>CM059310.1:1565000-1580000 GCA_030340665.1 Neosalanx taihuensis | reverse complement strand
GAGAGAGAGAGAGAGGGAGGGAGAGAGAGAGAGAGAGAGAGAGAGAGAGGAGGAGGAAATGGGAGGAGGGGGGGGGGTCTCATTTTGGTGCAGAGGTTCACCTCTCAAACTCTGGGATGAGCTGCGTTGCGTGCGCGGGTCGGAGAGCGAGGCTCCTCATGTCTAATAAACCGAGTGAATGACCGAGGGATCCTGCGTTTAAGCCGCAGGACAGCTGTCTGCCGTCCCCCTCTGGGTCCAGGAGGAACGGAGAGCTCCAAGAGTAGAGAGCAGTGACGTCGCGCAGGACGGGGGATCCGCTGACGGTTCACCGCTGCCTAGGTAACTTACAGACTAACGTTAACGGAACACCACCGGTATCATTTACATCCCCACCACCACCATCATCATCATCATCGTCATCATCAGTATTGTCGTCGTGCTGCACGCGTGGCAACCCCCCCCCCCCCCCCCGCACACACACACACACACACCCACCCCCAAACAGATGCACCAAGCAGAGACAGGGAGTCACATCCTAACACACTACAGCAGCACCGGGGAGGGTGTGGAGGTAAGGACAGGATCAGGGAGGGTGTGGAGGTGGAGGTAAGGACAGGATCAGGGAGGGTGTGGAGGTAAGGACAGGATAGGGAGGGTGTGGAGGTGGAGGTAAGGACAGGATCAGGGAGGGTGTGGAGGTGGAGGTAAGGACAGGATAGGGGAGGGGGTGGGTGGAGGTAAGGACAGGATAGGGAGGGTGTGGAGGTGGAGGTAAGGACAGGATCAGGGAGGGTGTGGAGGTGGAGGTAAGGACAGGATAGGGGAGGGGGTGGGTGGAGGTAAGGACAGGATCAGGGAGGGTGTGGAGGTGGAGGTAAGGACAGGATCAGGGAGGGTGTGGAGGTGGAGGTAAGGACAGGATAGGGGAGGGGGTGGGTGGAGGTAAGGACAGGATAGGGGAGGGGGTGGGTGGAGGTAAGGGACAGGTGTATTTGGTGTATTTGTAGGACTGCATGCATCTCTTACATTGTGGTTAAAATAAGGTTGTTGACATACTTGCCTAACCACAGCTGGTTCATTTAATCTTTGTTTGTCATTTTGGTTTACCTACTCAAAGAACAGGACTTGTACAACTGTAAGTAGTAGGAAAACTACTTTAAGTTATTATTTAAAAATCAGTTTCTACAATAGAAAGATCGACTAAAGAGCAGGTTCAGCACCACGGACAGCGCTCATCTGGAACAGCTGAGTTTAGAATCTGAATGAGTTTTTTCACTATGCCAGTTACACAAACAGAGAGTTTACTGTGGCAGGATGGAGCAAACACAGAACATATACTGAACTTAAATAAAGATTAGAGTTTAGATTGAAGAGTTTCCTCAATATTCCATCAATACAAATAGCCAGATCCATTTATCATTATAATTAGGTCTGAGACAGCAAAGCAGTTTTGAAAGTAGAACTTTTGAAAGATCTGCCATTTACCTGATGCTGATCTTCGAAGAGGGAAACTCATTGCCTTTCTCTCTGTGAGCCGTGAAGCCTTTTGCTCATGTTCAAACTCTCTCTCTCTCTGTCTCTCTGTTCTTCTCTCTTCTAGCCAGTCAAACAGACTCTCTGAGCAATTCTCAAAGGCATCCTCTTCCATTAGGCCTGAGCGAATGGCGGTGATAGGAGATCATTATAGAGCCAGTCCATTATAGCACAAGGCCATTATGACTATATAGGTTCATTAATGATTCATCTCGAGGAAAGCATCGCTGATCGGACAGAAACCAATATGACCACCAGCGGCCCCTAAGGGCCTCCGCCTTAAATGGATTCGCCTTCAGGAAACTTGTTGACGTCTGGACCTATGAAAGGCCCTTTCGGATGGCCAGGGTTCTCTCTTGTGGTAAATATGTCAGATTTATTGAAAGTCTATAATGTCAACTCAAGCTATCAAATCCATGCACTGAGTATTGATAGCGTGTTGAGGTAGACAATATTCTGAACATCTGGGAAGGGCCCTTAACCATTATCTGGTTTTAGACGGAATCATCATTTTTTTCCAAAGAACTGTAGCCTCAGAGCTTAGTGGGCCAAACCCCCAGTGAAACAAGTCGCAATTGACTGTTGACAGGCTGACTGATCGCACCTGCGGTCTGTTCCACCTCCCTACAGACCTGGAGGAGACTGTTGTTACATTAGACAAACACTAGATGGAGACAGTGTGCATTAACTGGGTGATAACTGCTTACAGAACTATACTATGGTGTGTAGTGTGTGTGTATGTGTATGTGTGTGTGTGTGTGTTTGGTGTGATGGGAAGCAGGGCACCAGCCTTCCCCCCCCCCGATGAGAAGCCCCCAGTTGCAGGGAAGGGGGAGCCCCATCGTGGCCGAGCACATGGCAGGTTTGGTGGGTAGCAGCCTTCCAGGCAGCAGGGGGGCCTGTGGAGGGCAGGGCTGCCAGGGAGCAGGCTGGGGATCTGGGGAGCAGAGAGAGAGAGACGTCCATCTGATGGATACGCCTCCATCTGGAGCTGAGTATGGTCTGTCCTGAGAGGCAGCACTGTCACCCGCTCACCATCATCACTATGTCATTCTTTTACGAGGTTAGATCAGATCTTTATAGTGTGTGTGTGGGTTTGTGGGTTGGTGTGTGTGTGTGTGTGGGAGGGGGGTTGTGTGTGCGGACGACACATGTCCAAGTGAGCTGCAATCTGTGGACCTCTTTTTTTCTGATAGGTGGAGGATTGGCTTCAAGTCCTGATGATTCATTTCAGTGACAAACCATCAGCCTGTCAGCCGCTGTGTGAGGTCTGTGTAGGAGACGCTACAGTCACACACTTCCTGTGTCTGTCAGTAGGATAGTGAAGGATGATGTTTAAAACCCTGCCTGCCTGTCTGTCTATGTCTGTCTTTCTTCTCAGAACATTGCCCCCTGGTGGTCAAGGATTGGTAATTTGACTGGTTTTACTGTACAATAAAAAGACATAAAATGACACCTACCCCCTTCTCTCCCCTGAGATGAGAGTAATTACGAGTTCTGGTATCTAATCAAACGAATCCTCCAGTTTATATGCTCTCTGGCCCTAACTGCTTCTTATTTAACCCACTAAAACTAAAGAATTAAATCACATTTTAATTAGTTTGAGTCATTATCAACTTAATCCCAGACAATAGTCTAAAAATACACAGGCTACCAATGCCCTGGGACAATGGCTCAACCACACCTCACCCAGAGAGCAGGAGGGGATGGAGGGGGGGAGGGAGATGAGAAATCCATGAGGAGGTAGAGAGAGGGGGATGGGGCCAGGGAGAGAGATGGAGGAGGGGAATAAACAGAAAGAAATAAAACAGAGAGAGGGTGGGAATGTGTGTGCGAGAGAGAGAGAGAGAGAGAGAGAGAGAGAGAGAGTCTGCTTTGCACCAAACTCCAGCATCCAGCAGAATATCATTATAGTCCTCAGGAGTGGCTGGCATGTTAGAGCAAAACACGTACAGTACATAAGAAGAGTATGGTTCATCTCTCCTTCATGGGATCTGCTGACTCCTCCATTATGGAAATGATAAATCACAACAGATTGGGTTTTTTTTCTGCGAGCTCTATATCACATCAACTCTCCCAGTATGGCTGCTATAGAGTTATTGGTTCTACACGCTTTTCTTGACAGCCACATTGTGCTGACGTCAGGTGCATGAATGAGCCATTCCCTGTCTGCCCCTACTGTATGCACGTGATGGGGGAATGAGCCATCCCCTGTCTGCCCCTACTGTATGCACGTGATGGGTGCAGGCTACTCCCTATGTGTCTCCATGGCAATGTAGTTTCCCAGTCTCCATTGCGGTGTTTCTCGTGGTGCCTTTATTCATGTCATCAAATACTAGGGGGGTTGCTTGGATGGAGAGTATCGCGTGTTTTCAGGGTTAACAGAAGCCTGTTTGATCAACATATTTCATATTTCTACTCATCCTACCAGTAGAAATATAACTACAGATCAAACTTTGTAATGAAAACAATCGCCACTCACCACTTCCAAGAAAATACGGTGGTAAAACGTTGAAACCCTTCCATAACATAATGCACTTGCATTACAGTAAGACACACATGCATGAATGAATGAATAAATCACATGAAGCAAAAACATTCTGGTTTTAAAGATGTGCGCAGTAATGAAGTGAATGATCGGATGGATATTCTTTGTTGTATTTAATCTTACCTTTGTTTGCATCATCTTTAGGTTTGGATGTTTTGCCGCTCATAGAGCCCTCTGGGTCTGGGAGGCCGGGAGGGAAACTTTAAACCCGAAGAAAAGCTCTTCAAACCCGCAGAAAAGCTCTTCAAACTGAGGGGGGATCCTCCTCTCCTGCTGCTGGAATGAAGAACAGTTTCGGATCTATAGTAAAGCGCGCGCGCATGCACGCTTTCATTCTCACGTGCACACATACGAAGACACACACACACACGCACGCACGCGCTCACTAACACTCTCCGTGTGTCTCACACAAACACAAAAACGCACGCGCGCAGGTTGGCATCATTCTGTGATGGTGAAAGCATCATGTATCCATCTGGGTTTTTTGTTGTTGTTGTTAAGATACCAAATCTCCAAAATGTTCATGAGTCCTACATTACTGACGGCGTTGAAACAAAGCTTACCACGCCACATCCTCCAGGCACGCGACAGTGACAGTGTGACAGTCAGTCAGTAACAGGCAGTCAGTAACAGGCAGTCAGTAACAGTCAGCTCAGTCACTGTTCATCAGGGTGGCAACGAGCGGTGACGTACATTCCTGGTGGGCAAATGAGGTGTGAGTATCAAGCTGGCGGTGGGGTGAACTGAAGGAAGATCCTGTTCAATCAACTGGGTTTTAAGAAGGATGAATCTGGCCAAAGCAGACAACACTAACCTTGCTCTGATCTCCCCATTAAATTCATGCATCCATTAATTAGGTTTAGTCATAATAATGCCTCCGTTGGTTAAGTGAATACAGTACAATCAGAGAGCTGTTGCATGCCAGCCACCTGTTATTCGCTGTGTTTCTTCAGAATCAGAACCTTTATATGGTGACCTGATAGTAAGAACTAGTTTAACTGTGTTCAAATTCAGTTGTAGCACTCCATCAGAAGAATATACCTCTGGTCCAAAAAAAAGGACAACTGGTTTGAACAAATCGAGTCTCCTACACGTCTCTACCCGTGGACTACAAATATGTCCTCCTGCTCTGAAGGTGTCCAATTGAACTTGTTGAGCGGACGACCCAGGATGCACAGAGAACATGTAGTTCTTCATGCCAACGACAGCCACACAGGTCCATTAGATCAGTGTTCCCCAACCCTGGTCCTCAGGAACCCACTGTCCTGCATGTTTTAGATGTTTCCCTGCTCCAACACACCTGATTCAAATGAATGGGTCGTTATCTGTCTCTGAAGGATCCTGGTAAGGAACCTGTACTGCAGGGATCTGAAACAGGACAGTGGGCCCTGAGGACCAGGGTTGGGGGGGAACACTGCATTAGCTCGAGCTGTTGATTGCTTTCGCTCCTTCTACGTTGCCCAACCCGCCACTTGACCCTGCCCTTTAGATTTAGAAGCTCTCTGATTGGTGGAGATGATTGAGGAGGGAGCTGACAGTTTGATGTGCGTGGCACGAGGCCAAGGTGAGCTCTTATCCATCACAGTCTAATTTAGCGTCTCTCTGGAGGTTAGCTCACATAACCTGAACCTCTTCTGACGTAACTTAAATATCTGCAGTCTTTACTCTGTAATACTACTCTACTGTAGAACTTTATTTCTGAACAAGCTGAGGGGTATCATGCTGTTAATGAACCACCCCCCCCCTACACACACACACACACACACACACACACACACACACACACACACACACACACACACACACACACACACACACACACAAACACACACACACACAAACACACACACACACACACACATACACACACACACACACACACACACTCTCCAAGGCTCAGCTGGAGAAGCCACAGGAGATTGGTTGAGTCGTCATCCGCTGGTCCTTGAGGAGGAGCACACTGTTTAAGCAGACAGGAGTCTGGTCCCACACACAGGGACAGTAACGGACCACAGCTGCACCACCCTCCACTCACCTCCGGGGGCAGCAGACTCTGCCAATAGGTTGGTCAATATTGAATGTGTTGCCCAACTGTGTTGGCTACTCCTGGCATTTCATTTACCAGACAATCGGGTTAGTACATCAAACACACACACACACACACACTCACACACATGTGTTTATGGTACCCTGGAACAAACACACACACATACACCCACAGGAATACACCTCCACACTGGTCCACACCGTGTGTGTGTTCTGTGTAAACAGTGTTCCTGTACTTTGGAGTGTTTCGTCAGTTCTGATCAGTCTTCTGTCATCGAGCAGAGAGGAAGCCTGTTAGAGGAGGAGAATATGGCGAACGTTTGTTTGTTGGTCTTTACAGCTGGTTTGTTGCTCGGCGATGGGATGGGAGCAGGCGACTCGGGTAAGAAACACACAAAGACCTAAGAAGTTAGAATTAGGCTTTTTTCAATGATCTATACAGTATGTGTTACTATTGTGGCTCTGGCAGTCAGCCTATGTGTGGTTAGATATTGCTTACAGCAGCCATCTGAAAGTATTCACTTTTGTTTGTTGGAATTCTGTGTGTTTAGAACATGAAAATGCTATTGAGTCTGAATCTGTGCTCACAATACACTCTGTCTCCAATGACCTTATACACAACACACACACATACACTCTCACTCTCTGTCACACACACGAACACACACCGATAATCAATCACACACATCCACACACACACACACACCCACACACGCACACACCTCCACACACACCTCCACACACACACACACACCTCCACACGCACACACACACCTCCACACACACACACACACACACACCCACACACGCACACACCTCCACACGCACACACACACCTCCACACACACACACACACACACACACCTCACACACACACCTCCACACACACGCACACACCTCCACACACACGCACACACACACAGGGTCTGTGTTTGTGTCCCAGCGGTCTGCGCTGGAAGTGCTGAGCAGGCGGAGGCGCTTCAACACGGGGGGCCTGGAGGAGATGAGAGCTGACAACCTGGAGAGAGAGTGCATGGAGGAGCGCTGCAGTCTGGAGGAGGCGCGCGAGGTGTTCGAAAACACCGAGAAAACCGTAGGTAGACTGGGGGGCGCTGACCTGCAGAGAGTCCCTCTCTGTCTGGGGGGGAACCTCCTGTCAGGACCAGTTCAGCATCCCAAACAGCTCAGTTTATATCCTGCTCAAGTTCGCATGCAGACCAAACCAATCCATAACACCTCTCTCATCTCTGATCTCTGTTTCAGAGGGAATTCTGGGGAGCTTATACCGGTAAGGGTGTCATTCAAGAGAACCACTCTGTTACCTTCTGTCTTGTGTTTATCCAGTGGTAACCTACTAGTGTGGTCCTGACCTCCTGTCTGTCTGTCTGTCCCTGTCCCTGTCCGTCCAGATGGGGACCAGTGTGAGTCGTCCCCCTGTCAGAACGGGGCGCGCTGTAAGGACGCCATGAGCGCCTACATCTGCTGGTGTCAGCCGGGATACAACGGGAAGAACTGTGAGATAGGTGAGACTCTGGCCAATCACAGACCCTCCTCTTGAGACATGCAGTTTCGGAATGTAACGATTCTTAGTTTGACCGCTGTCCCTCGTCCCCTCGACCCCTGACCTCTATCCCAGAGATCGCCAGGCAGTGCGACAGGAACAACGGCGGCTGCGCTCACTTCTGCGTCGTGGACGCGTACAAGCAGGCCGCATGTGCGTGTGCAGCGGGATGGAAACTGGCTCAGAACAAGAAGAGCTGTGAACCTCAAGGTCGTCACCTGACCTGACAAATCAGCCAATCACGAAAGCCTTCAGCCTGACCGCTTTTGACAGACCATCGGATGTGAAACACGCCTCTAACCCTGCTTCTCTCTGTCACGTGTGTGTGTGTGTGTGTGTGCGGTCTGCCTATGCTCGTGCGTGTGTTGTTCTCGGGGGTGCGTGTGCCAGGTGAATACCCCTGCGGTCGTCTTGGCAAGGAGGTGATGTCCATGCTGTCGTCCAGGTCCGTCATAACAGCAACAGACCAGGACCAGGAGAGAAGCACGTCCTTCAACATGACTGCAGCACCGGAATCTTCCGCTGGTAATGTGACCTCCGAGGAGGCAGATCCAGCAGGGAACAGCACCACACTGCCACCTGAGGCCGTGTTCGAGGGGGGAGACTTCGCTGACTGGGACTTCTACCCCACCCTGGCCACCATCCAGGAGAAGACCTCCTCCGACCAGCGCATTGTGGGGGGAAACGAGGTCCTCCCTGGGGAGGTGCCCTGGCAGGTAGGAGCGAGGGAGGAGGTGGTGGACCAAGGAATGTGTTTGCACGGGAACGAAAGAAACGGCGAATGTGACCGTGAATCGGTCCGAATCTGATCCACATTAGCGTGGTTTTACTACCGTGTCTTTACTACAGTATCCTGTGATGTTGACATGCGTGTACCTGTATCTGTGCTTGCGTGTGTTAGGTGTCTCTAATGAACCGGGATACACATCAGAGTTTCTGTGGCGGCTCTCTGCTCAGCGAGGTCTGGGTGGTCACAGCAGCCCACTGTCTGATAGAGGGACAGATAGGGTCGTTTTTTGTCAGAGCAGGTCAGTGACTCTACATCCCTCATCCATCCATACAGCCATCCATCTCTCCAACCACCCACCTGCTCATTCATCAACTCCCCTCCATCTCTCCCTCCTCCCCTCCATCTCTCCCTCCATCCATCCATCTCTCCCTCCACCCCTCCATCAGGAGAGCACAACCTGTTTGTGGAGGAGGGGACGGAGAGCGATCACACCGTGTCGGAGTACCACATCCACCCCTGGTACAAGGCGAACCGCAACAAGTACAACCATGACATCGCCCTGCTGCGCCTGCAGACGCCCGTGGTCCTGTCGGAGCGCCGCCTGCCCCTCTGCCTGGGCCCGCTCGACTTCACCGAGACCCTCCTCCGAGAGGCCCCCAGCTCGCTGGTCAGCGGCTGGGGCCGTGTGCGCTCCCAGGGGCCCCAGGCGTCCATCCTTCAGAAGGTGGAGGTGCCGTACGTGGACAGGACGCGCTGCAAGAGCAGCAGCGCCGAGCACGTCTCCCGCTTCATGTTCTGCGCCGGATACCACAGCGAGCAGAGGGACTCGTGCCAGGGGGACAGTGGGGGGCCCCACGCCACCCGCATCCGCGACACCTGGTTCCTGACGGGCATCGTGAGCTGGGGCGAGGAGTGCGCCAAGCACGGGAAGTACGGGATCTACACGCGCGTCTCCCGCTATTTCCCCTGGATCGCCAACGTCACGAGGATCGGAACGGACGACCCTGATAGGGACACAGAAGCCCCAAAATAAGATGCTTCCGTCAGTCGCTGTCTGTCCATCTGTCTGTCCATCTGTCTGTCCCCTCTTTAGACGGTCTGTCACCTGGAGGTCTGTGGTAAGACGGAGCTTTCCTTGACCACCCTATGATCGATCTGTTGTAATCTGCTCTGACCTCTGACCCCCCATGATCCCAGAACAAGCCTCCTCAGCAGCAGCGGCCTCATGGGATTACGGAGGATCTGGTAGCCTCACTTTCTTATGTTATAAAGTCAAATAAAAATACAAACTGTGTTCTTCATTATTGTGGTATGTCAATGATCACACCCTTTGGTAAGTAAACAGACACTCAAAACAAATGATCTTGTGCTTATATTTGGGAAAATAAACCTTAACCATAATATATAAGCTTATCAATTAATTTGTACATTGATTCCCAATAATAGTGTGCAATTAGGCAGAAGCAGCTAACTCGTTTGTTCATCCACTGATTTAAGATGGGTTTGAGCACCCTCGACTGGCCTAAAACTGCAATGCAGGTAAAAACATCAAGCACGGATGAAGAGATGCCATGAGGCACTTATCTAGGATCAGCTCCTGTCCTCTAACAGCAGCAGACTGGACGCTGCAGCCTGATCCTAGATCAGTGTCTGAGGAAACTCCAGAGCCCATCAGCAGGACTTCCTGTCCCTCATGCAGACTAGAGCGGTGAGCAGCTGAGTAAACCAGGGAGCTGGGCTGGAACACACCCACACATCCAAACACACACACATGCAAACACACACCCACACAAACACACACCAACACACACGGAAACACACAGACACGCAAACACACACACACAAACACACACCAACACACACGCAAACACACAAACACACACACGCAAACACACACACACACACACACACACATGCAAATACATACACACCAACACACACACAAACACACACACGCAAACATACACACACACAAACACACACAAACACACACAAACACACACAAAAAAACTCACACACATACACGCACGCAAACACACACACACACGCAAACACACACACGCTCATCCCAGCTCGTGCAGAAAGCAGCAGATCAGCAGTATTGTACAGCAGCGGCTTGTTTGGCACGTGACCCAGTGGAGGTGATATGTTGTATGGATTCTACATCAACACAGGGAGGGCAGTATCTCACACACACGGTAGGAAAATAGAAATTCATCACGGCACTGCAACAAATCCCCTCCTTCTGTCCTGATGAGAGGTCCTGGAAGACTCCAGAAACCACAGTCCTCCTCACAGTCAAACTGAAGGACCAGAGGAGCCCCAGTCCTGCTCAGACACAGTCCTGGAGACAGCTGATCCACTGGCTGTCCTGACCCAAGGGGGCTCAGGGGCTCCAGGGAGGCCTGGTGGCAGTCGGCCCCCTTGCTTGTCCTGGAGTCTGGTCGTCTGAGGGAGTCAAACCAGGATGGCTTCCCAGCAACCTGGCCCCTTCTGACAGCTGATCTGGCCGCCTGGCTGACGTTCATGGAAGACCTGGCATCCGATCCATGGAATGGTGGTGAGGAGTGACGAAGATGATGTTGAGTGTTTCTGTGTGTGACTGAGTGTGTGTGTGTGTGTGTGTGTGTGTGTGTGTGTGTGTGTGTGTGTGTGGTGATTACGAGTTGGGCTGTTTGTTCCATCACATCCCCTGTTAGAGAAGATAAGAACGTTTGTTCGATCACAATGATGTATCCAGTCCAGGTACCTGTCCATCATAACCAACTAGTGTTTAACAGTGGCCAGGTATGACAAACAGAACAGCACCTTTTTCCATCCGGATCATTCTGAGAGCTCCGCAGGAACCTCACCTGACTGGACAAACTGCTCTCTCCCAGAATCCTTTGCAGGTAATCGGCAGAAACTCGGCCCTCTTCACCCCGACTCACGTTCTTCACGAGCCTGCCAGACACACGCATGGACACACGCATGTGGAAGTCGTGTGGTGTGTGTGTGTGTCCTGCGTATGGAGGATGACACTGTGATCTCACCACTGGCCCTCAGGGTCCTCCTGGTGCAGCTGGATGACATCACCGCTCCTGAAGATGAGGTCATCAGTCTCCGTGGCGACCACACTGCTGTCCACCATGACCCTGTACTTCCCAGGAACCTGAGGGAGGCAGAACCCCATCACACTGTTATAACTTCCTGTATCCTCTCTGCTGTCTGATTGGGCCCCTCAGCTGTCAGTCTCACCAGGGGGGAGGGCTGTTCGTCGTCCTCAGAGTCTGATAGGTTGGAGAGGTCGGTGGCAGCCCAGTCCTCCAGACCTTCACAGATGGCCACCGAGTGGGCGGGGCCAGGCCAACCTGCAGGTGACAGACAGCTGCTAGAGCCAATCCCAAAACAGCTCTCCATCCAGTGTGTGTGTGTGTGGAGGTGTGTGTGTGTGTGTGGTTGTGTGTGTGTGTGTGGTTGTGTGTGTGGGTGTGTGTGGTTGTGTGTGTGGGTGTGTGTATGTGTGTGTGTGTGGTTGTGTGTGTGTGTGGTTTTGTGTATGTGTGTGTGTGTGGTTGTGTGTGTGTGTGGTTTTGTGTGTGTGTGTGTGTGGGTGTGTGTATGTGTGTGTGTGTGTGTGGTTGTGTGTGTGTGTGTGTGGTTGTGTGTGTGTGTGTGGGGGTGTGTGTATGTGTGTGTGTACACTCACTGCGGCGGCTGTGCCTGGGCGGGGGGGACAGGACCACAGGTTCGCTGAGGGTGGGGCTTGTGCGTCCTGGCCCGGCCTGCGGGGCGCTGTGGGGGGCGCTATGGGGGGCGCTGTGGGGGGCGCTATGGGGGGCGCTGTGGGGGGCGCTGTGGGGGGCGCTGTGGGGGGCGCTGTGGGGGGCGCTGTGGGAGTGTCCAGGCAGCCTGCTGTGAGGGAGGATATGGAGACAGGCTGAGCAGCCGGCGATCTGGGCGGAGCTCCAGGACATGCACACCGACACACGAGCCAGACTGCCAGAGACACATCGACACCGATTTCACCACGACAACATCGACCTGTCCGTCACAGCATCGACGAAACCACGACAACAACAACAACAACATGCTGACATGCTTAAAACCACGGCGTCACGTCTCCGTGGAAACCCCGTGGAAACAGTCATGCTGACAGGAAACCAAGGTTTCTGGCAGGTTTAAACAGGAAGTCGACAGAAAGGAATGTTGGAGGTCACAAAATGACAGAAGGATATGAGAGGTCATAGGTCAGGAGGTCACGGAAGGTCATGCTGCAGGGAGCGTCACCTGTCGGCCGAGGGCGGAGACAAAGAGTTCTCTGGAAGAGCGAGGGGAGGAGTCTCATCTGGGATAGAGGGGGGTGGGGGGGGAGGGGGGGAGGGAGAGGGAGGGAGGGAGAGGGGGAGGGAGGGAGAGGGAGGGAGGGAGAGGGGGAGGGAGGGAGGGAGAGGGGGGGGAGGGGGGGAGGGAGAGGGAGGGAGAGGGGGAGGGAGGGAGAGGGGGAGGGAGGGGGGGAGGGAGGGAGAGGGGGAGGGAGAGGGGGAGGGAGAGGGAGGGAGGGAGGGAGGGAGGGAGAGGGAGGGAGGGAGGGAGAGGGGGAGGGGGAGGGAGAGGGAGGGAGGGAGGGAGGGAGGGAGGGAGGGAGGGAGGGAGGGAGGGAGGGAGGGAGAGGGAGGGAGGGAGAGGGGGAGGGAGAGGGGGAGGGAGAGGGGGAGGGAGAGGGGGAGGGAGGGAGAGGGAGGGAGGGAGGGAGGAGGATTATGGATTTTAGAACAGCCTGATGTTGACCCACATCAACAGACGGACAAACAGGACTAGACAACAACAAATACCGTAGGAGGGTCAGGTAAACAAGCAAACCACAAACAAACAAACAAACAACAACAGCACAGGCCAACACAAAGGAGTCCCAATATAAACAAATACAGCTGAAACCTTGGAGCAGTTTCTGCTGATTGGTCAGAACCTTCCGGATCTCTGACAGCCAGGCCACCTTCATCTCCAGTGTGGCAGCCTGTAACCCACACAGCGAGACAATGTGTGTGTCTGTGTGTGTGTATGTGTGTGTGTGCATGTGTGTCTGTCTGTCCAATCCTCACCTGCACTACATAAACTTCCTCCCGGCCGCTGTACCACAGCTCAAACTTCTTCACATCTCCTTTCACGTTCTCTGTGATGCCCACTGCACTCATCTACACACACACACACACACACACACACACACACATGTTGGCACAGCTCTTCCTGTGTGTCCTCCCAGGTCAGTCCCAGGTCAGCGTGGGCGGGGCTCTCACCCTGAGACAGTGTTTGAAGCTGTAGAAGGGCGTGCGCTCGTGGCTGTCGGCCTCCTCGCGCCGCTTGCAGAAGAGCAGGGCGTGTTCGTACAGGAAGAGGTGGCGCTGCATGGGCTTGAAGCGAGCCAGCTCCTTCATCCTGGTGGCCGCTCGCTTGTAGCTGATCCACACACTGAAGGAGCCCTGCATGAGGACCCTGCCTAGCTGGCTCAGGTCCCCCTGACACACACACACACAAACATACACACATATACATACACACACACACATACATACATACACACACACATATATACACACACACACTCACATTACCGCAAGAAGTCTCCACTTGCCTCTCATTCCCTCCTTCCACCCAGCTCTAGGATCCGCCCCCAGTCCTTCCACTCGGCTCTAGGCTCCGCCCCCAGTCCTTACCTCATATCCTGTTATGGCGATCTGATGCATGGAGTCGTTGACGGACTTGAGGAGGTCCAACATGGCGTCCAGCGCCTCCTGCAGCTCAGACAGGAAGGGGCTGTCCGCGCTGTGTTTCACCAGCTCCTGGGGAGGGACGACACACAGGGAGGCAGGGCCGAGGGGTCAGGGGTCAGGCAGGGAGCAGGGGGTCATGGGAGGTGTAGTTCTCTCACCTTGAGCAGCAGCTGGTACTTGGTGAGACGCTGGACAGGCTTGAGCAGGTACGAGTCCAGACCCAGTTTGTGTTCCAGCTTCCTCTGACACTCCTGCAGAGAGACCAGAGACACGCTGGAGAGACTGAAGACACGCTGGAGAGACTGAAGACACGCTGGAGAGACTGAAGACACGCTGGAGAGACTGAAGACACGCTGGAGAGACTGAAGACACACTGGAGAGACTGAAGACACGCTGGAGAGACTGAAGACACGCTGGAGAGACTGAAGACACACTGGAGAGACTGAAGACACGCTGGAGAGACTGAAGACACGCTGGAGAGACTGAAGACACGCTGGAGAGACTGAAGACACACTGGAGAGACTGAAGACACGCTGGAGAGACTGAAGACACGCTGGAGAGACTGAAGACACGCTGGAGAGACTGAAGACACAGTGGAGAGACTGAAGACACGCTGGAGAGACTGAAGACACAGTGGAGAGACTGAAGACACACTGGAGAGACTGAAGACACACTGGAGAGACTGAAGACACACTGGAGAGACTGAAGACACGCTGGAGAGACTGAAGACACGCTGGAGAGACTGAAGACACACTGGAGAGACTGAAGACAAATTGGAGAGACTGAAGACACACTGGAGAGACTGAAGACACACTGGAGAGACTGAAGACACGCTGGAGAGACTGAAGAC
>CM059310.1:1552500-1557500 GCA_030340665.1 Neosalanx taihuensis | reverse complement strand
TGTTTTTGAAGTATAATTTATCTAGAATTTCAGGATAAGAGAAATGAACCCTTTAAACGACAACAAAAAAAAAGTTGGTCGCTCTGTCCAAATGTGTGGATTTTTAGTTTGCCAAGCACAATTTCAACCACAACCTGAGATAACAGATATGAAGAGGAAAGGCATTTGAATGGGCATTTATTTCACATTTGCAAATTCACTTCCAGAACTGAAACTTATTTTCTGACACAGATAACCTCTGCATTGATTCCTACCATGTTTGTTGGTGGGGGAAACCTAACTATAGAGCAGGTGTGTCCAGACAATTCTTTGGTACAGCCATTACACAATAATGACAGTCACATCGCTCCCTCTCCCCCTGTGTGTGTGTGTGTGTGTGTGTGTGTGTGTGTGTGTGTAGATGGTCTGATGAGGAGCACATAGGTGAACCTTATTAACATCATATTCGTCCTATCTATCGCTCACTATCAATTCAGCTACACCAGTCCCACTACTGGTCAGCAAGGAGACACACTGCAGTTCTCTCTCTCTCTCACACACACTCTCACTCGCACACACACACACACACACGCAGCAACTCTGAAACCCTTTGCAATAACTCCAAAATTGAACACTCCTGGTTTTCACTTACACGACTACTGAACTGGTTTCCACAGTTTTAAAACATCCTCAGAACGCTGAATGAAGAAATGAGAATGACAGAACACCTGGAAGACTGAATCCAGTGGCTCGTATTTACAAGTGTACAGTGTGTGTGGGCGCTAACGCTGAGGATTAGAAGAAGGTTTCTCTGCAGAGGGGGCAGGTGGACTTGTTGCTGGAGGTGAACCACTTGTACTGTAAAGGAAAGAGAAAGAGAGAAATGAAGAGACGTGATTGGTAGAGGGAGAGGTACCGAAAGCCAAGCAGCAGGCAACATGCAATACACTTATGATCAGATCTGACAGCAATACAGGAAAATACCTAAATACCTTAAATATAGACGTTAAACAAATATGTTCAGATGTGTCTTCAGATGTATGTGTGTGGGTGTGTGTGGGTGTGTTCATATATGTGTTCAGGTGTGCTCAGGTGTGTGTTCAGGTGTGTGTTCAGGTGTGCTCAGGTGTGTGTTCAGGTGTGTGTTCAGGTGTGCTCAGGTGTGTGTTCAGATATGTGTTCAGGTGTGTGTTCAGGTGTGTGTTGGGGTGTGTGTTGGGGTGTGATCAGGTGTGTTCTCAGGTGTGTGTTGGGGTGTGTTCAGGTGTGTGTTGGGGTGTGTTCAGGTGTGTGTTGGGGTGTGTTGGGGTGTGTGTTCAGGTGTGTGTTGGGGTGTGTTCAGGTGTGTGTTGGGGTGTGTTCAGGTGTGTGTTCAGGTGTGTGTTCAGGGGTGTGTTCAGGTGTGTGTTGGGGTGTGTTCAGGTGTGTGTTGGGGTGTGTTGGGGTGTGTGTTCAGGTGTGTGTTGGGGTGTGTGTTCAGGTGTGTGTTCAGGTGTGTGTTCAGGTGTGTGTTCAGGTGTGTGTTGGGGTGTGTGTTCAGGTGTGTGTTCAGGTGTGTGTTCAGGGGTGTGTTCAGGTGTGTGTTCAGGTGTGTGTTGGGGTGTGTTGGGGTGTGTGTTCAGGTGTGTGTTCAGGGGTGTGTTGGGGTGTGTTGGGGTGTGTGTTCAGGTGTGTGTTGGGGTGTGTTGGGGTGTGTTCAGGTGTGTTCAGGTGTGTGTTGGGGTGTGTGTTCAGGTGTGTGTGTTCCTCCTCACCAGGCAGGCAGAGTGGAACTTCTTCTTGCAGGTTCTGCAGGCTTTCTTGGGCAGAGAGTAGTTAGATCCATGGATGACAGAGTAGCAGATCATGCAGTCCTCCACCCCCTCAAAGCGCTTGTCCACATTGTTCTTCCACAGAGCCAGGCCCTCCATGATGCTGCCGTTCTACACACACACACACGCACACGCACACACACGCGCGCGCACACACACACACACACACGTGCGCACACGCACACACACACAACATGCTTAACACAGCACTCTAACATGATTTGTGAGGTACATTGCAGGTGTGTGTGTACCTATTATGTGTGTGTTAGTACTTGGTGTGTGAGGTACACTGCAGGTGTGTGTGTACCTATTGTGTGTGTGTTAGTACTTGGTGTGTGAGGTACACTGCAGGTGTGTGTGTGTGTACCTATTGTGTGTGTGTTAGTACTTGGTGTGTGAGGTACACTGCAGGTGTGTGTGTGTGTACCTATTGTGTGTGTGTTAGTACTTGGTGTGTGAGGTACACTGCAGGTGTGTGTGTACCTGGTGTGTGTGTGTGTGTGTTAGTACCTAGTGTGTGAGCTACACTGCAGGTGTGTGTGTGTGTACCTAGTGTGTGTGTGTGTGTGTGTACTTGGTGTGTGTGTGTACCTGGTGTGTGTGTGTGTGTGTGTGTGTGTGTACCTGGTGTGTGTGTGTGTGTACCTGGTGTGTGTGTGTGTGTACCTGGTGTGTGTGTGTGTGTACCTGGTGTGTGTGTGTGTGTGTGTGTGTGCGTGTACCTGGTGTGTGTGTGTGTGTACCTGGTGTGTGTGTGTGTACCTGGTGTGTGTGTGTGTGTGTGTGTACCTGGTGTGTGTGTGTGTGTGTGTACCTGGTGTGTGAGGTACGTGCTGAGCTGCAGCATCCAGTTCCTCCACTGCTGCACGGCGACGCCCACCCTGCGGCCGCTCTCCACAGTGATGGAGCCCAGAGGGTAGTTCTGAGGCAGCTGGATCACCAGCTCAATGAAGATGTCATCCACAGAGTAGGTGGCGATGACCTCCCGCGCGGCCGAGCGAGCCTTCACCTGAGGGGGGGTGAGGGTGAGGGACATTTCTTATTTATTATTGTTTCATTATTGAACGTACTACTTGCTAAGGGTCTGTGTGACACAAACACACACAGAAACACACAAACACACACAGAAACACACACACGCAGAAACACACACAGAAACACACAAACACACACAGAAACACAAACACACGCAGAAACACACAAACACATGCAGAAACACACAAACACACGCAGAAACACACAGTTTGTGGAGGTCCTAACTCACGGTCATGCTGTCGAAGGTCTGCGTGCTGCAGTGGACTGAGCAGATCTCTTGCGCTGACAACACGGGGCTCACGTATCTGCTGGTGAACTTGTCCACGGCCGTGCACACCCTCTTCTCCTGGCTGGTCCACCACAGACGCACCATGGCCGGCAGGTCCTGCACCGCGCTGTAGTACACAGCACAGGCCAGGTGGGGGAGCTCCCACTGCACACCCTCGCTCTCTGGAGGGAGGGAGGGAGGGAGGGGGGGGGGGAGAGACAGGAAAAGAGTAGTGGAGTTGTGAGTGTAACCATTCCTTTATCGTGCGTTTAATTTGATATTCATTCAAGTGTGTTCATGTTTGTGTGTGTGAGTGTGTGTGTGTGTGTCATACTCACTGTCTACGTCCAGCGAGAGGCTCTCCGTGAAGAAAGTCTTGGTCTCCTTGGCTACAGTCTCCGCCCCCTGGGCCGGGTAGGCGGGGTTTTCGGGCATCAGTCTGAAGAGGTGGAGGAGGAGCTTATGAAGCGAGCGGCTCTTCTTCAGGTACAGAGAGTACTGCACACGCATCTGGAGGGAGGAACAAGGAACAGCCATTGAGAGAAAGTCTTCATTGTCAAAGCTGAGGCTGATATGGAGGGTGTAATAATAATAATAATAATAATAATACCGCATGTAGCAGACGCTTTTATTTAAAGCGACTTACTGTAAGTACAGGGACAATCCCCCCAAGGCAAGTAGGGTGAAGTGCCTTGCCCAAGGACACAACATCAGGTAGCTTCAGCCGGGGTTCGAACTCACAACCTTCCAATCATGAGGCCGATGCATTAACCCACTGAGCCTTCTGACCCCCCCCACCCCCCTGTACCGTGGAAGGAAACAGGAAATGTCCTTTGGTTGGAACTCACGTGGGACGGAGACGACCTGAAGAAGGTGAGGAGGAGCTTCCAGGCCAGCAGGTAGCCCAGGATGCACGAGTACTCGACGCTGAAGGGCTGGACCGCGGCGAACTCGCCCACCTGCACCCCCGCCAGGATGTTCTCACACAGGTCCTCACAGGCACACAGCATAGACATGAGGGCTGCTGGGGGGGAACTGCACACACACACACACACACACACACACACACACAGACAGACACACACACACACACTAGTTAGAACCACAAACTTACTTAGCAGGGGAGGGACCCCCCAGCCGCCCCACCCCCGGTGCTCACAGGCAGGGCTCCTCCTGATCTTCTTCTGCTCTGCTGCTCTCTCCATCTCCATCACACTCTGGGAGCTGGGGCATCACCCTGCAGGAGCACAGGGAGCTGTCAACACCTCTCACACACACACACACACACTACATGAAGTCATATCCATACACACTTAGCTAATCGTGTCAACACCTCGTACTGGAAGGCTGAGAAGAAAGAACACACACACACACGGACACCCCTTCTCTATACACAACCACTGGCCCCTCACACACACTCACCCCCCCCCCCCTCTCCTCTTACTTGTCCAGCATGTGGTAGACAGCGAGCTGTAGTGGGCGTGCCCTGAACAGCAGCAGGGGGCACAGTGTGTTCAGCAGCGTCTGCAGGGCCTCCGGGAGGCGTGTCTGCTGCCCCGCCACGAAGCGCGGCGCCAGAGAGTTCTTACTGAGCTGCTGCACGGGCGCCAGGCTCAGGGCCACGCCCACCGAGCGCAGCGCAGCCAACGGGAAGAGAGGATCGTCTGGCTCGGGGAAGGCATCTAGGGAGGGAGGGAGGGAGTGGAGGGAGGGAGTGAAAAGGAGGAGGATGACACAGCGAATACAGAGACGGTGGTCTCCAGGAAGACACACACACACACACAAACACACACACACTCACGCCCACACACACTTACACACACACACCTGTGATCAGGACTGGCAGTGGAAGCAGCAGGCTGTAGATGCCTTCTAAGAAGAAGTCAGTCCACTCTCCAGCCAGCTCT
>CM059310.1:1485000-1545000 GCA_030340665.1 Neosalanx taihuensis | reverse complement strand
AACACCCACCTCCTCTCCCCCTCCTCGACCCCCACTAACCCTCCCCACTCCCCTCCCCACTCACGTTGAGGACCTCGTCCCTGCAGAAGCTCAGGGCCTCTGGCTGCTTGCTGGGGGGGAAGGCGGCGTGGAAGGCCTGGCAGGCGGCGGAGGCGGCGGGGGGGTAGGTGTCACACTGGGCCAGCAGCCAGTGGCCCATCAGGCTCTTCAGGAAGGGGGCCAGGCTGCGGCGCACCTTCAGGACCAGCTGCTCCAGGGCCTGCTGTGTGGCCTCCCGCACCCGCCGGTCATGGTCCTGGAGGAAGGGGCAGTTTATTTCACCTTACTGTGTCTACTGTGTTTAATTACTGTGATTAATTGTACTATGAGGCCGGGCTCACCAGTGATATCTTGCAGTATATCCTGGGCCAGTAGGGAAGGACTCCCTTCACCACATCAGCCTCCCGTTCCTGACACATGGAGCCAAACTCCTGCACCGCCTGAGGGAACACAACAGATCCCTTCAAATCTTTAGAGAACCGGAAAATAACTTCTGTTTAATCCAATCCAACTTTATTGTTATTGCACTTTAAAACAACACGGTTGACCAAAGTGCAGTACATTGCAGTAAAAACAACACAACAATAGGTAAGAAACTCAACAAATAGATACACACTGTACACGGTAAAAGTCAACACATCACTGAAAAGCTAAGATAAAAAGATAAGTCTTTAGAGCCGACTTAAAGACGGATATGGACTAAGGGAGTGGGCTGCCTCGTAGCCTGGGTCAATGTGCTGATAGATGCTCCATCCAGAGACCAACCTCCAGGTCTCACCTTCAGCTTGGTGACAGTGTCCCTCTTGGACAGTTTTCGGAGGACGAGGCGGAAATCCCCGTCGACCAGGTTGTCTATCTCCTCAGCTCCGTAAACAGCAGGGACATACCCCAGCTCGGTGGCAGCCGAGCTGCCAAAGCCCACGAACCCTGGCACGACCCCACTGTCCCGGGCAAGGAGCTCCGCAGCTCGGCCACTGCTGGAAGGCTGCAGGGGGGATAGAGGATGGGATCAGGGTTGAGCTGGATATACTGTATCATCTTGTACAATACAGCTGTACATTTGTCCCCACCAAATCACTTTAATCTGTACATACTCTTTATTCTGATTATACTGTATTTACTGTGTATATTCTGATTATACTGTTCACACTGTGTATATTCTGAGTATGCTATTATATTCTGTTGTAATAACTGTTTTGCACTTCTGGTTGGATTCTAACTCTATTTCATTACCCTGTACTTGTACCTGTGTAATGACAGTAAAGTTGAATCTAATTTAATCTAATCATCAGATGCATCACAGAAAGGTCTTTTCGGCTCCACCCATGACCTTACCTCCTTATTTCTAGTGCTACGAAATGTAATGAATAGCTAAAGTTCAGCTGGATCTTTAACACTTGTGATCTGTGTTAAACTAGTCTAATGTTCTTAATAATAACAAAGTTGATGGTTAACATTGTGATGAAGTTAACCTGCCATTTAAACACAGTTAATTAAGTGTTATTGTTATCATAAAGATCACCTTACCCGAACATTTCCCTTTGTTCGCTGTTTGTTTTTGCCTCCCATGTTGTGTGTTTATTTCTAAAGGTTTGTTAATGTAAATATGATCATTTGTTGCAGTTTGTCGCTCAGTTAAAACATAAACATGTGGAACACGTCACAGAACCGGAAGTACATACCCGGAAACGTGGGCGAAGGTTTCTGTAGATTTTAAGATTTCGGAAAACAAATATTTTAGGACCAAATTGTTATGGTTGGACACCAAATTTAACATTGTAAATTTTCAGAATTTTTCTTATTTTATACCTGAAAGAAATATAAGATATGTACTAAATCTTCTTCTTGTCTTACACTGATCTAAAGGTTGACGCAGTATGACGCCATCACGTAATCTAGGGACTTTTTCAGACAGCCAATAGCAGCATGGCTCTGCTGGGCAGGGCTGTTCTGTCTGATGAGGGGTCCATGGAGGGGCCCAGCTCTGGGGGGGTCAGCTCTGGAGGGGCCCAGCTCTGGGGGGGTCAGCTCTGGAGGGGCCCTAACACTGGGCAGCTGGTCACAATGTACTGCTGATCAATTACACTGTATATCACCATAGTCCTATAGCCAAATACTTATGTATTCACTTTCAGAAATCTTTATTCTGGTACTGGAAGATGCTCATACTTTAAATACACTAATACCCTGTATATCAAACAGCAAACTGACATTGTAGGCTAGGGGTTGTGTAGTATCAGTCATCAACATAACAAGTGTCACAGCTGAATTATGTGCAGCAAACAGTTTTCTATCTTGTGTAACTACGCTCTCAGATTATCCAATCAGCAGGTCTGAAGACAGTGATATTTCTAGAGAACAGTGAGCTTCCTATGCCTAAACCCTGTTGACACCAACTCAAAATCTGATTGGTTGAAGTATGGACAAGCATGAGGTTATCAGTGGCAGAGAGCCACTGCAGAAGGGTTAAAGAGCCACATACATCTACCCTGCCCTGTACATATAGTGCCCACTTTCCACTTGGTACATGTTTATTTTTACTCCTATACATGTTCTATGTTGCTCTTCTCTTGTCACAGTGAATTCTATGTTTGTTAATCTTGCATAGCGATTAAACCTGATTCTGATGAGGCTCCAGAGCTGCAGGTGACCCCAGCCCCTGGTCCAGCCAGATACAGGACTATGGATGAGATCATTCTACTCCATATGCATGTTCGTCACACCTTGCTGTGTTACTACATGCTTCAGCATTTCAAACATGAATCGTCCAAATCCAGCAGACCGCGTGGCATCGACCAAAACATGCTTATTACCTTGTGAATGTGTGAAAGAGATTAAAACCCACTCATTATCAGGTCAGAAATACCAGTGCCAAGCGCTATTTATTCCGAACAAGAACAAAGCGAACAGTGCCATGAATATCTGTCATATTGGACATGTAACACCGATATACGATGGTTCCTAAAAAACAAAAAGGGGGCAGGCTTTAAATAAACAAGTAGAAAAAGCTGAGAGGGTGGACAGGCTTGCTTCAGGTTCAGTCATCCTCATCCCAGTCCTTCTTTCCTGCAGGGGGCTTGGGACCACCTGCTGGTTTGGCCATAATGATCTGGAGGGGAGAGACAGGAAGTCAGTGTCTCTCTAATACAGAGTTTTCCCCGAGGGGGAGACAGCGGTCCTTCTGGTCCAAACCATGTCCTCGTCCACGAAAACTGTGACACCATTACTAGACGTGCAGAATGGGGTTTGGTAGAGCTTTTGTTGACACTCCATGCAACATGCAGTTACATCTTGCATGGACCCCTTCCCCTAGGCTCCACCCCCTTGTGCTCACAGAGCCAGCCCTCTGGATGAGGAAAGCCCATGTAGGGCAGTAAAGGTTCAACCAGGATGGGTTAAAGCGATGTGGTGTCGAAGCCAGCACCATGTGGCTCAAACCGTTCTGATCAAACCCCAAACCAGATACTAGCTACTGTGAAGGACGCAGATCTTCAGTGATAGTTAGTGCTGATCCCACGCACGCACACACACACACACACACACGCGCAGACTAAAAATGTCCAGCTTCAGGGTGAATCAGTGCGTTAGGAAATCCGATCCTGAGGCGATCAATTCAAACTGCGAGCTGGTTTCACAAACAGGAAACACCAAGAAAGTTCACTCATCATTTCATCAAACGCATACAGCATTAGTATGTAGGGCGTCACACACACACACACACACACACACACACACACACACACACACACACACACAGACACACACGAGTAAGTATCCGTGCAAGTGCTCTCCGGTTTGCGCACACGCACACACAGATTCCAGCACCTGCTGAGGGTGTGTGTTCCCTCTTAATGGTGGGTTTCAAACTTATCAGGCTCCTCCTCCCAGTCATCCTTGTCCCAGTGGCCCCTCTGTTTTGGGGCCCTGGGTCCCCCTGCAGGCTTAGCCATGATGATCTGAATCACACACACACACACACACACTTCCTGTTACCGCTCAGCACACCGCTCACAGGAACAGGAAGCAGACCCTGCTACTAAAACAGGAAGAAATGATGAAGGGGAAAGCGATGATGTGAAGCTGAGTATTCTCAGGGGAGCTCCATCTTGTTTTAATGTTCCTGTGGACCTGCAGAGGGAAAGAGGGTGGAGGTTGTGTGTTGTTGTGTAGCGTCAGTGTGTCAGTACACACCTGGTCCACTCTCAGGACTGTGATGGCAGCGTTGGTGGCCAGCTTGATGCCCCAGTGTTTGACCAGGTACGGCTCCAGGATGCCAGCCTCCATCATGTCCTTCAGAGCAGCGCCCTCTCCCTGCCAGAGACAGGAATCACAGCCTGTCACACTCAGCCCACTGCCCAAGAGGCCATGGCTAAACCTCGTTATCGCTGTGTAAGCGATCGATAAAACTAAGCAACGCTAATATCTGACAGGGTTTTAGAAAGAGATAACTAGCGTCTGATCTGACGTCTTAGTCTTGAGAGAGTGAATTGGTGAGAAGGTATTGCTAATGCGCGCACCTCGATGTCGAAGCCCATATTCTTGTTTCCCTCATGGTGGACGGCGTACAGTTTGGAGATGAGCTCGTTGCCCTTGACGCCAGAGTTCTCGGCCAGGGCGCGGGGCACAGCCTCGAACGCCTCGCCAAACTTCTTGATGGCGTACTGTTCCAGACCTGGACAAGACTACACCAGAGAAGAAGAACCACTTAACGTGAGCACACACCTAGGGCATCCTGAACCTAACCAGAGGGAACACCATCCTCCCCAGTACCTCTCCATATGAAGTGATCTTTCTGGCCAGCTCGATCTCTGTGGCAGCAGCCCCTGGCACCAGCCTCTTGTCCTGCAGGGAGACAAGCATGTGTCAGGTGGGTTTCCTCCTGCCTCAGAGCCGTGTCACCGCAGCAGAGCGAGGGGAACTCACCCTGACCAGGACCTTGAAGGTGTTCACGCCGTCATCGATGGCCCTCTCGATGTCGTCCATGCGGTTTTCTGTGGAGCCCCTGATGACCAGGGTGGAGATGGCTCCATCTTCTTTGTCTGTCAGGGAGAAGGGTAAGGAGCAGCTTTAGAGGCTGGGCTTTAGTTAACTCCTCCCCCCCCCCCGGTCTGACCAACACTGGAGCGCTGCCTGCTCAGATGGAGCTAAAGTGTAGCTGAGGGCTCCTCACCGTGCTTGAAGGCCACCACCTGGGTGTCTCCCACCTCGGTCAGGTACACGCTGTCACAGTGGCCCATCTCCTCTGGAGTAAGAGCAGTCTGCAGAGGGGGAGACCATCAGAGAAGATTAGGAAGAGACATGTGATGCACGTTGTTTGGAGTATAATACATTTTATCGTTTGTTGATAACAGTTCTAATTGTTTTTTTCTTTTTTCCAGGACATAAGAGAGAAGAAAACTCACCAGTCTAGGTAGAGCTATAGCTCCAACTGTCTTACACAGCCTCCTCAGGTCCCATTTGGAGTTCAGTCTGAATATAGAACAGAGATTCAGAGTCTGGCCCAGGTCAAAGGTGAAAGGGTGCCTAACTTTGGCTCTGTTCTCACCTGACGACCATGAGCTGGTACTTGTTGGCGTAGTGCAGGGCCATGTCTGCTACCTTGCCCCCGGTCACCACCACGTTGACCCCGCTGTCGGCGATGGCCTTCACCTGGGCCTCCATCATGTCCTCCTCCCCCTTACTGAAGTTCATCAACTCCTCTGCGTTCTTGATCAACACGGTGCCCTGGAACAACAGCAAGGCATGGAGTCTCAACTGATCTGGACAAGGCTCAGTTTACAGCCCACAAGAGGTGGAATGGAGTGTGTGTATGTGGGTGTGTGTGGTTCTTACCTTGGTCTCAGTAACCATGCAGTCGAAGGGACAGGAGAACACGGCGATCTTGGCGTCTTTGACTGACGTGACGTCTCCCTCTGCCTCTTTCTTGAACACCATTCCATGGAGCATGGAGGAGGAAGTCAAGCCACAGCCCTGCATTGCAAACACAGGGTTAGACTTGACATGCGTGTACCCCAGAAAAAAAAAACATACTAGGAGATAATAACAAGTAAGAAAAGAGAGTTAATCACACCACATACCAGGATCTTGCATACTCTGACACTGTCGACATTGAAGTTGCCAGATTCTGGGAAGATGGACACTGTAATACCAAGAGAAGATGTCAGGTACCTTAACATCGAGTACAATCCAAGTTCAGCGTCAAGCTCAACCATCTCTAATCCTATTGGAGCAGCGACTCATCAATTGAAGTTCAGCATCAACCATCTCTAATCCTATTGGAGGAGAGACTCACCGCAGGCCTGGGCGATGAGGTTGGACAGGAAGTCCTCGTTGCCGTACTGCTTGCTCATGACTGCGGGCCGGATCATGGCGGCTGCCTCGTTGACGTCGTGGAGGTCTTTAGCTGACGAGCACACGCACTCTGGGAGAATCTCCAGGGCCTTCTTGCACGCCATTTCATAACCCTCAATCACCTGAGATGGATAGGAGACTGGTGAATACTGTGGATGGGCTGGTTAAGGATGTGTGAGAGAGGGAGAGAGAGAGGGAGAGAGAGACAGAGAGAGTGAGAGAGAGAGAGAGAGAGAGAGAGAGAGAGAGAGAGAGAGAGAAAGGGAAGAGAGAGAGAGGCAGAGACAGAGAGAGCGAGAGGGAAGAGAGATAGAGAGACATAGAGAGTGTATACCTCAGAAACAGACAGGCCCATCCTGAGCAGTTCTTCTGCCAGCTCCAGCAGAGCTCCAGCGAACACCAGGACAAAGTTGGTGCCATCCCCAACCTCCTGCTCTTGCATGTGGGAAGCCATCACAATCATCTTGGCCGCTGGGTGCTGGACCTGGACAACACAAACATCCGGCCCCCAAAAAAGAAAAGTTAGATCAACAGGAAAAACAGGGTTTACTGTCCCTGGGAAAGTCTAAAACTGGTACGTTTACACATTTCCAGAGTAAACCTGACTAAATAATCTTACCTCCAGCTCTCTAAGAATGGTGGCTGCATCGTTGGTGACAAAGAGTTTCTCTAAATGGTTTATGACCATTTTGTTCATGCCTGGGGGGGACAATAATGAAGTATTAAAGAGTTGTAATGTTTCGTGTACAGCCAAGCATCCTAGCGTCAATCCAACACATGAGTGGGACATTGCTGGTTACTGCAGTGAGAGGCTGTGTCTCACCGTTGGGTCCGTACGCTGTCCTGGTGGTCTGGGCCAGTTCCTTACAGGCTTGGATGTTGCGGAACACAGCTTCTTCCAGCCCGGAGTAGTGCTGAGGAAGAGGAAGGAAGCATGTCAGGACATCTACATCAGAACATTATTCCGGATTCATGGCTTGATTTGAAAGCAATGTCAAATGAAATCAACATTTATTTGTATCGCCCCTTTTTACAAGCAATGTCACAGAGGGCTTCACATATGCCCATAGAACTGCCCCTCAACCAACCTAAATCCTTAATGTGCTTCCATTACTGCTGTACACAGTATGACTGAATTAGATATTGAATATGAAGGAGCCACC
The DNA here is from genome assembly GCA_030340665.1 of Neosalanx taihuensis. Taxonomy (NCBI): domain Eukaryota; kingdom Metazoa; phylum Chordata; class Actinopteri; order Osmeriformes; family Salangidae; genus Neosalanx; species Neosalanx taihuensis. The sequence goes on along the minus strand of CM059310.1, from coordinate 1,537,447 downwards.
GTTTGGTACAATGCTGTGAACCTTTGTTTGAGGAGGAGGGGGGGGGGCAACGCCTTAAGTACTGCAGCTGTTTCACCATCAGTACAAGATTACAATTTCACGTTTACCTGCTGTGATAATGTTCAGAATGGGTGTACAATAACATGAGCGCCCTGGATATGAACTCTAATCAGTTTAACACTTAATGCTAAAAACGAATCGGGCCGTCGCCGGGTTAGCTACATCCTCACGTGGGTCGTTGGTTAGCGAGCCTTTCTGAAAGCAGACCCCGCGAGGCCTTAACTGTTAGCTCGTGCGTTCTGGAAGCATCTCCCACATGACAGGGCTGGATTACCGTTCCCTTAGAAACCGTATTTAACGGCAGATTTATCACTTTTTAACAGTCAGCCAGCTCTTACCTTAGCCCCATCTTTCAACATCTGGGCAAAGCCCGGAGCTTTAGGGACGTGTAGAGCCATTTTGTCTAATTTAGCAGCTCCGGTGTCCAAGAGAAGGAAGCTGCGATGTGGAGTTAGCAGTTAGCGGTTAGCAGAGAAAGAAGGAGGAGCTCCGGCTGAACTACAGTAACCTGCGAGGGACACACCTCCTAATAAAAGCGTTTGCGAAATAATAAGTTCTAGTATAGGCGACCACATGGGGGCACGATTCAAACACAGAAGTTGTTACTTTATCCAAAGAGAAATAATACAAAAATAGGCACATGCTCGTATAAATGTGCTGGAATAAAGTTTTTTTTATATACTATATCCTTTCACTGAAATACTCAGTGTAACAGGCATATATAATGCATGCACATACACCCTTAATTGTATCTCCACAAACCTCTGTTTTAAATAGCTCCATCTCAATTTAAGGAGAACAAATAACACCGAGAGTTGTACACAGTTACACTGAGTGAAAAATATCCATTAAAATTAAACAAATAGCTGGTTTACATTAATGCAACAAAAAAAATCATAAAGGCTAGAGGTCAAGGTTCATGACGACCCACAAGAGTACAAATACAAGGTCTGAAAATGAACAACAAACAACAGCTGGTGGGGTTCCAAAGATATGTTTTATTCCATAAAAGAACATTTGTAGTTAGTTTTCTTTGGATGGTAGGAGTGTTCTGAGCACCTCGGTGTGGAAGTTTATACTGTTCAGTAAGTTCCAGAACATTATACTCACTGTCATTGTCATGGAAATATTACAGTGCAGTTTTTCACCTGAGAAAAATGAATCATATCATCTTGGTACTTTACCTTATACCCCCTCAAGAACTTACTAAACTTACACAATACATGAATGAGCATTACAGAACTTAATGTGCAATCATTTATGTACAATCAGTTAGAAGAAGACAGTTGTTTTTCTGCAATAAAATCAAAATACAGACATCGGAAACAAAATTATTTTCTGTTTAACCTGAGAAACTGTCAATATACAAGCAGGGACTTCAGAATGTACCTTTGTCTTACCTTTATGCTGCAGTATATGTTGAGTGTGCACCAGAAATTAGGGCTTTACTTTAGAAGGTGTGCTTGTGCTGTATGGTTGACACAGAGAATGGATGGTTGATCACAGATCCAGATCCACAGATGACAAATGATGGTTGGATGACAAAATCCAACGGAATGTTGAGAAAATCCCTTCAAGATCATTGGACAGCATAGTGTACAGAGTTAGAAGAGCACTGACAAGGTATAGCTGAAGATATACATGGAGGTTCCCATTAGTCAAAGAAGGCGCAGTAGTAGAGAACTCTTTGTGATTATTGAACAATCTTCATATGAACATCAACACGTCACCAAGATGCAGGCTATGTGCACTTGTACATTTAATATGGTTTAAATGTTTTGATGCCTGTCATAAGAATATGAGAGATTTCCTTCCCAGACATAAAGTTTACTGAGAACACCCACACACAGTTTACTGGGCAGTCATACTAGCATGGCAAGCTTCCGTTTAACATTTATTAGCTAGGCTTTGTATTCATTACACATTTATCCAATGTCATTTTTAGTCAAAACTCAAATTCTAGATATATTTGATCATATTTAGACACATTTTGAGTACATAATGACTAGTAAGATTCAAACTTGTATTGCCATGTATGTGTATTGGGTTTCTAATTACCGATATCTACATTTCAGATGAAACAATCCTGAATGAGAATTGCAGATGTCTGCAAGTGAATTATGACTATTAATTCCAGTTTAAAATATCAACACTTTACTGCTGACTAATCATTATCCCAGATCATTATATCTTTAATTCCCCTCAATTCAAGATATCTACAGTGTCCTTTTTAGATATCTTAAGTATCTTAATCAGAAATTCAGAAAGTTTTACTCCCTTCGGTCTGGACGAGGTTTAAAACACTTAAGAAAAGTGTTTAATCTAAGGAGCCTTCCTATTGGCTGGGTGTTGATCACATGTTTGTGTCTCCATGGAGCAGCTTGGCACGGGTTCAACAGAGTTCTGGCATTTGTCTGAGGTTGGGCCTACAAAGAAGGCAGATAGTGAAGCCTGGGACTGGAGTAGCTCCCCAAGCCCAGTGAAGGGTGGGTCTGTGGAGGTTGCGAAAGAGGAGAGCGGGCAGTCTAGAGAGGATAACTTGGCAAGGATCTGGGCCTGCTCCGGCTGGAGGTCTGCCTCACTGCAGACCTTCTGATATAAAGCAGACACTCTGTGTAACGTCTTCACCTTCAGCAGGTTCAACTCGTTGCTCTCCGCCTTCAGCTTCTCCTTTTCTGTTTTCTGTGACACAAAGACACACACACACACACACACACACACACGCTTAAACACGAATATGTTTTACGAAATATAAAATGTTTGCGTCCCATAAATGAGAGCAGTATCATAGCAAGATCCTCCCTCACCAGCTTGTGTATTTCACACTCCAGGTTGTGGATACAGTCTAGTTTCCTCTTGCGGCAGCGTTGGGCGGCGTCGCGGTTCTTACTGCGCCGTCTCACATCGTGGATGAAGTCCAGCTGCTGCCGGCTCAGACTGTGCTGCTTCAGCATCTGCTGGAAGTCATTCCTGCTCAGAGACACCAGCTGCTCCACAGAGAACGGCAGCTGGACCTGCCAGGGACACAAGCCAGGGAGGCAGGAAGGTCAGGTCCTGGATCATAGCATCCAAAAGGTCAGGGTAGAACGCCATTATAAGGCCCAGCCACTGGAGCAACCTCAGGCTGTGGGGGAGGATGTGACTCGTGTTCCCATTGTGATTATATTAAGGTTAAGTACGGGCTTCCCCCTTGTCATTTCATATGACCAACAGTCACTATTCATTCATAAACTAAATATGCACAACTTCGCAAATAGCATCAGTCGTATGTTTTACAGATTTCCAATCACAACAAGCCAATCAGTGCGGGTGATCTGATAAGGTAGTTGGTGTTGGACTCTGATCCAGCTGACAAGCCTCTCTTTTTCACTCTCTCACACACACACACACGCACGCACACACACACACACACACACACACACACACACACACAGAGACATAAACACACACACACACACATAAGCACACAGCTGAATTATTAACTCAACCGCTGTGTTGAATTACAGCCAGCACCTACTTCTCCAGACCAACAAATTATGAATTCTTATCTTAAACAAACAGGACACAGTCATGCCACGGTTAAAGGTGTCTGCACACTCTTAAAGTACTTTACAGCTAATGTCAGCCTGAGGTGAACATGAGATATACGGTATATCACTAGAGGTCCAAAATAAGATAAAAATTGTTTGAGATTTGTGATTTTTAATGAATACATTCTCCTTTAGCCCACCTCTCTGACTCTGTCACCGCCAGAAAACTCGCTGTCTCCCTCGGTGTCGAAGCTGTCCGAGTCTCCATCTTCCCCTGAGTGAAAGGACGACACGCAGGGACTGCAGGCTGACTGGGATAATCCTCCACACCCCCCAGCCTGGATCTCTGGCCCCCCTCCTCCTGTCCCCGTCCCCGTGCTAGGGTCCAGGGTTTGGAGGAAGGGACACTCATTGGTTTCCGAGCTCAGGTTCAGTTGGACCTTCAGCCAGTCCATCGTCGTGCAACCGAACTGGGGTCCTCCAGGCTCGCTGGCCGTCCCAGTCCCCGAGTCAAACCCAGTTCCGGAGATATTATCCAGGCAGGAGGCAGGAGAAGCATCTGACCAGAGACCCTGAGCTAGGTGTTCAGCCACCTCTCTCTCCACAGCGCTCCTCACCCGCTCTTTGTCTTCTCTCTCTTCTCCTCTCCCTCTACAGCCCTGGTCTACCTCACCCTCTGTGTAAATGCTCTCCCCTCCACCTCTCTCTCTCCCTCTATTTGTCCTCTCAGCAAGCAGTTCCTTCTCACTCTTCTTCCACCTGCCTTCTCCCTCTTCCTCTGCTGCCTCTGATGTGGGACGATCATTAAATCCACCTGACTCGGGCCTCTGTTCCTCATTATCTCCCATAACAACGCTCTCTTCCCCTTCAGGCCCAGGGGTCCCCAGGTCCTCCTCCATCCTCCCATCAAGCTCCCTCTCCACCATCAACTCTGGTGGGAGCTGGGACCCAGGGAGCTCCAAGGCAGACTCACAGACTCCGCCGCTGGGGCATGACAGGCAGGACAGACAGGGCAGGGGCTGGGGGCAGTCCTTCCTGCTCTCCACAGCAGGGGAGTCAGGGCACTTCTCCAGGCCGCAGGCCTCCTTACCGCAGGCCAGCTGAAACTTGCGATACTTTGGACACTGAAGCCTGTAGTCTGCCGTCTGGCCGTCAGACTGGACACCAGCGTCAGACAGGAGGGTGGTGCTTCTGCTCGCGCTTCCTAAAACATCGTTCCCTGATTGGCTGCTGTGGGAGGAAGCTTCCCCCACTTCCTGTTGTGAGGACGTATCAGAAGACACTTCAGCTCCTTGTTCACCCAATAAGGTGTCTTTGTCAGCTCCCAGGTCCTCCCTGGGTGAGTTTCTTTTCCTACAGCGTGTTTTACAGCAGGTCTTCTGAGGGATGGGGCCTCTGCCGCTGGTGAAAAACTTGGGAAGGAGGAAATCAAAGCAGGCGTGGTCCAAATCCCTGAACCCCAGAATAGCTGCACAGTTACGGATCTCGTGAACATTATCTTTGCTGAAAAGAAGCTTAGACGTGTAGGCAAACCTTAGCAAGGGTTCAAAGCCACCGACAGTCACCTGAGCAGGAGACAGATAGAAATAGAAGTAAAAGAACAGTCAATGTTTTTGGTCTCTCCTAACGCTATGGACAGTTACAGATAGTCATGACACACAGTACGTAAATACCACTGTTTGGTCACACATATTCAGCAAAACCCATGCAGTGGACCTTTTTCAATCTTATCTCTTCCATGGATTGGAGCAGTTATTCATCTCTAGGGTACATATGTGCAGGTAGTGTGCAATTAATGCTTTCAGCCCAACAATCTACAGGTAGAACCTGGTGCCGTTTTGATTTGCCTTATCTTGTTTCAGAGGGTAGGTGTGTGCAGGTAAACACTCCAGACTACAGCTGTTCCCGCCGTCCTATCCTCACCTCAGGTGGAAGAGTGAGCACCAGCCCCTGGCCTGCGTGGGAGGAGACCCTGTTGGTGAAGTACTCGCTGCAGGATGCCAGGACGGAGCGATGGGCCCTGAAACTTTGGTCTTCCACCACCAGCGTGACGTCACACAGCACATCCCTGCGCCTCTGCTCGTCCAGGCAGCGGAGGACGTGACCGCTGTGCACAGAAGACTCGAAGGTAAAGGCGGAGGACCGTGAGCCTTTCAGAGACATGGCCAGCAAGGACATCTGGGCACGCACGAAGGAAAACAGGACAGATATTCAGATGAATCAAGACCAATACACCCACACACACACACACACACACACACACGCACACGCACACGCACACACACACACACACACACACACACAAATGCAGTCAGGCATTCAAAGTAATCATGTATTCATGACATAAGCAAAGTATGAACGGAGTGACAGTATATTAATTCTGAAGGAGGCTGCAGCCTTTGTTTATGAATCATCTCGTTATCTGAAGACAAACTAGAAGCAAATTATCTCATGTAAAATACTACATAATGTTTATTAAAAAAAATATATATATCTTCCAAATGTTAACATTCACGATGACGAGACGAATGGGTGGGTACGTGCTTGCGTGCGTGTGTGTGTGTGTGTGTGTGTGTGTGTGGAGAGCGCTGACTCACGCGCTCTTGCTGATAAAGGATGAGCCAGCACTTTTCTCTGGAACAGAATATTCCCACTAAATGATCCAGCTTTTCAGGGAAGTCTCCTCCAGCTGCACCACATCATCCAGCACAGCTGCTTGAACATGTAACCAGTCACCAGAAACATGATGGATTATAGATGATGTAAATTATAGGTTATTATTATTATTATAGAATCGCTCAGTGAAGATTCACACCCAGAGCTCCTGATATGCATATGGCAGCCAGGAACCCCGTTTAGTTTTCCGGATAATAAAGCTCCACATTTCTAAAGTTAAATGTGAAATGAGGTATTTGCACCCGTTTCTTACGGACCTTTTCTATTTCAGGCGTAAACAACATAAGAGATAAATGGAAGTGCTTTACCAGCGTAAAGTCAAGAAGTGTTCAGGTCACCGAAACTTGAACATACCTGTCATATCCAAGTAGAAATCACATGGAAACACCTTCCCCGGAGTCTTCTGGACTGAAATCTAGATCTGGAAGATCTTTCAGTTCAACTTTAAACTGTTATTGTGTTAATATTGTATAACTGTTGACTACCGGACGAAGAGATCTGACGACGAATATCCAGTCACTCGACTCGTTCTCCTGTTTTTGTTCATACTATCCCAGTGGTATGGACATCAGCGCGATTAACTTCCGCTTTCTGGGCAAATAGTGTGTGTGTGTGTGTGTGTGTGCGTGTGTGTGAGAGAGTGAGAGGGGGCCGGGCTATTACAGTCTCAGCTGAGCATTTCACAATTCCTGAGTTAATCTCATTTTGAAACAGTGCAGTTCCCTATTCAGGTCTACAGCCATAGTGACACAGTCACAACCGCAACCCCCCCCCCCTTCCCGGACCCCCTTGTGGAAATGAAACACAAAAGTCCAGCTGGTGTTCAAAGTAAAAGGGTTTTATTCACAATAAAGAAATGAATACCCAAGTATTGCCTGGGTTCTCCTGTAGGGCTTTGGTACATGTTTATGCTCGTGACAAAGTGGCGTCAAAGCACTTCAACATTTCTGTCAACCTTGTTCCTCCTCTTACATTTCAGATGATCCTTCCTACACTGTTGTGGTCTTGTGTCTCTGTAGAGGCTGATCATTAAACACAGCTGAGATCTAGCTAACCTCTCCATCCTCTCAGCTCCTCTATGAAGTGTTGAACGACAGAAGGTCTGCCACATCCCTTGAGCCAGACCAGCCCTAAAACACAGCGATTCCTTACAGCCATGACGAGGAAACAGCAGTGTTTCATTTAATATGGACGTGGAGAACAATTGGTCATGGAACCTCAAGCAAGCGTTGAACTAGATGAAATGGACAAAGTCAAACGTGTGAATACAGTATAAAGAGTTCTACGCTAGTCATCCTAAAAAGCTAATTTACTGGATCCTCTAAAACGTCATTTTAATCAACATTCTGCAAAGCTATGGGCTGGCCATACAAGTGTCTCTCTGTGCAGTGTTGACCGAAACCTGGACAGAATTAAGAGTTAAAAACCCAAATATTCATTCTGAATGGAACATTCAGAGGCCAAGCTTGTCTAGCTCTGAGGTCAGTGGTTAAACTGCTGGTTCATGTGTGGCTGAAGCTCCTCCATCTCCGCCCAGCGCCGAGTCATCGCCTCCCGTCCCTGTGTCTCAGTGTCTGGGGGGAGGTCAGAGGTCACGAGGAGTCCTGGCTCTGGCTCTGATTGGTCAGGCTTAGCGTCTCCAGCTGCTGGGCGCACTCAGTGTGGATGGTGAGCAGCGTGCGGTTCTCCTCCGACAGGACGTGGAACTCCTCCTCCAGACGGGCGATCTCCACGGCGACCCGCTCGTCCTCCACAAGTTCTGCCAGAAGCTCACGCCTAATGAGGGGTGTTTGAGGGTGGGGGGGGAGGGAGGGGGAGGAGGAGGGGGGAGGAGGGGGGGGGGAGGGAGGGGGAGGAGGGGGGAGGAGGAGGGGGGAGGAGGGGGGAGGAGGAGGGGGGAGGAGGAGGGGGGAGGAGGGGGGAGGAGGAGGGGGGGAGGAGGAGGGGGGAGGAGGGGGGAGGAGGGGGGAGGAGGAGGGGGTCATTCAGCAGACACTCTTATCCAGAGCGACTCGCAGCAAGTACAGGGACATTCCTCCTGAGGACACAACATCAATTTTAAACCTCTGGGAATCGAACCGGCAACATTCTGTTTACAAGCCCAATGACCTAATCGCTCGGCCACCTGACTCCCATACTCCCATACATCCCAACACTTCAAATCTAACATGTCTGACATGACAGTCTTGGCAGCGTAACAGGAACAGGGTAACAACACATCATTACAAACTTAATATAAAGAGGTGTGTGTGCCTGTTTGTCAGAGTGTTTCTGATGCTTGTCATGATGGTTACTATGTTTTAACAGTTGGTCATAACTTAGTAAGGAAATCCCCTCTCATGCTGCGAGGAATCAGTCTCCTAGGAGAAGAGACAAACAAAGAGAATGTTGTTTGCGTCACTTCTCCTATGGTCAAAGTGTGAGTGTGTGTGTGTGTGTGAGTGTGTTTCTGTTCTCAGTTAAAACTGACTATAGGTCCACCTGTGGGTCTGTGTGGATTCCCATGAGTTTCAAAGATCTTTTGTTCTTCCTGAACCTGAATGGATCACAGAGCTGGTTACCCTCCCAGCCCCTCTCCCACCACGTTCCACCACCAGAGAACCCAGCCCCTCTCCCACCACGTTCCACCACCAGAGAACCCAGCCCCTCTCCCACCACGTTCCACCACCAGAGAACCCAGCCCCTCTCCCAGCACGTTCCACCACCAGAGAACCCAGTCCCTCTCCCACCACTTTCCACCACCAGAGAACCCAGCCCCTCTCCCACCACGTTCCACCACCAGAGAACCCAGTCCCTCTCCCAGCACGTTCCACCACCAGAGAACCCAGCCCCTCTCCCAGCACGTTCCACCACCAGAGAACCCAGCCCCTCTCCCAGCACGTTCCACCACCAGAGAACCCAGCCCCTCTCCCAGCACGTTCCACCACCAGAGAACCCAGCCCCTCTCCCAGCACGTTCCACCACCAGAGAACCCAGCCCCTCTCCCACCACGTTCCACCACCAGAGAACCCAGCCCCTCTCCCAGCACGTTCCACCACCAGAGAACCCAGCCCCTCTCCCAGCACGTTCCACCACCAGAGAACCCAGTCCCTCTCCCAGCACGTTCCACCACCAGAGAACCCAGCCCCTCTCCCAGCACGTTCCACCACCAGAGAACCCAGTCCCTCTCCCAGCACGTTCTACCACCAGAGAACCCAGCCCCTCTCCCAGCACGTTCCACCACCAGAGAACCCAGTCCCTCTCCCTGCTTCTCAGGCTGCTCGGCCGGCCTTACTTGCGGTCCTCCAGGAGAGAGATCTCGTGCTTGACCTGGTGGAACTCCAGAGCCATCCGGCAGTGTTCCCTGTAGACCTGGACGCTCTCTCTCAGAGATCCACAGGGGGGTACAGGCTGCGGGGGAGGTGGGGGAGGGGGGGGGGGGGGTAGGGAGAAAATAGAGGTGATGTCACCAAGCCTTAAAAACAGAGAACATGCGTGGCGAAGAGGGAAGATCGGCTGGAGGGCTGTTCGATAACGCGTGTCAACATTGAACAAGACAACACGGAACCTTAAATGAGTCAGGCAGGAAGTGGAGGTACACCAAAATAAACACTTCTGTGGTCTATGTTCCCTGTGATGTCTTCTTCTGTACTTCTGCTAACTCAAATATATGTTTAACACACAGCTTCCCCCTTCACTTTTAGCATCTCTTCTCTTCTTTGAACTTATTTCCCCTTCTTGGACACGTTTTTATTCAATTCCAGAACTGTGTAAGTTAGTTTTTAAACGTGTCCGTTCGGCACCATGGTTACGGTTACAACCTGCTGACATCTAGTGGCTGACCAGCTGTATTACAGTCGAGCCTTCAGCCATTTTGAATGTTCCCGCCCCAGATCTTTGCTCAGGTTATTGCATCCTCGAGGTGCAACCACAGTGTTCTGCTGTTCTCCAAGCGATCAATTCCTCCACACTCTTCTCTATGAGAGCAGGGTTTTTCAATGTGGTGAGCTCCTGCGTGTATGTGTGTATGCGCGTGTGTTTGTGTGTGTGCTTGTGTGTGTGAGCGCTCACCTGTAGTCTCTGCTCCAGGTCAGGGAAGGACCGGGGGGAGTCTTCTGCATCCTCTGAGTCTGTCAGGGAGAGGAGAGAGAGAGAAGGGGGGGGGGGGGGTGGTCACCACCTCAATAACCCTTTCCTTGAACATCCCCCAAGCCGGCTTTGTATTACCAGCACTGTGAGGTCACCCTCGTGGAATGCAGGACTGGTTTATCTCGGGAGGGGTGGGGGGGTGGGGGGGGGGACTGCTTACAGAACACAGCATGACACCGCTGCATTGGAATCTAACAACACAGGTCGTCTGCATAGCCCTGGTGAAAGTTGTGAGTCTGGCCGACTGGTCTGGCTGGTCGTGAGTAAACAGACTGGCAGATAAACAGAATCAGACAGACAGAATTAGACAGGCTGACAGAAACAGGCAGACAGACAGACAGACAGACACCGGCTGTTCTTTGCCGGCTGTGTACTCCCAGGAGCTGTGGAACACGTGCGGTGAGACCTGGAGATGATGCAACCTTCTAAAGCAGACTGCCTTAGTGGGCCCTGCCAGTGAGCCAGAAGACCTCAGGGCCAATTAGGAAAGAGGAATGAATGTAGCGCTCATGCTAGGGATCGACACGTTGTAGCGAGGCTTCAGACTACAGCATGAGGTAATGGAGGAGCATGCCTCACACTCTCCTGCAGACTCTACAGAGCAGGAATAAGGAGGGGGGGGGGCACTTCTAGAACTTCTGACAGGTTCGAGAGAGTTGAAAAATGGATTCCTTTTACTGTCATTCATGCACCGTAAAGAAAGAAAAAGCAATGTGATCTTCCTGTTTGTGTTCCTGTAATGGGGACTGGCATTGTCTGACTGATCTCTGTTGCGATCACAACCCTTCCTCAAACCCGTCTGCTCTTCTGGGAAAGACAAGGGAGGGGGGGTGTGGGGGGGGGGGGGGTGTAGTAGAAGGGGAAGTGTTAAATGCTGATAAATATAGGCCAGTGTTCTAGAGGCAGGGGAGAGAATGAGGCAGAAGGGTTAGGGTTAGGAGGGAAACCTGACGCTGCAGCTGCCATCCCAATGCCTGTCCCACAACCATAAAACACCCAGACAGCACTGTGTGTGTGTGACTGTGTGTGTGTGACTGGGTGTGTGTGTGTGTGTGTGACTGTGTGTGTGTGTGTGTGTGACTGTGTGTGTGTGACTGTGTGTGTGACAGTGTGTGTGTGACTGTGTGTGTGTGACTGTGTGTATATGACTGTGTGTGTGACTGTGTGTGTGTGACTGTGTGTGTGACCGTGTGTGTGACTGTGTGTGTGTGTTTGACCGTGTGTGTTGAGAGTTTGTTTTCAAGATGCCACAAGCCTACAGAAATAGGAGACACCTGTCCCGACCCCAGCAGGGAAGAACGAACCCAGATGAGATGAGAATGAACCTCGACCCCATCCTCAGACGCACACTTCACCTTGTTCTGTGTTTCTTTACTCACAGTCCGTAAAGCAGCAGCCTTTTACAAAGTACATACGCAGTTCTGCATACAGTTCAACCTGTTCTTAATACTGTACCATTGTTTTTCTATGGCTGACACGTCTTCTGTTGCACGAAGGCATGTGAGTAAGAATAGAAAGAAAGCTTGGTTGCTACTCATCCTGGTATTTTTGGCTCACTGGTATAGGGACAATATAATGGTATGTACTAAATCTTTTTCTGGCGTACTAAATACTACGGTAGTAAGGGTACTGGGACAGCAGGAGAAGGGATGAGGTGTGAGGTGGAGGCCTGGGGGGGGGGGCGTTAGGGGGCTGATGGGCAGGGGGAGAATGCAGCGCGTGTCATATACACATACTGGAACTGCAGGTCCATTTGGACAGAAGACGTCATCCAGGGTTAAAGGGTTAACACTTCGCAAGTCACTTAGTCACAGAGGTTTTCCTTTTCCACGCCATGCTGATGTGAGTTTACACTCCCAGTTTCTTTGGGTCTTCGGATTCTGATTAGCATCGCACACTACGCTGAATTAAAGGCTGACATGTTAGATTGTAGCCTCTTGTACACTAAACCTTTGTCTCAGAGACACTGTGTGTGTGTGTGTGTGTACGCCTCTGTGTGTGTACGCCTCTGTGTGTGTGTGTGTGTGTACATCTCTGTTTGTGTGTCTTACCTGAGGGGTCCTGGAGGCTGAAGGCGATTCGAACTTCTGATTTGTCAGGAGACACCCGTCTGGCGGAGGTGATCATTGATTCCTGGTGAGATCCCGGCAAAGAAGAGAGAACAGTAACATGTGGCGTGACATAGAGGAGGAGCCCCCCCCACCCCCCAACCCCCCCCACCCCCCCCACCCCACCCCCCCCCCCCCCCCTGGAGCGGAGGGTGACCGCACAGAGCAATGCGATACTCGCAACATAAACGCTGCGTAAACACACACTGACGACACACACACACACACACACAGCGAGAGCAGCGGAGTTTCATCATGCGTTTAGAGTTGCAGTGAGATTAAATAATTATGGAGGTTGACAGGCTCTCTCCCAGAGGGCTGGATGTCCTCTCTGGGTGAGGGGAACGGCTGTTTATATCTGGGTACCATCCCATAATAACCTCACAGCAGCTCTACCCACACACCCCTTCTCCTCTCCTCCTCGACCAGCTCTGCTCTCTCCCTCTCTCCTCCTCCACCCACACCCCCCCCCTGCTCCTCCTCCACCTGTCCGCCTGTTCTCCCCCTCTCGCTCCACCTATATCGACTGTCCCTCTCCTCTCTTCCTCAGCCAGTATGACCCACGCTCTCTCTCCTCATCATCCCTCCCTCTCCTTCTCCTCCTCAGCCAGTTCTACCTTTCTCCTCGCCCAGCTCTCCCTCTCCACTCCCCCTCTACCAGGAAACCTCTAATGACCCTTGCAAGTTGGTCCAGTATGCATCTATGTTATGGTTGGCCCAGAGCATGGCCTATTTCAAATGTCAGAAACAAAGTAAATGTCACCGTAAACCTGAAGGTTTCCAACAACAGTCTTTTAAACTTTGCGTGAGTGGTTAGGTAAAGGGTCCAACTGAAAAATGCTATTCTATCATTTCCTTTAAGACCAAAACACTCCATGTAAACCAGGGTAAAGTCGAAATATGACCTACAGGTCAGTCAATATCACATCATTGTCCACAACGTTCGAGTGTTACAGCAACAACTAAATCAACTATTTGACCAAGATCATTATCGCAGTATAGCCTTTACACTTTGACAGTCACCTAGTCACAGCACACGGTCTTACCTGCAGAACGAACTAGACCTGTAGGGAAAGTCACAGGGTGAACCAGCACCCGGCTCTGACCACTTATTCAGTTCTTCTCCAACCGGTTTGGAAGAGTCCTCATAAGGTCCAGGTCTTAAAGCCGACACCCCCCTGACACCTGTGAAAAGGACTGAGGAACAATATGCACCCCTGGTCTTTAGTCTATGCAGTGAGAGGTGCAGTGCACCCAGTCTCGCTCTGCAGATCTGCGGTAAAACAGAGAAGCGTGGACATGGGGAGGAGGGGGGGGGGGGGGTGGACTGCAGTCACCCTCCCACCGCAACACGGGAGTGAAGCTGGCTGTTTCAGCGCACGCTCCTTAACCCAGCTTTCCCTGGATATGATCCTGGGCCATGCGGCCCTAACGCAACACAACAGTGAGCAGGCAGCTTGGGAATGCACCCCCCCCTGCACCCCCCCCGGCTGCACCCCCCCCGGGTCACTTGGGCACCAATTAAAGGGCTCAGAGACATGACTTTAGCCCGCAATCATGCTCATAGCGCCAGTTTTCCTTTGACTGACACGGGCATGCAGCAGAGCTATGATGCAGCTGCTCAGAATGACGCTCCGCTAGAATTGCGCACTAGGGAGAAAAAATAGAGCGACTCCGCGCGCGCCTCTTTCATTCTGTTCGGATCCACGTGCCTGAGTCTCGTGCCCGATATTGAAAAGGTTTTTTGTTTTCTTGCAGCTTGGCGAGCTTGTTCAAGTCATCTGGGCCTTTCTTTCTTGAAAGTTACAAATTTAGTTTTTTTGAAAGTGCAAATTAAATTAATTTAGTAATGTATGTACTTCGGATTAACTGACAAGCCCGTATTTATTTTTTGATGTTATTTAATCGTCTCACGTGTTATAAAGGAAGGACAAGACTGCAGATATTACGATGCTGCTGCAGTGATGCATGTTATTACTGGATATGAATGCAGCCAGCAGATGGGCGACTGGAGGCAAATCATCTGAAGGATGCTCGTTCAGGAAAGCACATGACACTAGCTATTTGCATGCTCTCCATGAATGTATATGGTTCAGAATCCAGATTAAGCTCAATATTATGATTTTGATGTAGCAGGACACAACATCCAAATGGACAGACAGGGTTACACAGATCAGACTAACTTGAATCATAACTTCTGACGCCAACAGAAAGGAAGTGTGTCATAAATCATTTGGAAATCTGTTTTTGTGGAAGCTCTTTTCTGCGTGTCAGTGGTTGGCAGTCACATCAAGTAATCCTTTTGAAGTTGGGTCTTACTTCCTGCAGTGTCTGCACTGTGTGTTAAGGGCAGACAGTAGAGGAGAGGTGGACACCAGGGGAGAGGTGGTGAGGGGTAGAGAGAGAGACCCCTGAAACAGAGAGAGAGAGAGAGAGAGAGAGAAAGAGAGAGACTGTGGCCATGGAAAGAGGTCACATGAGAGATATCTGATTGTAACCTCCCCCATTTGTCTTAATACCGTCACTACGGCGACGCAGACCTGCCCAGACCGGCTCAGGGCACTTATCGTTTCACTGTGATGGATGGAGCACCACTCACCTGTGTGTGGGGGTCTGTGTTTGAAGACTGAACTGCAATACCAGCTCCCATGTCTGCTAACCACTCCTATTGGTGGCTGTGGTCAAGGTTGTGAACACTGTTTTAATGCACCTGTTTTTATGAAACAGTATTATGTACCTTACTTTGATTATTACTTACACTGTGGCTAGAGTTGTGTGTGTGTGTGTGTGTGTGAGAGAGAGAGAGAGAGAGAGAGAGGGGGGGGGGGAGAGAGAGAGAGAGGGAGAGAGATAGAGAGAGGGGGGAGAGAGGGGGAGAGAGAGAGAGAGGGAGAGAGAGAGAGGGAGAGAGAGAGAGAGGAGAGAGATAGAGAGAGAAAGAGAGAGGGGGGGAGAGAGGGGGGAGAGCGAGAGAGAGGGAGAGAGAGAGAGGGAGAGAGATAGAGAGAGAAAGAGAAAGAGACAGAAAGAGAGAGAGAGAGGGGGAGAGAGAGGGGGAGAGAGAGAGAGAGAGGGAGAGAGAGAGAGAGGGAGAGAGAGAGAGAGAGAGAGAGAGAGAGCGGGGGCACATGAGAAAGATCAGAGACTACACAGGTCATTCTGAAAACATTTTACAGTCTAACATAAACAGACAGATGTCTCCCCCTTCCTCCCCCCACCTGCCTCCTCTCCATCTCTCTCTCTCCGTCTCTCTCTCTCCATCTCTCTCTCCGTCTCTCTCTCCGTCTCTCTCTCCGTCTCTCTCTCCGTCTCTCTCTCCGTCTCTCCGTCTCTCTCATCTCTCTCTCCGTCTCTCCATCTCTCTCTCTGTCTCTCTCTCCGTCTCTCTCTACGTCTCTCTCTCCATCTCTCTGTCTCTCTCTCCGTCTCTCTCTCCGTCTCTCTCTCCATCTCTCTCTCTGTCTCTCTCTGTCTCTCTCTCCGTCTCTCTCTCCATCTTCCTCTCACTCTTTGTGACCTTCTCATGAGAGATAAACTTTAATTCTAGTCCAGAACAGATGTGAGAATATATGATCATTTCTGTTCAGTCCCAACAGCAGGACACAGAGTGACACAGTGATGATTCGCAGTCCAGATGTCAGAGGCTATAGCATATTCACAGGACCTTGAAGGCGATCTAGTCATGTTGCTGTCTCATTAGCAGTGCTTGTAAAGGGGGGGTGACAGAACACAACATTACTGACACTCCAGAGGGAAACCAGGACGTTCTCCGGAGGAGGTGGACTAACCAGATGTGTGCGATGAAGAATGCCAAGGTCAGATTGATAATCCCACAGCCTTATTCACAAGGGATTAGATAATGATTTATAAAAAAAATAAATAAACGTCTCTGGGTTTTGATTAAGAATTATGGGGTTAGGGGATTAAAGACAAGCAGATGATATTGGCCGGAACCCAATGCTAGAATTAATCTGAATACCCAAAAAACAACAACCTTAAACTGTCATTACTTGGTGAGATTAAGGAGGGCAAAAGCTTGCTTGAACCCTTTTGTGAATACACGCACACACTTCAGTAGACAGACTTAAGAAGCTGTTTGATATTAGGCTTGCATTGATTTAAATGGATAATGTAGAAATGCCATTACAATGTAGTAATATAGACTATGACGTGGCACTAACCTCTGATAGGCTGTAAGAACGATGCACTTCAAGTCCATGATTATATGCTATACTGACCATACACATGATTTGTACTGTGGATAAAAGCAACCGTTAAATGAATAAAAGTGTTTTGTATATTTTCCTCTCTCCTGCTTGGAGAGAAAGCCAAGTATCAGAGGCCTGGGAGAGGAAGAGGAGGATGGTGAAATAGTGCTGCTGAGGGATGAAGAGGGAGGGTAGGCAGGAGAGGAAGACAGGCTGGATTAAAGAGGCAGAGGGCAAGGTGGAACAGGAGAAGGAGAACGAGACACGGGTGGATTCTTCCGTCCTCCTTCCTCTCCACTTCTCTCCATCCATCTCACTTCTCCCACCTTTAGGTCCGGCTCAGCGATCACAGCAACAGAAATAGAGCCAGAGACCCAGAAAATCATCTGCCCCGAGCTAAAGACAGGAAGAGAAAAGGGAGCTCGTTCTGCAAGGTGTCAGGGTTTTCTGATGCAGTCGAGCCTGGTCAAGTAAAAAAAAAAATGTTGAATGTATAAAAGAACTATCTTGTGTGAATGTGTACCCTCCTTTCATGGAACTTATATCCTTGCTCACGTATCACCTAACCACCGAACAGAGACACACATAGCTGAGTTTGATTCACCGTCTAGATTGCTTGTTTGAAGGTGTGTGCGTCTGTGTCAAAGTGCAAAAGAGGAGATGAAATGAACGATTGACTCTTGCCTATGATGTGCAGGTTAAGCCTAATCAATGATGCTCCTGCACAGAGATAAGAATCTGATTCTGCTTCTTGTGGTTGAGCTCTTCTGCTCACCCTGCAGGTTTCTTACGGATTCCTCAAACAGCCCAGCTGAAAAGCACCTTGATCAAAGCGTCTGAAGGCGATTGCTATGGGGTTTGAAATGCGTGTGTTTTTGTCTTCGTGTTAACACAGTTTGGATGTAGACACCAGAAGGCGCTTCTTAAATGTTGCCACTGTGTCTCGTTTCAGCGGTCAAACCACAACCAGAACTCAGGTCAGAGCTGGCTTCAGATCCTTACGTAACAGAGGTTCAGCTAAGCTTTAGTATTCCAGCCCCCACCCCCCTCATTCACGCAAGAAAATCTCATGGCCAGGGGCTTTAGCCCTCAACAAGAGGATTAAAGTATGGATGAACTCCGGTGGAAGATATTTTCAACCCAGAAATAGTGAAGCAGCCCCCCTCCCCTGCCTTAGGGGGGCCTGCTAAATCTCCCACCTTAATCAAGGCTGAATCAGAACAGTGATTGAAGGTCACTCGTACTTTCTTAAGGTGTGTGTACGTGTGTGTTGTGTGATGGTGTGCCTATGTTGACAGGCCTGCTGTGCAGCGCTTACTGTGATGTGAGAGGCTTTTAAACAGCAGGCATGTTGTGGGACACCACGAGGGTCCTGATCTCCTGGAGCTGGCTGCCTCTGGATCTCTGAAGAAGTTATTTTCCTGTAGGACAAGCCAGAGGGGGTCGTGCATCTGGCACACATTGGAAGGAAGAGCTTTGTGAAAACTGTAAAATGCTTTATTCTGAAAAATGAGCACAGTAACAGGAGAATGCGACAATGATATCCAGCTCAAGACAAGCAACATGAACTTCCTCAGTTTAATTCAGTTACCATCCATTCGTCAAATCTTTTTACAAACACATTTCCCGTCGTTAATGATGTTGCTACAAAGGCGACGAAACGAAACAACGCATAATTGTAGATTTACTGCTGATATATTGAACGTATTCACACAAGAACGGAGACCAACGATAAACATGAATGGAGGGTAGCCTCCCACCAGAGGGGGATCCTCATGTTCCCCTCAGCCTGTCACAGTGTTTCTCTAAGCAGGAGGGCAGACAGGGCCCCCTCGCCAGCCCCCTCGCTGGCCCCCTCACCGGCCCCCTCTACGTCATGGTCTCTTTTCTGAGGGCGCGTTTGGAATGACACATGCCACTAGCCAAACCAGCGCGGCCGCGGGGGTCGCGACCTTCTCCTGATGGTCTTGTGACAGCGCAGAGAGATGCCTAAATCCTCCATGACGCTGCCGAAAGAGGCACACTGCAAAAGACACAGCAACACGGGTTAGCGTTAGCCAAGTTAGCCTTTCAGCCTTGGACCAGGGGGAGATGTACAATGCTGGTCCAGTTACCAGTGGTAGCTATGATGGTACAGAGACAACCTGGTATTATTCCTCATTTGTATCCTGACATGATCATACAGGAAGCAGCACTGAGCTGCTGTTTCCCAAACAATGTACGTCTTGGATGGAATTCATGAACTGACAGGAAATTAGAAAAATAATTAACTGCTTTAATGTAATTATGCAAAAAGTTACGAAAGAATAATTTGGTGATTAGGAAAAACTAAAAACATGAAAAAACATGGTTATTAAATGAAACGCCTGAAGCTTCGAATGTAATTAATAGTTACAAATTACATATTATTTCTTATTAACTGCTTTGTGTTGGTGACCCAAGCTATATTACAATTACATCAGTCATGGCTTCTTAGATGAATGTATAATGAAGTGGTGGGCAGAATAAAAAACCCTCTTGTTCATCCTGATTGGACAGATATATTCCTGCTTCCTGAATACCCTTGGACTGCCAAACAAGCCTCCTCTTAAACCTTTAACCCCTGAGGGTCATACCTGGCTCCTCCCACCTGAAATAGGAAGAGAAAGCTCACTTGATCTGACCTGAGAGGAGGAGGAGGAGGAGGAGGAGGAGGAGGAGGAAGGGAGGAGGAGGAGGAAGAGGAGGAGGAGGGGGAGGAAAGAGGAGGAGCAGGAGGGGGGAGGAGGAGGGGGAGGAAGAGGAGGGAGCAGGAAGGGCGAGCGAAGAGGAGGAGGAAGAGGAAGGAGGAGGAGGGGGAGGAAGAGGAGGAGGAGGAAGAGGAGGAGCAGGAGGGGGAGGAAGAGGAGTAGGAGGAGGAGGAGGGGGAGGAAGAGGAGGAGGAGGAGGGGGAGGAAGAGGAGGAGCAGGAGGGGGAGGAAGAGGAGGAGGAGGAGGAGGAGGAGGAGGAGGAGGAGGAGGAGGAGGGAGGAGGAAGAGGAGGAGGAGGAGGAGGAGGAGGAGGAGGAAGAGGAGGAGGAAGAGGAGGAGGAGGAGGAGGAGGAGGAGGAGGAGGAGGAGGAGGAGGAGGAGGAGGAGGAGGAGGAGGAGGAGGAAGAGGAGGAGGAGGAGGGGGAGGAGGAGGAGGGGGAGGAAGAGGAGGAGGAGGAAGAGGAGGAGGAGGAGGGGGAGGAAGAGGAGAGGAGGAGGAGGAGGAAGAGGAGGAGGAGGAGGAGGGGGAGGAAGAGGAGTAGGAGGAGGAGGAGGAAGAGGAGGAGGAGGGGAGGAAGAGGAGGAGGAGGAGGGGGAGGAAGAGGAGTAGGAGGAGGAGGAGGAAGAGCGAAAGATTGTGCGTGTGCAGGGCTGACCGGGGGAAAAGGTAGGATCACTGTCCGTCCTTCACCTTCCAGAACCTTCTTCCTGTCTTTTTAATCATCCCCCAACATTGCGTTTTCTTTCGAGGTTGTTGTTTGAGAGACGCGGTGCTTCGGCTGGCTGGTGTGCGGGTGTGTTGGTCTGTCTGAGGGGTTATGAAACCTCACCTCCCCTCAGCCCAGAGGCTGGCAGCCTGCTGTCTCTGACACGTTACTGAGAACCAACAGACATGTAACAGCGTGTGCTACAAGCCATGGGCACTCCCCAAACACGCCTGAGGTTCTATGATGACATGTTTCTCTCTGTCTCTCTCTCCCTGTCTCCCTCTCTCTCTCTCTGTCTCTGTCTCTGTCTCTCTCTCTCTCTCTCTCTCTCTCTCTCTCTGATCTCCAGCCTCTGTGCTCGGATGGGAGGCTTTGCCACTCACCGCCCACACGTGTTTGTGTGTGTGGTGTGAGCGTGTGTGTGCAGCCTCCTGCTTTCACCTCCCCGCCCATTCTGTCTTTTATCCTCCCCCCCCCTCCCCTCCTCTCTCTGAAGAGCATGTCATTATTGTTGTTGTTATTTAGCAGCGTCTCTTTGGTGGCCTCTTCAATACACTGGTCCTTATACTCTGTCTGAAGAAATGGAGAGAGAGCGATGGTGGGGGGAGACTAGAACTGAGAGAGAGAAAGAGAGAGAGAGAGGTGTAAATAGAGGGATGACACAGAGGACAGATGCGGAGGCGAGATTCAGAGAGGGAGGACAGAGGAGGGAGGGGGTGGAGGGAGGGGTGGAGGGGAGGGGTGGAGAGAGAGAGAGAGAGAGAGAGAGGCAGAGAGAGAGAAGGAGGCAGGATGATGTAGAAGACAGGAGAGCTAGCATGTTGTTTAGTTCCTGCTCTGCTTCCCTCTCAGCTAGCCTTGCCAGGGGTGCGTTCGCTAGCCTTCTGCCTTGTTCTGCAGTAGTTGTGTAGTCGCTGTCTTCTCCTGCGTGCAGAAGAGCGTCCCAGCGTTCGGCTGCTGTTGATTTGTGTATCGGGAGCGCTGCGTTCTATATGGGCTCTGCAGATATTGCTGCGTAGCATCGGTTGACAAACATACTGGGGCAGCTTGAACGCAGCCTGCTTCAGCACCTGCATACTAACAGGCTGACTCAGAGCAGAGAGGGAGTCGACCTGGACCAGGGGGAAGACACACACACACACACACACACACACATCTGGTATCTCGGTGTGACCCCCCCCCCCCCAAGCTTGATCTCATCCACCATGTCAGTCCTCGGAGAAGTAGAAATGGCAAGCGCTCCGAGTCTCTCTCCAGCATGCTGCAGCTGGTAAGCATCCCTGCTGTGCTGCGTGTGTGTGTGTGTGTGTGAAGGTGTGTGTGCATGCAGAGCGAGGTTGGTCTGTTGATCTGATTCACTGTGATGGTGTTACGTAAGTGATGGATGCAGGACATTCAAAGTCTCGTTCAAAGACAGGCTCGTCCATTCTTCTGCTAGGTACACGCTGTACTGCTCGGCTTGGGCGCGCTGTCCACCGCATACACTCATCCATCTTTGACAAGTGTGAGTGTGTGAGTGTGTGTGTGTGTGTGTTTTGACGCGTCTGTCCTCTCTGCTCTGGTGATCTAGCTGCTCCTCTCGCCTGCTCCTTTGCCAGCAGAGTTGTACAGTGACTCCCATCCTCTCCATCCTGCCTTCCTTCTATTCTGCTTCCGTCCCTCCGTCCATCTCTCAAGCCCAGAACCTGGGCGGGCCAGTAAAGGGTCACGGTGATGTGTCACCCCCTGTCCCCCCCCCCCCTCCCATTTGCCTCTCTGTCTTTGGGTGTCAGCTGAGGGTCCTCTGTGTGTGTGGCTGTGTTGTGGGGGTGCTGGTGAGGAAGGAATCGGGGGGTGGGGGTGGGGGGTGTTGTTGCAGGATTGGGGGTGGAGTGCCAGGGTACAGGAGAGTGGTATGGGAGGGGGCAGAGGGGGCGGAGGGGGGGGGGGGGTCGGATCAGTACTGACTTCAAGTCTCTGGCATCTGAACTGTCTGTCTTCTTCTTTCCTCCCGGTCTGTTTACTTTGCTTCCTGTGTGTTTTGACACGTTCAGGATGTGGGTGGAGTCAGGAGCTGCACTCTGCAGTATGTCCTTGTTACAGCTGGTCCAATTCTGACAAGTAAAAATGTTGTAAGGGAGGGAATCAGACTGTGTGTGTGTGTGTTTGTGCGCGCGCTCCTTTGCTCGCGGCTGCGGCAGAACTGGTTTGAATTCCGCAGTGAAGAGCAGCTTCAGTCCACAGGAGACAAGCCGTGCGATGCAGTCTGACAGGGGGGGGGTGACCCTGCTGAACAGCCCCCTGCTAAAGAGCTGTCAGTGCTCACAGGAAGCAGACCGTGACTTCGCTGATGGCAAGAAAACTGTCTGCAGAGAAGAAAGGGGTCTGTGGGGGGGGGGTCTCTACTAGAACCTGCTGTACTACCTCTATTGACTGACCAGGCACGAGGTGTGTGTGTGTGTGTGTGTGTGTTGGGGGTAGATGCTGTGGTACAGGTGAAGCATCTTCTCTGTGCTGCCATCACGAACATACTGGTTCTGCCAGACAGGATGTTCAAGCGTGTGCATGTGCAAGAGGGTTCTCTCTGCACCTGCTCTCTGTTCCGTCTCCTCCATCTCTTCGGGGGGGGGGGGGGGGGGGGGGGGGGTGAGCACGCCACGCCGTCTCCCTCCCTCCCCCTTTTCTCTCCTCCCCCCTCCTCCCCCCTCTCTTCTCCCTCTCCCTTCATCATGAATCCCACACAGGCTCTAGTCTTTGCTGTTGTTCCTCTGTGTCCTCTGATCAGTGGACGACAGGGATGTGATTGGCTCCATCGTCACGCTCCCATACTCATGTACTGATATTATTTGTTTGCGTCTCTTGTGCGATCGTTCACATCCACTAAATTAACAGGTTGCGTGTTGCGTAATCTGCGTTTTCTTGGACCGCAGAGACTGACAGATGTATTCCTAGCGCGCTTGTGTGTGTGTTTGTGTGTGTGGGTGTGTAGTGTTTGAAAAGTGTTCCACTCACAGCTTCATCTCGCTGGCAGGGTAAGCATGTCAGCTCCTGCCTGAGTCTGTCTGGGGTAAGCTCAGGGTTCCCTCTCAGTGGGATCGCTGTAGGCCAGGGGTGACCCACCCTGGTCCTCAGGGGCCACTGTCCTGACTCCAGCACACCTGATTCTAATGAATGGGTGCTTATCAAACTCTGTGGAAGCCTCATAACGATCATTCATTAGAAGCAGGGAAACATCTAGAACTGTCAGGTCAGTGACCTTCCAGAGAAGCAGGATTGGACCCCTCTGCTGTAGGGTGTGTGTGTGTGTGTGTGTGTGTGTGTGTGTGTGTGTGTGTGTGTGTGTGTGTGTGTGTGTGTGTGTGTGTGTGTGTGTGTGTGTGTGTGTGTGTGTGTGTGTGTGTGTGTGTGTGTGTGTGTGTGTGTGTGTGTGTGTGTGTGTGTGTGTGTGTGTGTGCGCGCGCAGTACAGAGGGTTTTCTGCTAACACCCAAGATGCTGTCAAATCCTGACTCCTCCGCTGTGTAGATGGATGTTCTTTTGTGTCTGAAGGAAATTAGTGTTGAGTGTGCGTAGGAGATGGTGATTAAGCGAGATGGATATTGAATTTACGTAAGCGCTTCTTTTCATTCCTGAATACAGCGATTCTGACTCAAACTGGCCCTTTTGTTAACCCCCCATGTTATTGTGTTTCCTCTCTGTCTCTGTCTCTGTCTCTGTCTCTCTCTCTCTCTCTCTCCTCCTCTTCTTCATCCTCTCTCGCCCCCTCTGGTTCCCGCTCCACAGAGTACAGAGCAGGTGACAGCTTTCTGTCGCAGCCTCCACGACATGAACAGCCCGGAGGGCGCCTCGTCCTCCTCCTCGTCCTCCTCGTCCCTCTCCCCCAGCCCCGTGTCGGCCATGCCCCCCCCCACGGCCACGGGCGCGGCGGCCACCCAGAGGCAGCTGTCCCACGCTGACAAGCTGCGCAAGGTCATCAACGAGCTGGTGGAGACCGAGAGAACCTACGTCAAAGTCAGTGTTCTCCAGCAAGTTGACTGTTCTAACCTGTTGTGTGTGTGTATGTGTGTGTGTGTGTGTGTGGGGGGGGGGGGAGTGTTGGCGTGGCGTGCGTGTGTGGGGGGGGGGGGGGGGGGGGGGAGTGTTGGCGTGCGTGTGTGGGGGGGGGGGGGGGGGGGAGTGTTGGCGTGCGTGTGTGTGCGCGCACGAGGACACAGTTTTGCTGGCACGCTCGCTAAAGGATTTGGCTCGCACCTGTGTGGACGCTTTGTTGATTGGCATGGACAGACATTAATCCCAGACATACTGCTGGCAAAGCCTGCTGCATTAGACTCACCTGTGGTGACGAGAAACCCCCACACAACACACACACACACACTGAACGTTGGACTGTGTGTTGCAGGATCTGAGCTGCCTGATTGAGCGCTACCTGACGCCCCTGCAGAAGGAGAGGTTCCTCACCCAGGATGAGGTGAGGCGCTGGGCAGCATGCAGAGAGGGGGACAGCTAGAAGCTCCAGGAAATAGGATAGGATGTTAAAGCCAGATCTGCTCCGTTTGTCCCTCTGTGGCATCGATACTGCACCAAGCCAGGCTCCAGTACTTAAGGCAGAGATGCTGGCTGTTGGGAGATGTACTGGAGGGCATGATGTTAAGGTTGTTACTGTGCTTGTATCTTCCAGCTGGACGTGCTGTTTGGTAACCTGGGGGAGATGGTGGAGTTCCAGGTGGAGTTCCTGAGGACCCTGGAAGACGGGACCAGGCTGGTGCCGGAGCTGGAGCGTCTGGAGAAGGTGGAGCAGTTTAAGGTGAGGAGGAGCTCGCCACATCCTCCAGCTTACTGTCACAGGGACGATGCTGGATCTTCTCATAGACACAAACAGGGGGGTCAGATTCCTGGGGGTCAGATAGCTCAATGGTTAAGGCGTTGGCCTCATGATCGTAAGGTTGTGAGGTCGAGCCCCCGCTGTGGCTATATGACTTTGTGTCCTTGGGCAAGGCACTTCACCCTACTTGCCTCAGGGAAAATGTCCCTGTGCTTACTGTAAGTCGCTCTGGATAAAAGCGTCTGCAAAATGAATAAATGTCAATGTAAACACAACGGACCAGGACGATTGGACTGTAGGACTGATCTGATGGTTCTTTTTCTCTGTTTCTCTCTCTTTCTTTCTCTCTTTCTCTGTGTAGAAAATCCTGTTCTCACTGGGTGGTTCCTTCCTCTACTACGCTGACCGCTTCAAGATCTACAGCGCTTTCTGCGCCAGCCACACCAAGGTGCCCAAGGTCCTGGCCAAAGGTACGACACAAAACCAACAGACACCGATCGTTCCAGCTGAGGAATGAATAGAGAAGATCTTTTAAAATCTGTCAAACACTGAGTACCTGCTTTCTCATGGTTGTGTGTCCTGTGTGGCGTCCCGCCCCCCCCCTCTCAGCTAAGACAGACCCAGAGTTCAAGGCCTTCCTGGCGGAAAGGAACCCCAAACAGCAGCATTCATCCACCCTGGAGTCCTACCTCATCAAGCCCATCCAGAGGGTCCTCAAGTACCCCCTGCTGCTTCGAGAGCTGTACTCCCTCACCGACCCTGACAGCGAGGAGCACTACCACCTGGATGGTACGACCTGTGTGTGTGTGTGTGTGTGTGTGTGTGTGTGTGTGAACGTGCTCGCATACGTGTGCATCGTTAGTCAATCCCATCAAATTCATTACTTCATTCAATTCATCCCATAAAATCAATTATTTCATTGAATTCATCCCATAAAATCAATTGTTTCTGTTTTTTCACGTATTGCACATCATGCCTTAGTTAAGTGAACCCTCTCCTCCTCTTCCTCAGTGGCGATGAAGGCGATGAACAAGGTGGCCAGCCACATTAACGAGATGCAGAAATTGCACGAGGAGTACGGCGCTGTGTTCGACCAGCTCATCAACGAGCAGACTGCAGACAAGAAGGAGGTGAGCGAGGAGGACCTCAAGGATCGGTACTCGAACCAATTCATCCTTTTTTTTCTGTTTCTCTTTCACCTCTAATATTTAATCTCTTCTTGTCGATCTCCTGTCTCCCTCCTTCCATCACAGGTGGCTGATCTCTCCATGGGGGACCTCCTGCTTCACGCCTCAGTGATCTGGATCAACGCCCCCTCCTCCCTGGTCAAGAGCAAGAAGGATCCAGAGCTGGCAGCCTTTGGTGAGGCTTGCCTCTTACTGCAGACCGGGGATCTAAGTGGGGCCTGGAAGGGCCGAGCTTTTAAAACATTCAGGATGTTTCCATCAAACATGCTAGCCAGCTTAGAAACATTGCAGTGCTGGAAGAGTCAGGATGGAGAAGTGCTTGTGATAGACCTATTTCTTCAGGGGGTTTTTTTTCCCTTCATGAGCGATTTTTATGTTTCTTATCTGAAGAATCTACCACTTCTTCTGCATGGATGGAGTTTGAACCCTTCTGCTAGGGTTAATGAGCCCCTTTAGTGATGCTAGCTTGGAGAGACTAGTCCATCCATGCACTGTTAAAACATAAATATTATATTGAGTTGGAATGGTCTCTCCTACATGGGGACAGGGATGGAGACAGATTTGTCTCTTGGCCACATCATGTCTGCAGTCCATTTTCAGTTCACATGTCGCTGAAGCGCGTCAGTGCTTTCCTCAAGTGCTGTCGCTCTCTAAAAGCTTTCATGGGTTCCTTGCTGCAAGGCTGAGCCGGGCTACATCTGATGGAGCTCTGGGATGACACGAAGTGTTATCACTCACCTAATGCTTGTCTCCTTCTGTCTCCCTCTCTCTCCTGTCTCTCTCTCTCTCCTGTCTCTCTCTCTGTCTCCCTCTCTCTCATCTCTCCCTCTCTCTCTGTCTCCCTCTCTCTCTCTCTCCTGTCTCTCTGTCTCCCTCTCTCTCATCTTTCCCTCTCTGTCTCCCTCTCGCATCTCCCACTCTCTAATCACGCTCTGTCTCCCTCCATCTCCCTCTTTCTCATCTCTCCCTCTCTCTCTGTCTCCCTCTCTCATCTCTCTCTCTCTCTCGTCTCAGTGTTCAAGACGGCTGTTGTCTTTGTTTACAAGGACTGCTCCAAGCAGAGGAAGAAGATTGTGAGTGCTGCTTTCCCCGTTTCATTTGGGCGTCAGGTTATCTTTCATGTGACTTTGCAGAGGAGGTGTCTATCGGGGTCCGCAGGGACTCTTTGGCAAAGCTGCAAAGCTTTTATTTAGGAACAGGCACATTGAGGCCGCCCACCCACACACCAGAGTACAAGCTCTTCTCTCAGAGAAACATAGGCGAAGTCATGTGTGGAGGAGAGAGGAACAGATGACCTGGACTGCATTGAAACCGTATCAAAAGAGAGTCTATTTCTGAAATGTGGGGTCTGTGGATATCGATTCCTTATGTAAGTGTGTGTGTGTGTGTGTGTGTGTGTTGCAGGGCGGAACACACCGGGCGTCCGTTTCAGACGAGAGGGATCCGTTCCGCTTCCGTCACATGATCTCCACGGACTCCCTTCAAGTCCGCGCTCTCGCCAGTACGTCTTTCCAAACGCACATTCCGATATCCCGGTCACTTCAATCCAATCCAGTCCAACTTTATTTATATTGCACTTTAAAACAACACGGTTGACCAAAGTGCAGTACATGGCAATATTAAAAACGCAATAAAAAGACACACTATACACAGTAAAAACAACGCAACAATAGGTAAAAAACTCAACAAATAGAGACACACTGTACACGGTAAAAGTCAACACATCACTGAAAAGCTAAGGTAAAAAGATAAGTCTTTAGAGCCGACATAAAAACAGATATGGACTCTGCCTGTCTAAGGTGCAGGGGCAGCACGTTCCATAGTTTTGGCCACTTCAAGGCCATGTAGTACAGTAGGAATGTTCCAGATCCCATCCACTGAGATGTTTGGAACAAAGCCTCTTCCCCAGGAGTTCTTTGGCCCTCCCTAAAGGGTTCCTCACCCAAACTGTCCTCCAGGGATTAGACCAGGGGTGTCAAACTCATGCCATCGCGGGCCAAGAGGGTGCAGGTTTTCGCTTCAACCAAGCCCCTACACCAGCTGATTTCACTAACGAGTTTCTCCACTTAGTAAAATCAAACTCGTTATTGATATCAGCTGGTGTAGAGGCTTGGTTGAAGCGAAAACCTGCACCCTCTTGGCCCGCGATGGCACGAGTTTGACACCCCTGGATCAGACCCTGTGACCTGGTGTTCTGGGAGAGGATCCAGGACAGGTTTCCATGTCAACCAGACACCACACCGGCTTCCAAATCAGCCGGTGTGGTGTTTTGTTTACATGAACACCTGCACCCTCTTGGCTCTCGATGGCCCTAGTTTGACACCTCTGATTTAAGGAGGACTGGAGCCAGTAGAACTTCCTCCTTTTCCTTAATGACCAAAAACAGGAAATTGATGATTTTGTGTGTGTCACCCACACCTAAACCCCTCCGCTGTGTGTGTGGTCTGCAGATTCCGAGGGCACGGCGGTGTGTGAGATCGTCCATGTGAGGTCCGAGTCTGAGGGAAGACCGGAGAGAACCTTCCACCTGTGCTGCAGGTGAGCGGTCGCCATGACATCACGCCTCGGACACGCAGAGCGACGCCACGCAAACCAGCGAACTGACCCACGGCGTGTGTGTTTGTCCCCCCCCCCCCCCCAGTTCTCCAGAGAGCAAGAAGGACTTCCTGAAGGCGGTCCACTCCATCCTGAGGGACAAGCAGAGACGCCAGCTGCTGAAGACAGAGTCCCTGCCGCCCAATCAGCAGTACGTGCCCTTCGGGGGGAAACGACTCTGCGCCCTCAAAGGAGCACGCCCTGTAATGAACAGAGCCGGTGAGATGACTCCCTTTAGAATCAGATTCAGATTCAGATTCAGATTACTTTATTGATCCCCGAGGAAAAACTCTATCTCTTTTTCAGAATTAGACACTGAATTTACTGTGCCAGGATACATAGCAAACATGTATGGAACATGTATGGAACTTAAATAAGATGCGATAAAGATAAAATAGAATAGAAATAAAAAGAAAATGTGGGCACTATCTGTACAGGTGGGGGCATATAACTGTAGCAAGTACAAGTATAAAAATAAAGGGTATAGAATATGGAGAATGGATATATACAGTACACGGTACTTGGTGTACTTCTGACAGACAACACACACTCACACACACACACACACACACACTGGTGGTCATTGTCAGTAATACTGGAAACCTAACTCTTGTCTTCAGCCTCTGCTCCTTCTCGGACCCTGGGCCGCAGGAAGCTGGTGCGAAATCGCTTCACCATCGACACCGACATCGTTTTCCACGGCAACAACAACGGCAGCGACTCGGACCCTTCCCAGCCTCCTTCAGAGCACCCCCTGCTCCAAGCCCAGAAGTCCCAGGGGGGGGACACAGACCGCTGGGTGGAGGAGCAGTTTGACCTGGGTCGCTACGACGACCAGGGGCCACGGGGGGAGGAGGAGGAGGGGGGGGAGGAGGGGCCCGTGAAGGAGACAGACATATTGAGCGACGACGACGAGTACTGCAAGTCGGTCAGGGCGCCTTCGGCAGAACCTGGCAACCTGAGTGGAGAACTGGAGAGGCTGTCTCTGGAGGAGGAGAGGACAGAGGGAGAGGACAGAGACGAGGAGGAGGAGGAGGAGGAGAGGGCTGAGACCATCTATGGGAGGGAGGTGGAGAATAAGGAGGAGGAGGAGGGAGGAGAAGGAGGTGCCCTTAGTGGGGGTGCCCAGATGGACCAGGGGGAGGACTTTGATGCCATTAGCCCCCCTACAGAGGAGGGGTCCTCCCTGTCACCCTGCGCCCCCACACAGCGCCCCCACGCCTCCCCGCTGAAGCTCACCGCCCTCAGAAAGCAGTGTGCTGTGGAGGGCGCCACAGAGAACGACTGTGATGTCATCTGGGTGCGACGAGACGATTATGCCAACGGGCGAAACAGCGATGTCTTCTGAAGGGGGAGAAGAAGACGCCACGGAGAGATTTGATTGGTTGAAGAGCAGAAATGTGACTGTTCAGTCAAGCTTTAAAAAAGGAGGTGTCTGAGGACGACTAGAGAACGAGGAAGGCCTTTTAATGTCCACCTTACTCCCCCCTCCTCCCCCCATCTCTCCCTTCCATCCCTCCACCCCTCCATTCCTCCACATCCCCTAACTTTGTGCTGACAATCCAGAGACACTGCACGATGCTCCAGTCTTCAGAGGCCCCAGCTTTGAACTAGGTGGTGTAGTGGCCAGGTCAGTCATATACACACACACACACACACACACCTGGACACACTTTGAGCATTCTCACCTGTGGAACAGTCACCGGATCGATGAACTGGAGAACACGCGGGGCATGTGCGCGCACACACACCGACACAAAGCGAGCTACTGTACCAGGCAGCTACTGTACCGCACACACACACATACGCTCCACCACTAGAAATCACTCACCTTTGACCTTGTTGCCAAAAAAGGGACTTGTTTTAAAAACGCAGGAATGTGGGTCATATTTTTTTTTTTTGGCTTCTGACTCTCTGATACTGTGCTTGTATCTCGTACCACTCAAGGGCTGTGTGTGTGTAACTGAATCTTTCTTCAGGGGCTTTTGGCTTAAAGACTGCTGTCTCTACTGAATCTCTGTTAGCTTTACCGCGCTTTCGCTGTTTCACTGGTTAGCGGCTGTTCACTCCTGTGATCGTCCAGGAGAATATTAGCACAACCTCGTCCACCTATGGTTTGATGTTTTTTTGTTGTTGTTGTTGTTGTTGTAAAATAAGCATTTCTTTGGAAGCACATCTGTGTTTCTCATATCACTTTGAACATTGGTTTTGGCTTGTAGATAAAATCTGCTGTTTTCACCAGTGTTGACATTTCTATTGACAACCAATTCAACGATCCAGTATTATTATCTGACTCTTCTTCATCTAAAGAAGAACTAATAATCATGATAAATATACCGATTCCTGTTTTACTTGAATTTTTCTTTGAAATGATTTAGACATGGAACAGAAGCCCTGTCTAATGACAGACCATCAGCTTTAGTGAGGTGTCACTGTTCCACCCAGACACAGCTGTTCCTGATCCATCATCCACGCATGATCTTAGCCCATCAGACTGCTGAACCCAGACCAGTCTTAACAACTGGATATCATAGATCAGGGATGGTCAACTCTGGTCCTGGAGAGCCACAGTGCTGAAGGCTTTAGCTCCAGCACACCTGATTCAAATACATGGGTCATTATGAGGCTTCCACAGAGCTTGATACCCGACCCATTCATTAGAATCAGGTGTGCTAGAGCAGGGAAACATCTAGAACCTTCAGGACTGTGGCTCTGGAGAACCAGGGTTGACTACCCCTGTCATAGATCATATGGACTGTGTAGAGATCTGATAGAAGGTTCCTTCTCTTTCTTTGTTAATAAGGGTCTCTGATCAACCTGCTGTCTGAAAAACACGCTCAGAAATGTCCATTTACACTTTCCTTACAACTTGAAATGCAGTAATAAATTCCCCCCCCCCCTCCCCCCCAAGCTGTGCTGTCTCAAACCTACATACTCTTACCTGTACATACAAATATTCTCGCTCAATAATTAACCAGTTGCACCTGTGGAGGTTTTTAAAATGAAATAATGTGGTTCCATTCAGATCCAGACTTCAAATAGAAGCGTTGGAAGGTTTGATGTTGTTTTTTCTTCACTGTTTATCATGATAACTTGTTAGTTTTAGCACACAGGGTGACAACAAAACTGTATTTTTGAACCAGTAGGACCTATCTCTGAGATTGTGAAGTACAATCACGTGTGTGTATAGAGGTGAAAGTTGTGAGCGATCCTTGATTTTTATTTTATTTTTTACATTTTTTTCCCCTTTGCATTTTTAAACTGTGTTGGTACATAGAACTGTGTATTATCATTATTATTATTATTGCCATTGTTATTATTGCTATTATTAATATTATTATTCTTATGATCATGGAATAAATTTTCTAAACGTATTTGCCTTTGGTGTCTTGTGTGTGCATGTGAAGGGGGAGTTGAGATGGACTGAGACCACTAGATGGTGTGGCTATGCAGCCTTAGAGTCTAATGCAGGGGTGTCCAATCCTGGTCCTCAAGGGCCACTGTCCTGAAGGTTCTAGATGTTTCCCTGCTCCAGCACACCTGATTCAAATGAACAGGTCTTTATCAAGCTCTGTGGAGGTGTGCTGGAGCAGGGAAACATCTAAAACCTTCAGGACAGTGGCCCTCGAGGACCAGGATTGGACACCCCTGGAATGTGAAGTGCTGATATGTAGGTCTGTATCTTGTCCAGCAGGTGGCGCTAAGCAGCCATGTTCATTCTCAAGGGGAGCTTTTTTCCCATGTGGTTTGGAATCCTTGAAGTATAACAGTTGAACTAGCAATTGTTAGTTCACAGTACCTGGAATAAGCTTTCAATAGTGATTTTATAAGGTCCGAAAACATTCTGTCATGAAAATAACAGTTAAAATACTAGTCTACTTCTTGTCAAAGTAGATTAAAAAATACAGCTCATAAATTCCTTGTTTTCTTTGATTTGATCATTGTGATCATGATCAGTATTAACAGAAGAGGGAATAAAATCAGAGCTGTGAATCCTTCCTCCTCCCCTCCTCCTCCTCTTCTAAACTCACACAGGAAATTAATCTCGCTGCGGCATCACAGTTTAACCTGCAGATTACTGTGTTATCTGCTCTCTCATCAGGACATGTCCCCACACACACACACACACACACACACACACACACACATACACACACACAGCCACAGCCTTCTGCTGTGACCCCCCCACACACACATTCACACACACACATTCACACACACACACACACACACACACACACACACACACACACACACACACACACACACACACACACACACACACACACACACACACACCACACACACACACACACAGCCACACACACACACACAGTCTTCTGCTGTGACTCCCCCCTCCCCACCCCTCCACCCCTCCTCCCCCCTCCCCACACACAGCAGCGCTGCTTCAGTCTCCGGCAACAAGCGCTCAAAGACGCGTGGAGTTTCTATCAAGCCGTTCATCATTTGTCAGCGTGAACTTGTCACCAAGGCAGAAGTGTGTTTCTGAATGGGAATGACTCCATCAGTGTGTTTTTACTGCGGGATTTATCTCCATATGCTGATTGGATGGGCTTTCTGCCGTGGAGAAAGAGGCTTCTAGGAATAACCTGCAACTGTTAGTTATTGAAGATGGGACAACTTGAGGTTCATAGTTCGGACAGTTTCACCCCATCAGCAGGATCTACTCACTGAGGACATGAATGTGAAGTTTGCCTGCAGGACTATGGAGAGACAGAAGCGGCTCTTTACAGGTCTGCTGTTCATGGCTCACATCTGCCTGAGCTTCCAGCAAGTCCTGAGAATTGGTGAGTTTAAATGTCACTTTACGATGCAGTGATGGAGTTTAGGATGAAAAGTAGCCCAATTGAGTTTAATACATACAAACACCTGCTGGATTGCACAGGTGGAAGGCAACATTGTATCACAAGCTAAACTGTAAAACTCTCAGTAATTGCCTGCAGTGGCAGCATCTGTCATTAGTGTAGAAGAGACTTTGATAATGTGTGTTTAGGATAACATGACACATTACCATGAATAACTGTCGTGGTTACATCGTTGTTTGTCCACATGTTGGTCCATCCACGGTCCGTATTTCTGGTTCCAAACCACTCTGGATGTTTTCATAGCATACTGGGAAAGACCCGTGTCAAATCTCTTCCATCTCTGGCGAAGATTCAACTTAAACAGTGAAAGCATCTTCGCGTTTGTCTCACTTGGTTTCCAATTAACACTTGCTGAACTTTACCCACAGATTCACACACACGCCTCTAGATTAGAAAGCTGAACGGTGTAATTTCTCTTTTGCTCGATGGACACGGTTAGGGATTTACTACAGCTTGCATCCAGAACCAAATTCAGGGAAAGAACATGTCATTTTCAACCATGGCCATGTAATGCAGATGTTGAAGGGAAGGAGTGGAAAATGAAACTTTGGAAAAAGCCAAACCAACCCCCATCAAACACAGATCAGTGGGATAAAAGGTCCACTGCACTCCTTAAAATCCCACTCAAACAAACACACATGAATTGCTTATAGATTATCGATTCATGTTATGAGCATGCCAGGACATCCAATCAATCACAGAGATGGATGCACGAGGGACGTAATAGTTCATAACACAGCTCTCATAGTCAGCCTACTGAGAGCTGTAATGA
Organism: Neosalanx taihuensis; assembly: GCA_030340665.1. NCBI lineage: Eukaryota > Metazoa > Chordata > Actinopteri > Osmeriformes > Salangidae > Neosalanx > Neosalanx taihuensis. The sequence continues at coordinate 1,503,060 of CM059310.1, read as the reverse complement.
GACAAGACGTCCCTGATCAGGTGGGGTGGCCTCTACATGATGAGGCCAGGGGACCGAGCCTCTCACAGCCTCAGAGGCCATTAGACTGGGATGAGACTCTTATCAGGAGATTGATTGACTGGACTGGGGGAGTAGTGGGTGTCACTCACGTAAAGGTGAATAAAGGGAGGATGATAAGACACTCTTGGTCATGAGGCATGACGTGTGCTTGTTGGTTCTAGAACGTTCCCTCATATCTGTCCTGGTGGTGGATTGTTGTTAAAGCGATGAACAGGAATGGCCTCAGTAATGAAGCCATCCCTCTCTAACTTACAAACGCACTTTCTTTACCATCTCCTGTTGACTTTTCTAGATGCGATGCAGAACGCACACAGTGTTGTGTGCTTCACGCGGCCCACTTGGGGTGCATGCTTGTGCGACTGACACACACTCACAGTCAGGGAGATGAATAGGAGTCGAGTTTTTAATCACTTGACAGTGGAGACACTGAGGGGGTGAATTGTACAGAATCTTCCAGACAGGAAGCAGAGAGTTTCTATAAAAGCATGAATGCTGTGACTGTGGTCGGGTGCTGCAACTATCAATTACACACAGACAGTGCAGCTGAGGGGTTCTCTGTCGCGTCAAATGCTCAAACCATCAAACCGTCTTTTCAGGATGAAGCCTCCCTGGTGAAGGATCGTTTTTAGGACTAGTTCGGAAGATGAGATGCGTGTGTTTTTCTCTGGTTGACACAAGACAGAGCTACGTGTGAGACAAAGAGACACATCAACACCGCACACACACACACACACAAACACAAACACACACACACACACACACACACACACTCCTCCCTGAACGTCACTCTGCGATCAGGTCTTCTGGTCGTGTTGGCAGCAGCTCTCCTCCTCTCCTCTTGGTTTAACTTTGCCAGCACCGCAAAGTCCTCCCTCCTCCTCTCCTCTATCGGTTTAGGGCCAACTGTCATCCTTCCATCCATCCATCTCTCCGTCCTGTCCTCCTCCCAGCCTAGCTGTGAGCAGCTGTCTGACAATAGAGATGCGAGCTTGCATGACCTCTGGCTCGGTGGAGGTGTTGCGCTGTTCACAGCTGTCAATCTGATCTCTGGAAGAATGGAGACACACAGTTGGATCTGAGCAGACAGCCAATGAGAGCTTTGGTTCTCTCTCTGTTTCTGTGGCGAGGCACGCACACACACGCAGCCTTGACAACAATGATGGCTTGAGTCATTATGAGTCTGAGACCAGAGAAACAAATCAAGTTCAATTGTGTAAACAAATCAATAATTAAACAATAATGTCGGAAGCGATCAAAGTCCGAGACCCTGAAGTCCCCCACCGCCTACAGTCAAAGCCTCTCTACTAAGCGCACCAATTCAGAGCACCAATTATTCCTCAGTCCTTCATCCTCGTTGTCTCTGCCTTGGTGAGTTGTCACCGCCCAGAGTGTCTCCGAGGGCCCCTGCTGATTGGTGTGGAGGAGCTCAAGGTCACCCCAGGGTCATCCTCTGCTCTCCACTGGAGGTTTCAGATGAGGCGTCTGACCGGAGGCTGAGCCTCAGGACTGCCACATCACACGCTCCCTCTCTCACCTCCTCTCTCTCTCTCTCTCTCTCTCTCTCTCTCTCTCTCTCTCTCTCTCTCTCTCTCTCTCTCTCTCTCTCTTCTCTCTCTCTCACCTTCTCTCTCGCTCTTGCTCTCTATCCCTCGCTCTCTCTCTTTCGCACGCTCTTTCCCTCCTGCGCTGTCATGCACACACACACACACACACACACACAGACAGACACCCTGCTCTGTGTTGAATGCGAATGACTTTCCAGCGTTTCAGAGGAGAGAGTGCCTGGAATGTGTTTGAAGTCAGACAGCGTGGAGGATAGTAGATCTTCCTCTTCATAACACTTAATTCTCCCTCGTTTGAATGGACCAAATGCGGCTCATCTGAAGGGGGTTTCTGGGAGATGGAGTCTGTTTCAGAGTGTCTTTATGACCTTGTTTACGCGGATGGGATTTCACATCATGTAAAAGCTTTGGCACCAGCAGAAATGGCCCTCGTTAAACCTGCAGCTTTGGGCTTCTGGCAGAATGACTTTCAGATCTCTTTTCAGTCTCTACACGGGCAAGTTTTCACTCGAGGGTGCAATTTCTCAAGACTTGTGATGCATCTCTGGTTCTTATGAAAGATATTACGTTTTTAGGTCCTTGTCCGGTGGGTGCTATGAGATGTTAATAAAGTTTAATGATTTGATACAACCTATTGGAAGACAGGAGGGAGTGATTCCCTGGATTGAGATGCGGCCCTGGTACGCGTAGCCAATCCCCATCCTGCTCCTACAAACAGGTTTTGACTATTGAACATACCTCGTTGTTACGGGAACGCTATGTGAATCTTCTCTTTATGAGCAAAAGCTCCAGGCTTTTTTGTATTGTTAGTAATGGCCTTGCCCTGATGTAATTAACATCATGCACACAATAGATACAGTGCACTCTCAGAGTAGCTCTATAATGAAAATGGGAGTTCAGTTTTGTATACATGCACACACACACACACACACGCGCACACACACACACACACACACACACACACACAAACACACACAAACACACACTCAGCTTGCATCTACTAGTTCCTACTTGTTGTTTAGAATCATTCCACCGATAACATGCAAAGAATGATTACCCCTTTCACGAACCCAAGGATTGTACATTAAACCATTATTCAGTGGGCAGTGCCCTTGTCTGCTTTCAACCCATTTCTCACAAATCATTAGAACTTAATAATTGCATTCCATGGATGCCGTATAATTGGAAATCCCTCTGTAACACCACATCTAATTATCTTCGTGCCCCCCTGCTCTCTCTCTTTCATTCGACTGACAACTTTCATCTAATTTCACTTTTTTGTTTGCTTGCTGCAGCTGTTCACCCCAGCTCTCACATCATCATCTCGCTTCAGAATCAACACCCTCTCTTTCTTAATTGATCTTTTGTTCTCTTTTACGCCAATTTCAAAGTATCTGTTGGTGTTTATTGACTTTCAATTCAATTCCTCTTTTTCTCTCTCTCCCTCTCTCCCTCTCCATCCCTCTCTCCCTCTCTCCTACCTCTCTCTCTCTCTCTCCCTCTCTCTCCTCTCTCCCCCTCTCTCTCTCTCTCTCTCTCTCTCTCTCTCTCTCCCTCTCTCCCTCTCCATCCCTCTCTCCCTCTCTCCCTCTCTCCTACCTCTCTCTCTCTCTCTCCCTCTCTCTCCTCTCTCCTCTCTCTCTCTCTCTCTCTCTCTCTCTCTCTCCTCTTTCCCTCTGTCTCTCTCTCATCTCCGCAGGGGGCATCTTTGAGACGCGGGAGCGGGAGCTGGTGAGCGTGGAGGAGATGGCCTTCAAGTTTGCGGTGACCAACATCAACAGGAACCGGACGCTGATGCCGAACACCACGCTGACCTACGACATCCAGAGGATCAATCTGTACGACAGCTTCGAGGCCACCAGAAGAGGTAGCAGAACCTGCACACTGCTGCCCATCCCTGTACACCTGATGACCCCTGGTCTGGTCACTGCCCATCCCTGTACACCTGATGACCCCTGGTCTGGTCACTGCCCATCCCTGTACACCTGATGACCCCTGGTCTGGTCACTGCCCATCCCTGTACACCTGATGACCCCTGGTCTGGTCACTGCCCATCCCTGTACACCTGATGACCCCTGGTCTGGTCACTGCCCATCCCTGTACACCTGATGACCCCTGGTCTGGTCACTGCCCATCCCTGTACACCTGATGACCCCTGGTCTGGTCACTGCCCATCCCTGTACACCTGATGACCCCTGGTCTGGTCACTGTCACTTCCAGTGCCTTGTGGTTCCAGGAATGGGTGGTGTTTGATCCAGAAGCTGGTCTGGGTATCATTGTCAGGTCATATTGGGTCTGTAGGATACAGTGTCATCTGATACAAACCCTTCATAAACAAACTCAACTCCCCTTCCCCTCCCTCCTGTTCCCCCCACTCTCCCCCCCCCCCTCCGCAGTGTGCGATCAGCTGGCGCTGGGCGTGGCGGCCGTGTTTGGCCCCTCCCACAGCTCCTCGGTCAGCGCGGTCCAGTCCATCTGCAACGCCCTGGAGGTTCCCCACATCCAGACGCGCTGGAAGCATCCGTCAGTGGACAACAAGGACACCTTCTACATCAACCTGTACCCCGAATACACGGCCATCTCCAAGGCCATCCTGGACATCGTCACCTTCTTCAAGTGGAAGAAGCTCACCGTGGTGTACGAAGACAGCACAGGTGCGGAGCCCCCCCTCCCCCCCCCCCCACCCCCCACTCCCCCCCACACACACACACACATTTACACCGGAGCAGGAAATAGATATGTAGACCGAGATGGAACGAGCGCGCAGTGTGAAAGACAGAGATGTAGAGAGAGGTGGTCTGGGTCCGTATTTTCCTGTTGACAGGATGCATTTCTATTTCATTTCAATCTGAGCAACGCAATTCCATTATTGGCGACACCGAGCTGCACTCTGAGCTGCAGACACACACCTCAGTCAGTCCTGGAGTCCTGGAGTGTTAAGCTGGCTCCAGGCAGCCCCCTCTGGCCACCATGGGGGGGATTGTGTATCAGAAGCAGCCTGATTGCTAGGGTCCCCCCCCCTGACCTTGGTCTGATGGTCTATCTCAGCAGAAATGTCAGGGTCGATGGAGCTTCCGTATGGATTTGGTTTTGGATGAAGATTTCCATCTGAAATACCCCACCGGCAGTTCATGCATCATCCTGATATTCATAGTTTCCAAAACAATCAAAAAATGTGTGTGTGTGTGAGTGTGTGTGTGTGTGTGTGTGTGTGGGGGGGGTGATAGACATAGTGTGTGTGGGCGCTTACAGACTGATGTGGACCCTGTTCAGATGCACAAGCAGTGTTACAATCCCAGTCCTGCTTCTACCGAGGGCTGTATGGACGGATTGGACGCGCTTGCTAAAGGTTATGTTGAGGTCAGAGCTGGCAGGTACACATGACCTCTGACCCCTGTGTGTGTGAGAGGGTCAGAGGTCATCTCATCCATACCTGCTAATATCTCCTCCACCATCTGGACCTGGAACAGCTTCCAACTGGAAAACAGCAGCTTGACATTATTACTGATGGTGCAAGCTTGTGAGTGGGTGGTGTGTGTGTAGTGTGTGGGGCGGTGTGTGTGGTGGTGTGTGTGTGTGTGGTGGTGTGTGTGTGTGTGTGTGTGTGGTGGTGTGTGTGTGTGTGGTGGTGTGTGTGTGTGTGGTGGTGTGTGTGGTGTGGTGTGGTGTATGTGTGTGTGGTGGTGTGTGTGTGTGTGTGTGGTGGTGTGTGTGTGTGTGTGGTGTGTGGTGTGTGTGTGTCGTGGTGTGTGTGTGTGTGTGGTGGTGTGTGTGTGTGGTGGTGTGTGTGGTGTGGTGGCGTGTGTGTGTGTGGTGGCGTGTGTGTGTGGTGGTGTGTGTGTGTGTGTGTGTGGTGGTGTGTGTGTGTGGTGGCGTGTGTGGTGTGGTGGCGTGTGTGTGTGGGGTGGTGTTGGTGTGTGTGTGTGTGTGTGTGGTGTGTGTGTGGTGGTGTGTGTGTGTGTGTGGTGGCGTGTGTGTGTGTGGTGGTGTGTGTGTGTGTGTGTGTGTGTATGTGTGGTGGTGTGTGTGTGTGTGGTGGCGTGTGTGTGTGGGGTGGTGTTGGTGTGTGTGTGTGTGTGTGTGTGTGTGTGTGTGTGGTGGCGTGTGTGTGTGGGGTGGTGTTGGTGTGTGTGTGTGTGTGTGTGTGTGTGTGTGTGGTGTGTGTGTGTGGTGGTGTGTGTGTGTGGGGTGGTGTTGGTGTGTGTGTGTGTGGTGGTGTGTGTGTGTGTGTGTGGTGTGTGTGTGTGGTGGTGGTGTGTGTGTGTGTGTGTGTGGTGTGTGTGTGTGTGTGTGTGTGTGTGTGTGTGTGTGGTGGCGTGTGTGTGTGGGGTGGTGTTGGTGTGTGTGTGTGTGTGTGTGTGTGTGTGTGGTGTGTGTGTGTGGTGGTGTGTGTGTGTGGGGTGGTGTTGGTGTGTGTGTGTGTGGTGGTGTGTGTACGGTGGCCGGTAAGTGCAAAACACTTTTACAAACTCCGAAACAAATTTACAAACTCTGAAACACTTTTACAAACTCTGAAACAAATTTACAAGAACAACACCAAACGGAAAGGGAATGTACCAAAAGCCGGATCTGACGTGGAAGTGATTGAGTGAGTGGTGTTGTGTAGTTTATGTGGAGTTTTATGATGTTTTGCCCGTTTTGTGGAAACCATTTGAGTCAGTTACTGCGGTTTTGCATTTCGTGTGGACGGTCTCTGGAGTTTTTAAAGGACACGGACCAGACGGAAGGACCAAGCGCACAGGGGACAGCTAAACAGCCGGAAAATGCTAAACAAAGTAAGTGCAGCATAGCGCTAGCTATCTGAATCCATTGTCAGACATGCAGTGAATGAAAGTGCAGTTACTGTTTAGTTTATTTCGCTACACAGTCAATCTTATTGAAGCCATAACAGAATACCAACGTGTTACTGCTAGTTATTGACAATTGTTTGAGCTGCTGCTAACTTTCTACTTGAACTCTGTTCATTCCAGCAGAACAACCATGCCCATCATATAAACAGTTCATGGAGTACAGAAGCACCAAGTCCAAAGAACGACAGTCTTTTAACTGTGGGCCGAAAGAAAGACAAACGTCCAGAAAAGAAAAGAAAAACGTCCAAGTAAGTTGCACATATATATATATATAACTACACAACACTACTCTATGTATATGTGAGATTAATTACGTCTTTCTGTTGTCTTACTAGATAAACATAGGATTGATGGTGCCACACGGAACTGATTTAAAACCTTTAAGAGGGAAAACACTCCCATTATTTACAGACCCAGAAGTAGCAGCACCTGATCTGCTGAAACAAGCTGTGCAGAAAATGACAACATTTAATAAGGACATGGATGAAGGACCATACGTCCTTTTGTATCCTGACTGCTCGGAGGTGGTCCATGTGCCTGGGACAGAAAGGCCATTCAAATTGACTGAATATAAAAAGGAAATTGGGAAGGCATATTCCAGGATCACTTTTTTCCTTTGCCTAGAAACACACTTTAAAGGAGGTTTGTGGATCTCATAGTTCAATATTTTACATATTTACATGCTCTACTGTAGCATACATAATAATAATAATGTGAATTTATGTTTTTACCACAGTGGATGATACCCCAGACTCTAATACCCCAGACTCTGATACCTCAGATTCTGAAATTGTGATCACATCCAGGAGCACAGCTCGATTCAATCAGGCTGACACTGTGGTATGTTACTTTTTCCCCATTTTTATTGATTTATCATTTATTTATTTATTTATTTATTGAATATCTATTTGAACATTAAAGCATTAAATCCATGTTCTGGTCAATATTTTAGAAGAACCAAGTTTTGTTTTGATTATTTCTAAGTTAGCATTACAGAAACACTCACAATCTTTCACCATTGATATATACTGTATGTGGTAAGGGAACAATAATGGAAGCTGTTTAAAATTGTAGATAATTGTATGCTTTCCCTCTCAGGTGTTTGAACCACAAAACCAAAGTACACCCAAACGCAAACCTGAAGATGAAGGGTAAGTACTAATCTTTACAAAAGAAGTCATTTATCTTTATGTTTTGTGTGATGTGATGAGCTGAGAGTATTTGTTCTGGTGAACAAGAACATATCATACATGTAATGTGATTGATAACACACACACACACACACACACATATATATATATATATATATATATATATGAAGGCAATAATTGTATCAATTGTATTGTGTTTCAGAGATGCTCCTGGAAATCCAGGCACAGTTCAACCTGGAAAGGTATTAAGGCAGACTGTAACAGCCTTTGTTTCTTGCTCTCAGTGTTGTTGTTGTTTTAGACATTTTAATTTGTTTTTCAGATAGTAATATCTGATAGTGAGGATCTGGAGCCACATGAAACAAGTCCAGTCAGGACTACTTGCTACAGGTAAATAAAAAATTATGAATAATTTTAATTCATTGATTACACAGAAAAGAAAAATGTTTTGTTATGTTACGATGTTTTAACATGCAAATGTTAATTTTTCAACAGTAAATACACAGACCTGTATGCACCATGTGTTGAGGAAGAGGATGAGGAGTTGGTTGCAGACAATATGAAGAGTTTACAACACACACCAATGTAAACTGAGCCATTGCCTGTGCCATGTTTTTCTCTGTACAATATTTCTGGTCTTTAAATAATTTTTGTAAAAGTGGAAAATTCACTAATTAGGTCACTTTTTTTGTCATTACAGCGAGGAGATGAACATTACACTACCTGACATTATCGCCAACCTATCACATCCCATTGATCATGGAAGAGTCAGCAGGTTCAACATCTCAAGGGCTAATGTTTGGGATGGAGCAGTCAGAGGTTTCAAGCGTACAACATACTCTGAAACCTGTGACATGCTTGTCAAATTTACTGATGATGCTGGTGTTTTGGAAGAAGGAATTGACACAGGTGGACCAAGGCGGGAGTTTTTAACTCTGCTAATGAAACATCTGAAAGACCGGCCCATTTTTGATGGACCAGAAGGACATCGGTTCTTGGTCTACAATGCAAATGGTATGCATAGGGTTAGATGTGTACTATACTAATGGTTAATGATCAATAACCATATATATCACGTGACATATACTTTGTTGCTTGAGTTGCATCTTAATACATTATAGTGTACATAATACATTACATGTTTTGATTTTGCTATATGACTTAATTCACAGCTGTTAGGGAGGATGAGTACTACCTGGCAGGAAAGATGATTGCAGTGTCAATTGTGCATGGAGGTCCAGGACCCCATTTCCTGTCAGAAGATGTTGTACATTATCTTGCTGGCCAGCCTTTATTTAAAGCAACAGTTAATTCAATAACTGAGGAAGAAATAGTGAAAGCTTTGCAAGAGGTGAGAATAGAATAAGGATGCAGTGTGGTATAGCAGAGTATTACATAGTCTCAGCAGTGTTTTAAAACAATGTTTCCTTTCTTAATCAAATACACAGAATTATCTTAATTTATTGTTTTGTGATAGTGCAACATTACTATGCTATGTGCTATGTACAGTAACAATCAAAAATTCAGACACACTTTACCATATACTTAAATGAGAAAGTCTGTCCAAACTTTTGACTGTAATTGTATAATAATAAAAACAGGCAAGGAGATACAGTACATACAGTTATTGACTTGAGTGTTTATATTTCTATTTATGTTATTCAGATTGAGAATGCTGCTTCAGTTGATGCTCTACGAGAATGTACCATAAGACACAGCACAATGTTACAGACAGCAGGTTGTCTGAGACATGTGGCTTCTGTTGAAGCTAAGAAAGAGATTGTGTCTGACTACCTCCATTGGTATATTATTGACCGCAACTCATCTGTAATTGACAGGTAAGATCATATTTGTAATGATGGGATTTTTGTGGAATTTATGTAAGAATGCCTCATGGTCTAAAAGTGCTCAAGCCACCCTGCTCTCTGTGTCATTCCAGTCTTGCCATGTGCAAAACAAGACATGGGATTCTTTAGATCAGTTATGAGCAACACACAACCAACCTTCAAATGTATATTTGTTAAGGTGGATAGTCATTTTAGAGAATATTTAATAGTTTTCTTTGGGTAATTTAAATGTGATTGTCACTACACAAAAATGAAACGTTTGTGTTCACTCTTTAGATTCAAAGATGGTCTTTCAGCCCTTCAGTTTTTCACTGCACTACAGCTACACCCTGCTTTGCTGTCCCCTGTCCTGACCCACTCGGAAAAGGGGCTAACTGCTCTTCAGCTTGAGAGACTGTTCAAACCTGACCTCAGTCCACCAGGGAGTAACAGGAGATGTAAAGAAAGTGAAACTTTGGGCTACTGGGCGGACTATCTCCTTGACTGTGAAGGTTTGTAAATCACTCATATTTTAGTTGAGAAAGCAAATTTCCAAGGTGCTGAACATTTTTTCTGTGCAGAAGGTCAGGCTGCTGTGTCTGTGGAAGATGTTTTCATGTTTGCAACTGGACTGACTTCACTTCCCCCATCTGGATTGGAACCATCACCAAAAATCGAGTTCCTGGATGACTCTCCATTCCCAATGGCAAATACATGTTCAAACACATTGAAATTACCACTCCTAGACACTTACACTGTGTTTAAGACACAAATGGACTTTGGACTTCAAAATTCCCCAGGATTTGGATGTTTTTAAGCCACAAGTTCCCTAGGGACTCTGAAAAGGTTGTTATTAAAGGTTGTTAAGAATCTTTAGAATGTGAAGATATGTGAGCGTGTTTTTTCTCACAGTTAACATTATGGCCATTATATTTTAGACAAAATAAACAAGTTTTAGTTTTTGAACTTACAAAAATTTAATAAATATGCATTACTTTGCTAGCACTTGATTCATTTATTTCACCAAAAAACTGTGGGTGACATTCAGGCAGTGTTCCACCACTACAAATCAGATTTCAGGGCATTCAAAAAAACATCTTAATCACTCTGAAATAAATAGCAGGAAGAAAAGAAAAAGCCTCAAAGACTATTAGCTTTTTGATTGTTTTATAGCTGAGCAATTTGTTTTAGCTTCATGTACAGTCCTGTTGCAGACTCCCAGTTTTCTGGCTTCTGTAGTTGATGGCGCTCCATAGCAAAGTCCAAGTACTCCTGCATGTTTGGGTCCCCACATGTAGCTATAGATAGGCTTGCCTCAGGAAAGCCATCCAATTCAGTGTGTTCAATTTCAAATCCACAGTCTCTGGAGCCAAATCTATAGAAGACATAACAGCATTTACTTACATTTAAGTTAAAAAAATAAGACAGGAACAAGGAAGTCTCAATCTAGTCTCAAAGTTTTACCTGTGTGGTAAGTAGTACAATTCATTGGGCACTCCTCCTGGACATGACGCTGTTCTGGAAGTGCGAATCCTGTGACTGTTCCACAGTCTCACACACTCATCCAAGTCCTTCTGAAGAACATCACCATAGCAAAATCTCAATAGGCACTGATGCTCATGACTCCCGTTGAAGTATCCTGCATCTCGGAGGTCTGCAAATAACTCCATCCAGAACTGGGATCTATAGACATGGATATACGATATAATGATATGTCTGTGTGTGTGTGTGTGTACATATATTTAAATATAAAATTACTTTATGAAGGCCACTTACCTTCCCTTTCTGAATATGGACCACCAGGACTCAATGCGCTGGTTATTAGTGGATGAGCCATACATGTGGCTGGACGCTCCAGAGTAGTAGTCATGGTGATGGTGACGTAGGGTACACTGAATCGCAGCCATAATGCCGTTCTCCGTGCCGCAATCAGTTCTCAATCTCATGGGGATGAGACCAAGGTTTCGCACACATGACAGGAAATTATGAGCGATCACCTTTGGGTTATTATTTGTTGGTCCACATTCAAGCCACAGTACTTTACGTGAAAATCCATCTATGCATCCTGAAAGGGCCAGACCGAATGGTTTAAGTTTGTCATAGCCATCAGCATGCCACATATAGTTCGGTCCCATTGAATGGTAGGTTCTTCTTACGAACCTTCTGCGTGCTCTCCTCTCACACCCTTGAGGGTTAAGCTCCCGGAGCAAATTCATCACGTCATCTCTCCTCACTCGAAGGTTGTACTTTTGTTTGAGTACCTGCCACATTGTTCGGTAGCCAAACAGTTGTCCAGGTCCACGAAGTTCCAACCTGATGGCATTAATTACGACATTGAGAGAGAGAGAGAGAGAGAGAGAGAGAGAGAGAGAGAGAGAGAGAGAGAGAGAGAGAGAGAGAGAGAGAGAGAGAGAGAGAGAGAGAGAGAGAGAGAGAGAGACAGAGAGAGAGAGAGAGAGAGAGAGAGAGAGAGAGAGAGAGAGAGAGAGAGAGAGAGAGAGAGAGAGAGAGAGAGAGAGAGAGAGAGAGAGAGAGAGAGAGAGAGAGAGAGAGAGAGAGAGAGAGAGAGAGAGAGAGTCTTTTGTTTGTGTTGTTATCTGTGTAGGTTTATTGTCCTGAGGTACAGAGAGGCTCTGGCCACTCACAGGAAGAGCTGGAGAGAGGAGAGAGCTGTGTGTGTTCAAGGTGAGGACATGGTTAATGTATCTTTAGAAATGTAATGCTGAGACAGCGTTCTGTCTGTTATCATGTGTGTGTCTGTGTGTGTGTGTGTGTGTGTGTGTGTGTGTGTGTGTGTGTGTGTGTGTACGGGGGTTGGGCTAGTCTCTCCTAGGTGAGTTGATTTGGTGAGAAAGTAGTGTGTTAATCTGGGTCGCTACACATACTGCACACACACAAAACACGCACACACACACACACACACACACAACCTGCAGGGCCTATACCCTCAAACACCCGGAGCACATACTTATATAGTTTCTTTAAATATCAGCTCTCTTTCTCTCACACACACATACACACACACACACATACACACACACCCTCGCAGCGCTTTGACCCATTTATGATGCTGCAGCCTCCCCCACCACTCTCTTTTATTTTTCTCTTTCATAGATGTGAGCACTCTATCTCTCTCTCTCCCCCCCCCCCCACCCCCTCTCGCTCTCACACACACACACACACAAGCTATCTCAACCCCCCACGTCTCATCTTGAAGACCCCCCTCTCCAGTGAAGCAGAACCACCTTCCTACAGCCCCAGCTGACGACCCTGTGCCACATGAGAAGGACACACACACACACACACACGGAAATGTCATGTCGACACACTGGAGAGGAGAATCATTCACTGGGACACCCCCACACACGTTATGCAAATCCTTCCCAAAACAGTTCTTATCTATTCGGGAAACTCCATGTCAAGGATTGCTTCCTCAAAACACACACTTTACATCCAACTTCCTGAAACAAAGTTTTCTCTTTTTTTAAGGACAGGAAGTGGCCTGGTCTGTGTTAGGATGTACTGCAGAAGTGTGGACCTGGAGGGCTGGAGGGGGGGAGGAGGGGGGAGGAGGGGGAGGAGGGGGAGGAGGGGGAGGAGGGGGAGGAGGGGGAGGAGGTCTCTCTCTAAACCAGCCCCTCTGATAAGACCTGTTAAAGGAACCGTCACATGACCTGCAGTAGATTCTATTAACCAGGAAGAGATAAGACTACAAAGAGAGAGAGAGAGAGGGACAGAGGGATGAGAGAGAGGGACAGAGGGAGGGAGAGAGAGGGACAGAGGGAGGGAGAGAGAGGGACAGAGGGAGGGAGGGAGAGAGAGGGACAGAGGGGAGGGAGGGAGAGAGACAGAGGGAGAGAGAGAGAGAGTGAAGGGGGGATGGTAAAGGAAGAATTAGTTGGAAGGAGGAATCTCAATGACCTTTGCCCCTTCACCTTTTTCCATCCTGGTCCTGGATGCCTGAGGGTGACCCTAGACCTACACAGCTGAGACCTTCCTGTACACACACACACACACACACACACACACACACACACACACACTAACACACACCGCAGCATTGATAAGACTGATGCTGAGCGTGCAGATTTGATTGTCACTGAAATCGATTTGTTACATCAACAAGCTGCAGCCTGGTTCTATCTGACACCAGCGCAACTTGGTTTCCATCCAGTGGAAAAGCTTGTTGTTTTGCTGTTGTTTCCCTCCGCTAATGTACACAACATCCTACATCCATCTCTGGCTCTTTCCAACAGAATAAAACAATACCAGCAGTAATCCCTGTTAGCTGGTCATCTCTGTCCCTCTTTCTCCTTCCACACTGGGACACTTCAGCGGTGTTGGAGATGGTCCACACACACACACACATGTCCACACACACACATCTCCACACACACATGTCCACACACACACCTCTCCACACACACACCTCCACACACACATGTCCACACACATGTCCACACACACAGCTTTGTGGTTGGGAGGGAAAGCTCACTCAGTGAAGACAGCACTGCTTCCTGTCATGTACCTTCCTAGTGAGAAACTGTTTTTAGAGTTGGAATCTCCCTCGGCAACGTAAATCATTAATAAACTCAACGTCTGAACACTGAGCGGTAAAGACACTAGGTAAAGAACAGAGAGAGGGAGCGAGAGACATAGAGAGAGAGAGAGAGAGAGAGAGAGAGAGAGAGAGAGAGAGAGAGAAGGATGGACATTTCTAAATAGAATGTACCGGCGAGAGACAGAGTCACACTCATGCACAAAGGACACACTGGTGTGAGAAAAGCACACTGTCACACGAGCCCCCCCCCCCCCCCCCACACACACACACACACATACACACACACACACGCACACACACATGCACACAGACCCACCAGACATACCTCCGCCGCCGTGTGTAAGGAAGCAACAAGGACATCCAAAATGAAGCCGGTGACTAGATGAAAATCACCTCCAACAACAACAGACATCAAATGCTGATTCATTACAAACCTCCTCTCCTCTCCTTACCTCCCTACCTCCCTCCTCCCTACCTCCTCCTTCCCTACCTCTCTCCCTCTCCCTCCCTCTCTCCCTCCCTTCCTCCCTCTCCCTCCCTACCTCCCTACCTTCCTCGTCTTCCTACCTCCCTACCTCTCTCCCTTCTTCCCTACCTCTCTCCCTACCTCCCTCCTTCCCTACCTCTCTCCCTCTCCCTCCCTCTCTCCCCTCCCTTCCTCCCTCTCTCCCTACCTCCCTCCTTCCCTACCTCTCTCCCTCTCCCTCCCTCTCTCCCTCCCTTCCTCCCCTCTCTCCCCTACCTCCCTCTCTCCCTACCTCCCTCTCTCTCCCTCTCTCTCCCCTCTCTCTCCCTACCTCTCTCCCTCTCTCTCCCTCTCTCTCCCTCTCTCCCTCTCTCCCTCTCTCTCCCTCTCTCTCCCTCTCTCTCCCTCCTCTCTCAACCATCCTTATTCCATCACATTCACACACAAGGTTCTCCAGACAGACCCAAATAGAGGATGTGTTCTCACCGTGTTGCTGCTGATGTGTGTCCCAGTCTAGCACGGTCTGCTTCCATGTGCATGTGGTTTTCACCACACAATACTCCTCGCCTTAGAGGGCATGTGCAAATCCTCGCATTGCAAAAGCGGCGGATGCCCCCCCCCCTCCCTGTAAAATACCCCGGTCGCTCCTGCCTCGGAGCGTTAAGGTCCACACACACGTCCGCCCGCACACACACAGCTCTCCTCCTCGCATGCCTAGACGAGACTGAAGACCTCCGAGAGGGTGTGTGTGTGTGCGCCGTGTGCTTGGGCCCGCCCCTTCTCTCTGTTTCACTCTGCTGTCTCTCTCTCTCTCTCTCTCTCTCTCTCTCTCTCTCTCTCTCTCTCTCTCTCTCTCACTCACTCACTCACACATGCATCACACTCTCCCTGCCCTCTACCCCTCCCTCCTTCTCTCTCCAGTTTCACCTCCCCCAGTCTGTGGATTGACTGACAGCAGGAGGGCTAGGTCTGTGCCTCTCTGGCTGAGACATCCCCCTAGTCTCCTTTTAATTGCTCAGTCTTTGGTCTGAAGTTCACACACACAAACACACATGCGTCTCTCTCTGACGCTCAGACACACACACACACACACACACACACACACACACACACCCTTCTCTGTTGCACACAGACACACACATGCTCAAGTCAATAAAATCACACGCCTCAAACAGAACAAACAGCAACAAGGGAAGAAATGGTAAAAAATAGACATGGAGGGAGGGAGGGAGGGCAGCAGTCTCACTAAAACTATATCCAGCTACAGTATGTATATCTTGGGAATCAACCCCAATAGATAAAGAGACGGTTTCCTGTTTCTAAGTGTTTACGTAGAGTGTGTTTGTCCAGACTCGGGGTTAGTGCATCTGGGCGTAACATGTGGTCTTGTTAATCATTGTTGCTGATCACTGGACTGAATCAAGCGTCTTATCCAGGTCAACGGTGCTCCGTCTTACTGTCACAGCAGAAAACAAAAACAAAAAGATTTCTTTTCAGGGGTGTTTCCCTCCTTAAAATACAATCATAGCAGACAGGTTGTGGCTGGGACAGGGTAAACAGCTAGGAAGGGAGGTTCTTATGTAACAAACGAGATTCTCTCTGTTGTTATTTCAGCGCAGAATGTTCCTGAGCAGCCCGGCCAGGCGGCCGTGTGGCCGTGCCTCACACAGAGGACGTGTCATGGACCCAGAGGGCGGCCATGGTTAAGAGAGCATCTGCACAAAGAAGCTGACAAAACCCCAGCAGGAGAGAGAGACAGAGGTAGGGAGAGAGACACACACACACGCACCGCAAACACACACACCTTAGCACCCGAGGCATCAGGTGACATTCCAGCACCCAACGAGGACAATAGTACTGCTAGGCTCTTTTGTGTTTCACATTGCTGCTGTGTGTGTGTGTGTGTGTGTGTGTGTGTGTGTGTGTGTGTGTATGTGTGTGTGTGTGTGTGTGTGTTTGTGTTTGGAGGTTGAGGGATGTAAGGGGAGAGAGGGGGGCGGGGGGGGGGGACCTCAAAATTGTAATGGATGCGGTGTCTTCGACCCTAAGCCTACCAAGACAGGAAGCTGGGGGATCTACAGATATTTGGACCCGGCTTTCCCACAGTGCAACACAAACAGCTCATTTATTGGATCTAATGTGATTATCGGGTGAACAAACAGAGAAGGGCCTGCTGGGGGCTGTAGTTCTTCCAGCCTGGGGGGCGGGGCGGGGGCGGGGGAGGAGGGGGGGGAGGAGGGGGGGGGGCAGGCTGGAACACGCAGGCAGGATCCTAATGAATTTCCGACAGTTTGACAGGAGTTGAAACAGGACGTCTCATTGCGTGTCTGCACTTGCATTTTTCGTGCCATTTTGGCGTTCTGGGCGTTCTGGGCGTGATGGGAACGACTGCTGCTGTCGCCTGCTTCAGTCAGTAGGTACTGTTAGCTGTTCAGGTACTGTTAGCTGTTCAGGTACTGTTAGCTGTTCAGTACTGTTAGCTGTTCAGGTACTGTTAGCTGTTCAGGTACTGTTAGCTGTTCAGGTACTGTTAGCTGTTCAGGTACTGTTAGCTGTTCAGGTACTGTTAGCTGTTCAGGTACTGTTAGCTGTTCAGGTACTGTTAGCTGTTCAGGTACTGTTAGCTGTTCAGGTACTGTTAGCTGTTCAGGTACTGTTAGCTGTTCAGGTACTGTTAGCTGTTCAGGTACTGTTAGCTGTTCAGGTACTGTTAGCTGTTCAGGTACTGTTAGCTGTTCAGGTACTGTTAGCTGTTCAGGTACTGTTAGCTGTTCAGGTACTGTTAGCTGTTCAGGTACTGTTAGCTGTTCAGGTACTGTTAGCTGTTCAGGTACTGTTAGGTTTCTGTATCACGTGCACAGAGCTGTTTTGATGTTGGAACACGTCACACCCAAATCTGGGAGACGCAACCATGGCTACTAATCCACTGACATCCTTTCCTGACGTGTGTGTGTGTGTGTGTGTGTGTGTGTGTTTCTGTGCAGTTACGGCTCATATCGGTGATATTTCTCACACGCCTCAGCTAAAATAGACCTTGCTGGGATGATACAGCTGCACCTGGGGATCCTATTTATGGAAGTGTGTGTGTGTACGTGTGTGTGTGTACATCTGTGTGTGTGTGTGTGTGTGTGTGTGTGTGTGTACATCTGCGTCTGTGTGTGTGTGTGTCTGTGTGTACATGTGTGTCTGTGTGTGTGTGTGTGTGTGTGTGTGTGTGTGTGTGTGTGTGTGTTTGTACATGTGTGTCTGTGTGTGTGTGTGTATGTGTGTGTGTATGTACATGTGTGTACATGTGTGTCTGTGTGTGTGTGTGTTCATGTGTGTGTGCATGTTATCAGTGGGGTCCATATGATCAGTAAAGGGCAGGACCAGGTTGAGGACAGGTCGTGTCTGCTTGGCTGTGCCCCCTCCATGCTGCTTCCTCAGGTTTAGAATGACACGCTGAACAGAGAGTGTGACTGACAGAAATAACCAGAACCTTGCACAGCCGCCCACCTTGCCAGATCAGATAAAGTCTTTATCCCTAGCCGAGCGAGAACAGCCTATGAATAATGAACCTGCCTCAGGAGCAACACAGCATCCAG
>CM059310.1:1355000-1480000 GCA_030340665.1 Neosalanx taihuensis | reverse complement strand
CGGTTTGATTTAAAAGAAGGTAAAGTATGTGCATATTTGACCGGTCACCCCCCCTTCACCTCATTAAAAGGGCGAATAGAGTCAAAAGCAGGGGTAGGATTTTGGGTGGGGGGGAGGGGAGGGAGGGGTAAAGAGGGATAAAATAGACATGGAGAGGAAGAGAGGGATCACAGGTGGAGAGAGGGGTGTCGACGAAAGAAAAGAGAGAAAAGAAATGGAAGCTGTGACGTTTTTTTCTAGTCGGGTAAAAAAATAAAAAGACATGTGGGCTGTCTGTGTCCTTCTGTCGCTCAGCGCTGCCTCGCCCTCTCAGCCTCCTGCTTTTAACCTTCATCCCTCTCTGACCCTCCCTTTCCTCTCCCCCCCTCCTCCTCCTCTCCTCCTCCTCCCCCTCCTCCCTCCTCATCTCCTCCTTATCCTTCTCCTCCCTCCCCTCCTCCTCCCCCTCCTCCTCTCCTCCTCCTCTCCTCCTCTTCCTCCCTCCCCTCCTCCTCCTCTCCTCCTACTCCTCTCCTCCTCCTCCCCCTCTTCCTCCTCCTCCTCTCCTCCTCCTCCTGCCTCCCTCCTCTCCTCCTCCTCTCCTCCTCCTCTCCTCCTCTCTCTCTCACAGGAAGGAGGAGTGTGGTGAACCTGCTCTCTGGGATGGCAGAACACTTCACACCCGGGCAGGACACATAGCACACGCATGAGAGGGCTTTCATGGAAAAACATGCAAACAAACACACACACACACACACACACAGGCAGAGATCTGCTTCCTCCTGAGGTCACAAAGAGGTGCTGGGTCTCTAGCTAAACACACACACACACAGGCCAGCTCTACGTCTTCTAGACAGGCAATATTTTAGTTCCTCTGAGCTCCAGTATCATATCTCCATTCAAATGACACCCTCACTTTGCATTGATAGGACCTTTTGAGAAAGGATAAAAAAAAGATTTGAATGAACGTTCCGGGAGATTTACACAGCAAACTGCCACATGTACAGTCCGCTATGGGCCTGGTCTCTGTACATCTAAGTGGTGAACACACTTCCTGGTCACACTATGCCTGGAATGTAGCACAAAGTCAACGTATGACATGTACACTCCAGTGACAAGAGGGCACCGCACATGCTATTCATAGGGTGTGTGTGTGCGTGAGAGAGACAGAAAGGAGAATTGCAGGGTTTCTTTGTCTCGTCTTAGTCTGTGTGAGCGGAGAGGGTGAAAGGGTTTGTGTCTAATCTGACACAGTTGTGGGTTGTGAAATTGTGAGCTATCTTCTGGCTCACTGGCTGGCTCTGAAGACGGCACTCGGCTTATAGAACCTTGAAAAGAAGCTGTGGGGTTGACTGATTAGATAATGAACTAGCGATAACGTCCTTAGGGAAGGTAGGGTGAGAAGAGAAATGTGTGTGTGTGTGTGTGTGTGACCTGTGTGTCAGGCCACCACAGGTTCAAAGGTCAGAGTCCCAGCTGCTGCAGCAGCGGTGACTCAAAGCAGCATTCTGACAGGTGATCCGTCAGAGACTCACCCTGAGAGACACGAGGATCCTTCCGGATCGTTACTTCAAGTCCCAACACAAGCCGTACTCATCCAGGACGTCTGGACGTGTCCTCGCAGACAGTTCCTGTCAAGGTGGGAGACGTGGAGCTGAGGGTCTCTGTTTTGGTCTCTATCGGGTGGGAATGTGTCTATCCAATCGCAGCCCAGGGTGGGAATGTGCCTATCCAATCACAGCCCAGAGTGGAAATGTGCCTCCATCTTTCTGACTCTCTTCTCACTTCCCGCTGCTCCAGCTTCCTTCATTGCCCCTTTTCTCTCTCTCTCTCTCTCTCTCTCTCTCTCTGATCAACGTTTCATTCCAGATCTTCTCTCCTCTTTTATTCCCCCCATCCCTCTCTCATTCACGATTCCTACCTTCTTCCTTGTGTCTTTCTTTCTCTCTGTTTCGAATTCAATCTAATCTGATAAGGACAATGAGATGAACAGCAGATGCCTGTGAATCCACTTCAGATGGTCTGTGTGTGTGAGTATGTGTGCGTGTCTGTTGTGTGTGTATGTGTGTGTGTGTGTGTGTCTCTGTGTGTGTATGTGTGTGTGTGTGTCTGTGTGTGTGCATGTGTGTATGTATGTGTGTCTCTGTGTATGTATGTGTGTGTCTGTGTGTGTGTGTGTGTGTGTGTGTGTGTGTGTCTCTGTGTGTACATGTGTGTGTGTATATGTGTGTGTGTGTGTGTGTGTGTGTGCATGTGTGTATGTGTGTGTGTGTCTCTGTGTATGTATGTGTGTGTCTGTGTGTGTGTGTGTCTCTGTGTGTTCATGTGTGCATGTGTGTCTGTGTGTATATGCGTGTGTGTGTCTGTGTGTGTGTGCGTGTGTGTATGTGTGTGTGCACTGGTGAGCACAGGAGCGAGCACAGGCAGACTCGTCAGAACCGAGAGCTTTGCGAAAACAAAAGAGGGTACAAAATATGGGGGTCAGGTGTAGGACAGGGGCACAGTACTCTGTCAAACTCCCCAGCTTTATTTCCAGCACAGCAGCACGAGCTGCGGCCTCGTCTGTCTCCACAGCGGCCCGGCAGCTCCGCACTACAGCAGCACATGTAATGAGCTAATATACTACCAGGCTTATGGATGATCTCATCAGGTAGGCCAAAAGGAAATGAAATCAGGGGCTCCACGTACATCATCTCAGGGCTGACGGTGGGGTCGAGGGTGGGGTCATTCACCGGTTACATCCACAGCAATAATGTAAAAATAATAGCGATAGAATCTTAATAGGCTAAATTCTGATTTGTTGAGTAGTGAAGGGATGAAGGTAAAGTTCTCTTCTCCGTTCCATCTCATGAAACTCAACTTGATTAAAAACTAACAAATCAGTCAGAGCAGAATGAACCAGAGGGAGAGTGAATGAAGGAGCGACCTAACTGGACCATGTTAAAGAGAAATAAAAAGCTGCCAGTGAAAGTTGTGGAGGTCGGAACCTAACCTCAGGGTCAGAGGTCAAGGGTCAGGTCACAGGGCTGGTGCAGGGTAATTACTTTGCCCGCCCACACCAGTCTCACAGGCGGGGCACCATGCATGGCATCTGACCTCCGACCTCCAGGAGCTCACAGGAGCTCTCCACATCCCCACGGCGACCAGGGGAGACTGAAATTTGAAGGAGACAAAGCTTTCTCTTCCGGTCGCTCTTTCTCTGTCTCTCTTTCTCTCTCTCTCTCTCTGTCTCTCTCTCTTCCTATCTCTCTCCCTCTCTCTCTTTCTCTCTCTCTCTTTCTCTCTCTCTCTCTTACACAGACACAAATACACGCTCACACACTCAAATTTGAAAATGTCAAACACCGAACTCGATTTCCAGGCGAGGATGCTGGGAACACTAAGAAGCCCTTCGAAAAGAAATGGTTTCCCTCTAAGCATGTTCACCTGTATTAAATAATGATGGCTATCTGGGAAGCAGTTCCAGTAAAAGCCTACCCACAATCCTTGGGACTAGGCTGGGCCTCAAGTCTCCCTCTGCCCTGGAGGCAGCTACAGCCAGCTGCCTGCAGAAATGTGACCACACTGGTTGTTGTCAGAAGTGCTTTGGAGCGACACATCGCAACACCAGCACACACACGCACACACACCCCTCTTACATAAGAACCTCCAAAACAAGAAGCTCTACTCCAGAGTCACTTCACCAGGGGATATACCCATCCCAGAGTTGCTAAGCAACCACTGCCCCGCCCCTCCATGTGAATAGTTGAAGTGGGTAGTCGCCTCATAATGGAGTCTACTGTTCACTTGTGTGGACGCAGTTACAGTGCGTTGTGTGTCTCACAATGTGTGTGTGTCGTGTTTGCAACAATGCACTGAGGAACAGGAATAGACCCCCACATCTGATTCCTCAGCGAAACACAGAGCTCTCACATCCACCTAAGCAGTATGCTACTGTGTGTGTGTGTGTGTGTGTGTGTGTGTGTGTGTGTGTGTGTGTCATTCTGCAAGTGGCGTGTGGTGACCATGACACTTTCAGATCACCTTTGAAAGCAGAACCTCTTACCTGTTCCAGCAGCAATACTTCCTTTCTTATGAGCAGTCAGATCATACCGAGACACGGGATGTTTTCAATCTAACCCCCTGATCTTCACATGCCCCATAGAGGTGTCATGCTGGGGGTGAGGGGGGGGGGGGGGGGAGGGGGGCAGCATTGTTCCAGGGGTGGCACCATCTCCTCTCCTGCTCCGCTCCTTTTATTATTCATTACCTGCATCTCCATCACCCAGCCTATTTATACCAGCTCTTACAGGCTGCTCAGCTGGCTGCATCTTTCTCAACACACATCCATCCAGCACCTCTCCCTGCCGTCCGGACCCCCCGCTGCTGCTCCTAGCCTCCGCAACCACAGCACCCTGCCTGCCTTCACAGGCACCTCCAATACTGACCATGCTCAGAGACAACCTGCCACACTGTCTCATAAAACAGGTTTAAGGAGGCTGTTTCTAATGTATTTGATGCTGGTCTATCAACAACACACTGTACTGCACACATCCCATTAAAAAGAAAACACGGGGGGGGTTAGGGATCAAAAAGATGTTTTTTTAATGTGAGCCGTTTCCACGACAAGGCATTCATCTGTGCTTTACAGCTCACCATGAAACCGCTGGAGCTGATGCATTTTCAATGCAAAATACTATAACTGGCCTCTGTCAGTCCCTGAGGGAGTCGGGTCTATTGAAGGCCTTTTCAATCTTCCATTTCCCCCGGAGAGGAGGGGAGGAGAGAGGGCCAAGTCTGCGCACATGGCAGGTTCTTCCATCCCCTTGAAAGGAGAGGGGCCTTTTGGAGCATGTAATTTCAGCAGCCATACTGCTGCCATCTGTGAGAGCAAGCCTGTATGTACGAACGTGTAAGACTGTGTGTTGGCTTCTGCAGGCCACAGCTGCCTAATAGCGGTTATCAGTTATGAAATCTCATGTCAGGAAGCCCACCCACCCTCCACACTGAGATAAGGGCCAGAAAGCATGACTTCTATCCCAGATTGACATTTCCAATCATAGAAGTCCAGTTCTAGTAGAAATGCTTTAGCAATCATTCTGTTGGCTGCCAAAACAACATGTTTTATACATGAACCAAGAGTTGCAAGGCAATGCATGGCCATCAAAGTACTTGATCAATAAAGCAGGTTATAAAAGATAATGCTACACATTTACCCATATAACCGATTGTTTTAAAATTTGGTAGATAGCACTACTCACGCTGGTTGTTTACAGATAGGAGGTGAGTCCACACAATAGACCCGATTGTGTCGCAAGACATCACCCACCTAGGGGATAAAGCCTGCTGTCGCTTCTAAACTGTCTTACAACACGAACTTATCGCCACCTAGTGGCCAAATCACAAAGTACAACTGAATTCAAATCAATTACAATATGGAGGAGAGAAAAAACATCAAAACCACCCAACAATGTGCAACAACAGAGACGCAAAAACCAGTTTAATCTGTTGTTTTATTGATTAACATGCTTCTGGAAAGCTGAAAACATAGATTACATCATTGATTCTATACGAACTCTTTGGAACACATCGACACTCACAAAAGTCGTACTAAGCAGCGTTCTAGACCCAACTAAGTGCTTTCATCTCTGGTCAATCTAAACATCGGGCCACGTTTGAAAACTTGACCGTCCCCCTTCTTTCCGTTGACCAATCACAACACACAACATATAGAACTTGTCCTAATGACTAGACTTAGACTTTAGAGCAGTATAGAGGCACGTGCTTTAACCAGTTCAGTCACAGGAAGGAAGGAGGAACTTTCAGTTTTCCAACATGGCTCATTTCACATCAGAGCTTCTCAGTTATACAGGCTGGCTATGTTGGTCTTTCACTGGCGCTCCTGATTGGGTTAGGCAACAGAGGTTTACTGGGTGATGCCGATGACGCCACAGGCCAGACGTCCTCCGGCGTTGCCCGTCTTCATGCTCTCCTCGTTGCCTCCTTTCCCCAGGTCGTCAGCCTTCTCATGGATCTGCAGAGAAAGGTCACAGGTCAATGGCAGCTCCCGAAAAACAGGCTTTCAAAAGACATTTGACTGAAAACCATTCGCTAACATTCTATTGTTTAGTTTAACAGAATATCACATTCAAATGTGGTGGAAGGGGAGCTGGTAATCCTAAACCATCCAATAGTTCTGTTAGATTGTTTCAGGCAGCTGATCACTCACCACCATGGTTCTGCCGATGATAGAGTGGATCCCGGTCAGTTTGAGGTGTTTGTCCAGGATGCTGATCTTGGCCACGTTGTCCTGTCCTGCTGTCACATTCCCCAGGTCCCCAACATGCCTGGGAACAGGCCCAGTCATTATGCTGATCCCTATGCTACGGCGTCATGTGGCGCAAACGAGTGTCGGGTTGGTAATCAGAAGGTCCCTGGTTCGAACCTTGGCTGTGTCAACATGATGTTGTGTCCTTGGGCAAAGCACTTCACCCTACTTGCCTCTGGGGGAACGTCCCTGTACTTGCTGTAAGTCGCTCTGGATAAGAGCGTCTACTAAATGACTGAATACAATGCAAAATGATCCACCTATAACTCTGCCATTCAGGCATCAGATGACTGTTGTGACATGAACCTACATAAGCATTCATAATCAAGACAGGTTCCAAATGATCATGGATTCATCACAGGTCACTGAATGGATGTTGAGGGTAACCATGTGGCCCTGCATCACAAGACCCAGGACCCATTCAGAGGCTTTCATGAAGGGTTAGTAAAACCTCATGGCAACTCTGAAGCCCCTGTTCTGTTCTGGGAGTAATTGGCAACATAAGAATGGACATACTGAGAATCAGTTAGCTCAGTCTGCCTAGTCACACATCTCTTCTGGTCTCACCATGCATGTGACTTCATGGAACATACATTTGGTGCCATAAAGACTGAGGTTGTTTTAAAAAGACAGGAAAGTTAAGGATCAGAACTTAAAGGTCTAGAGATTATGAGCGTGAAAGCAAGATAAAGCATAACATGACTTATACAGAAGTGCAGTGTCATCTCTGGGAAAGAACAGGCCAGACCATCTAAACTAACATGTTTAGTCTGACTAATCAGACTTCGAATGGTTAATGCCATGGAATTAGACCTGGTTGCCTGCTGACTCTCCCTGAAGCTCTTGACTGGAAAGTCAGGGGTCAGTATTCTAACAACACACTACCAGTTTAGCTGAATCAATGAAATATTGAAATGATGCCTTTGAATCACCTGACATCATCTGTGGGTCCTCCATGGGTCTTGTTGTGGGGGTTGAAATGGGGGCCAGCACTGATGCACCCTAAAAAAGACATCCACGTTATTTGAGGCTGATTACCTGTCAAGGAACAGGCATCAAAATGACAAGGACTTAAGACAGATCTTGGGGGGGAGGGGGGGTGCTCAAAAATGTCATTTTGACCACAGATTAATATTGACAATTGTCTAAATCCTAACACCGTTTGGAAACATTACATTTAAATGGAAAACACACTACAGTGGCTACAGTTTCCAACCATTTGTGTTGTCTCCAAAGGCATGTACATGAAAGCCATGTTCCCCTGGAGCCAGTCCTGAGATCTCTCCGGTCAGCTTGACCGGGCCATCATCACCCTGGCAGGAAGAGAGAGGGACAGGGGTCAAACGTCACTGCTAAAAGACTCAAACATAAAGCTTGGTGCACATTACACATTGTTGAAGTGGTTATTGCGTAACTGCACTAAAACAGGTCCTCTTGTAGTAACATCCATGCAGTAAGATGTGCACCTCAGGAACAAACAACAACAACCAGCCGTTAACAAACTTGCTGAGTCATTGTCCTGGTTTATTGTCCCCAGTAATGTAATATTGAATGGTCAACACCCCGTCATAGGATACCTGCAATATCCAATCCAAATATTTGTTACTACTCAATCTACTCAGCTACTAAACTAGCAGAAAGCACGGTTCACAGTGTATTTTCTGCAGAAAGCACATTGCTAAAGCGAAAAAAAATGTCTTTCAAAATGCGTTAATGAATAGCTATCCGAGCATGTGTGCTTGACAAGCAAGACCCCTAGTAGTAGCAAAGGTTGCCATGCAGCACGTTCCCTGTGTAGTTTGTGTAATCTTGCAGAAAGCATGGCTGTTTACCAGTTTAACTCACATGATTGCAGTGCAGTTGTGTAAAATCCAACTTATCTAACGTTTGTTAAGTACAGTAACGCACTATATCCAACACTAATCCCTGCTGGACACATATTTTATCGAGTTAATATTTCGAGCAAATGTATCAATATCGCAAGTAAGACTTCATCTAACACAGGTTAGATGATACTATGTCATATTTTAATTCAGAATGTTTGACTTTAACTCGCAGCTCTACTCTCCTGTCTTTACTAAGCTGTTAGCATGCCGGCCATAGTAGCTAGCTAGCTAACGGCCAACACCATAAAATGACTGACAAACCAAAACGCATGAATGAATGTCAAGTATTTACCTCTTGCTCAAAGAACACTGTTCCAGTGACTTCACCGGTGCCTTTCAGGACGCACACAGCTTTTAACGCCATATTTGATACCTTAAATTACCTTAAATCAGAAACACTGTCAGTTAGTCAGTCAGTTTGTTCGGTTTATTGAGTGCGCGCACCGCACCAGCTAGCTGCCTCTTCTATTTACCTTGACAAGCTGTTATCCAATCATAAACGGGGTGTTTGATAAACAAGGATCTGATTGGCTTGTGCAGACCGTGTCGAAAGAAGATGACCGACTGAAATAAAAAATACATCTACGGACAACGGAACCTGTCCCTGTTCTATTTTCAATATAATACGATTTCTTTTCTATTTTCATTAAATAATAACTTTCCTAAAAAATAAATATGAACGTGGTTTTCAACCGGTGTTCCGGTGTTATAATCTGTTTAATGCGAAATTTGTGCAGATCAGTGTATGTATTTGTCAATATATGTACGCCTACTTTTAACCTAATTTTGACAAAAGCTTTATTTTTTACATGAAATATGCCAATTTCCCCAGCAACATTTTAATAATCTGTTTAAAAATATGTTCAATGATGTGACTGTACTTTATCCCCCGCCGCGTGTGGAGGCGCTCGTGCATCCAGAGTACATCTATTCAAGTCAACCACGTGACATGGCGCGAGAATTTCAAGACATGGCAGAGGTGCAGGTTTGCAAAGGTATTCAAATAAGTAATTTCAACAAATGTGTTCGTTTGAAATCGTATCTAAAAAGCGACTTTGTAACTCTCTGTGAACTATATAAACCTAACGTGTGAATCCTAATGGAGGCTCTTGTTCTCTAACCTACTCCTGCAGCAGTGTATCATAATGCAAAGCCATAGTTTGCAAGATTGTTCTAGATTTTACCACCAGGGTGTTAGCAGTTATTTTCCGTGTTTCATTTTTTGATGTGTAATATTCGAAACCTCATGTTTTATTTACAGAGGAAGCTCCATCTTCCTTATCTCTAAACCTGAACGAAGCGCAGTTCTTTGGTTTCACCCCGCAGACATGCATGGTGAGGATCTACAGCGCCTTCCAAGACTGCCTGTACGAGATGCTGCTGGTCATTGAGAAGGTCTTCGTCAGAAAACTAAGTGGAACAGAACCCAGTGAAGATCAACATGCTTTGAGGGCGAGGGAAGGCACCCAGAAGCTGAAGCTTTTCCTCCAAGAACGCTTCAAACGCTTGTCAGGATCCATGGAAGCGCTCCTGATCAGAAAGGTCTTCTCGGTTCCCCCCAACGTGCCCTTACCAGGAGACCCTCCGCACAGGAGACACCCAGAGGGCGTGTCTGAGCTGCTGAAGCTGGAGTCTCAGCTGACCGAGCTGCAGGAGCTGTACCAGGCAGAGGTGTGCGCCCAGCAGGCCCTGTTAGCAGAGCTGGAGGAACAGAGGGAGGTACAGGAACACCTGGACGGAATCCTGAAGTGGATCGACGAGCTCCAAGCAGCTTGGATGAAGGAGGGAATGGGCAGCTTCCACGACAGCTTCCGGGTCATGGTGCAGTCGGTTAAGAAACTGCAGGAGGTCATCGCAGATGTTAGTAAGAAGAGCAGAGAATTGGACTCGTCTGCAGGGTGGAGTCATGTGGTTTGACTGGCTGATTTTGGGCGTGGACGCTTCCCACAACTGCAGAACTGATCCGCTTCTGAACCTGTGAGATATTTTGTCTCAGGTGAAATACTTAGTCATGTGTGATGCACAGATGGGATAAAGCTGTCGCTTGGAATAGCTTTTTCTTAGGAGTTGTAGGCAAATATGTAACCTAACACCTGTAACTTAACACCACCTCACATGAACCTGAATTCTTGTAAAAATCCAAACGCTTCAAATCAAAATGTTAATATCAAAATTGAAACCTTGGATTCACCACAAGGGGGAAGCATTGCATCTTTTTTTAAGCCTGTCTTATTGCCTTTGGAAATGTATTTGTAATAAAATGTCCTCTTAGTTGTTCGTATGTGCTGTTTCATAAGGCTTCACTTTACAAAATATAAATATCTCAAATAAAATGGTAACACTGTCCTTCTTGTATCTCAAGGTCTAAGGTGTGTATAATTGCAGTTGATTAAAACAAATGGATGGTCCTGTGCAGTAGCTTATCACAAGTCTAAAATAATTCCATCTCTTTCTTGTGGTATCTTTTGAGGCTAGTCAAGGCTTGTATTTCCTGTGATATCTGATGCTGTGTGATGTGGAGAGACGAGGCGCTGGTTAGACAGTACAGTCTGGTCTCAGTGGGAAACCCTGCACTGATCACATGGACCTATGATGTCCATGACTGCAGACTCCAGGCCACGGTTTGATGATGCTCAACCAGACAGGCTTCACTATCTCACACATTTGAACGTACTTTTTCCTTCCTTCTTAACTGTTTTGGAATGTCCAATCAAAGGTTTTACCTCAAATTCATCACATATCACTGTACCGTGTAACAAAACAATGGATTTTAAGGCTGCTTCTGTCAACGTTCAATGCAGTTCCAGACAGACTGGTCTCATGTACTGTGGGCTTCACCACATCTCAGAATCTGGCCTCCAACATCTTTACATGCTCATAAATAACCATGAGACATGTAAGTCAGGTTTCTTATCTATCGAAGACCCTGAGGGGTCTTATCCATTGTAGCTGCCTCTGTTCTCTGTTGTGACATGGCGGTGGGGGTTTATGATTTGTAAAGACCATAACACAACATTTCCCCCATGCTAGACAGTAGAGGTACAGGACACCAACACACAGACATGGTAAAAGAAATCCCAAACACAATAATAGGCCACACCTGAAAAAAAAAATAGAAAAAGAAAAGCCAGTTCATCTTCCACATTTCCATAATACACCAGTCCTTGTGATGTTATGCCACTTTGAAAAGGGACTTGTCAGGGATGTGGTTCTGCTGCAGGGTGAGTAGTGAAGTGAACCAGAGCTTGAATGAAAGGGATGAGGAGCACAGTGAGGGGTCGTAGTGGGGAGGGGGGGGGTTTGGGTTAGCAGCCTGCCTCTCTTTCATCTCGCTCATTAAAGCCAGAGCAGCAGGGGCAGTCGACAGTGAGCTCAAGGACCGAGAGATGGAGCCTCACATGGGGAGGGTGGAGCTGGTCTGGACAGGAGGGTGGACAGGAGGGTGGAGCTGGTCTGGACAGGAGGGTGGAGCTGGTCTGGACAGGAGGGTGGACAGGAGGGTGGAGCTGGTCTGGACAGGAGGGTGGAGCTGGTCTGGACAGGAGGGTGGAGCTGATCTGGACAGGAGGGTGGAGCTGGTCTGGACAGGAGGGTGGAGCTGGTCTGGACAGGAGGGTGGAGCTGGTCTGGACAGGAGGGTGGACAGGAGTGTGGACAGGAGGGTGGAGCTGGTTTGGACAGGAGGGTGGAGCTGGTCTGGACAGGAGGGTGGAGGTGGTCTGGACAGGAGGGTGGACAGGAGGGTGGATAGGAGGGTGGAGCTGGTCTGGACAGGAGGGTGGACAGGAGGGTGGACAGGAGGGTGGAGCTGGTCTGGACAGGAGGGTGGAGCTGGTCTGGACAAGAGGGTGGAGCTGGTCTGGACAGGAGGGTGGACAGGCTGCTTCGCCTGTTGGCTACTTCAGTCGTAGTCGTTCGTCGTCTCTCTTTTTCAATGTGCTCCGCCCCTCCCTCAGCCCCACTCTGTACCCCCCCCCTTCCCCCCCCCCCCCCCACTGTCCAATCCCTTTCCCTCCCCCATCTTTCAGTCCTTCCCTCCTATTCAATCCCCCCTCTGTGGGATCCCTCAGAGCATGGGCTCTGACAAAGAACGTTTATCTCTCTTCACCTCCCGACACATACCATCCACGTCACTAAAGGAGCTGTGGGGAAGGAGCTCTCCTTTAAGTGAGGTTGAAACTGGGGTTCGGTCGAACAGACTGGGGGCCGGTGTTAATGAGGTTCAATCTGGCACAGGGGTGATTAAAAGACACCGATAGGAGGAGAGACAGACTCCATTAGATTTTCTGATGGGAGCTTTCAGGGATGCGTGTGAAGTGAGTGTGTGTGTGTGTGTGGGGGGGGGGGGGGTCAGGGCTGTCCACATGGCCTGGATACCCTTGACCTGTGTACAGGTCAGCGAGGGATCGACTCTTCCCAGGTGACATTTGAAAGCTCGATCCATAGCGCCACTAGCCTACAATTGACTTCAGATAACATGTTAAGGAAGAATTGCTGAGTGATTTTTGATCAATGCTTAATCACTTTACTTTGGAGGTCTTTCTAAGATTTATACATAAGCAGTGTTACATGAGGTTTACTAATTGCATGACAGATCTGGCTTTTGAATGCGCATCATCCATTAACTACACAAACTCCATCTGGGGGAACAAGATCTTGCCTGTCAAACAATGACTGTAGTGTCAGTGTCTCGTTAAGGTTTGGCATACCAAGGGTGTGATTCTTTGGAAGAATAATATGTAAGAGAAGACAATGTGCTGCTGCAGTGTATAATGTATAAAGACGGTGTAAACAGAGATCACAGCATTTTCATCTGTTTCAGACCAAAACAGAATGAAAATGAATTAGTCAGCATCCAACAGGGCGTCAGATAGCTCAACGGTTAAGGCGTTGGCCTTATGATCGGAAGGTTGTGAGATCGAGCCCCCGCTGTGGCTTTGTGACGTCATGTCCTTGGGCAAGGCGCTTCACCCTACTTGCCTCAAGGGGGAATGTCCCTGTACTAATTGTAAGTCGCTTTGGATAAAAGCGTCTGCTAAATGAATAAATGTAAATGTAAACTAGTAGAGGTGTGATCACTGATGCTTCCACAGGGAGGTTTCAGAAGATGAGGATCAGAAGGTGTGGGAGCATCAATCAATACAAACCGTCGCTACATATGGGCAAATCAATAGACTCTCTCCCAAGTCCTCCATGTACTAAACCAACCAACAAAATATTGAGACAACCAATCAATGTTCAGCAGCTGATCAGTTAAGAGTACCTTAAATTGTGGTTCATGTTGCCGGTGAAACAAAATAGGGTAACTTCGTGACAAGATTTAGTTTTTATTAATCATTTTGGGAATATTTTAATTTTCATGCTCAATAAATTAGTAGCTGAACTGGATCTTGAATCCGCTTCAACATTTGAATTATGGTCACCAATAAATTATGCTAATGTTTTATTAAATAGGAACAAGATCATAACCAGCTTTTAAATGAATGCATGAGGCACAGAATACTGTAAGGGTGCTGTGTGTCTCAGAACACTATTGGCCAGTGGAAGATGAGGGGGGGAAGAGAATTAATCTTTATTCAATATGGCACTTTGGGAATAACCCTAGCAGAAGCTGTTCTCTCTCTGGCAGTGATCACAAGCATTTGTGGTGTTCTCGTTTCGACCTAATGTATGTTCCTATAGCAACGGGAGGATTTAGGCAGCAGAAACTACTTGATATGCACCTTTGGTGTTTTTCCTCACCCAACACCACTCAAACAGCATTTTGGAGTACTTTGCAGACTTTCAACCAAAGTATACTTTTTCTGGACAGATTTTCGAAAAGAAGAGAAGATTCTGGCCAAGTAGCATGATGCAAAAGACTTCCTTGACATAACTGAAAGCTGTACTGTGTTCAAATGATCAAATGATGAGCGCAGTTAGAGGCTACCTCTACTAACATATTTAATTCCCTCCTTAAAGCAGATGGTAATTATTTTCTTTTGTTGCCTCTTCTTGTTGAAGCCACCAGAGCCTTTGTTTCTCCATGGCTGCCCACTGAGGCCAGACAGTGTGGCTGGATTGTGGCCGGCCCTGTGCTGCTCTCCAGGGTACTGGAAGACCACCTTCACCCTGCTGCTGGGCCATTCTTCAGCCTCCCTAATGGAACACAGCTCCTGGTTAACCTTTACCCTTTTAGACCCACGGTGCTTGTGTCCTCCAGCATTACCCCTGTTCAGTTCAGACAAGCTTATTGAACAAGAGCTTGTCATCAGCGATGCTGGATACGTGGGTGGTTAACATTTTTGGATGGGGGTGGGGAAGTTTGGAAAGGGTTGGGAAAATACAAGATGATCCTTTCTTGAACGGTAAACCTTAGCTTGGACTTCAAACGTAGAAAATGAAAGAATTCTGATTCTTTAATATACCATTCAAGGTTAAGTGTGTTCAAAATATTTGACACAATTGTTTTGAAAAACCTCTACCAGCGATGGTGATTCCCATGGCAATGACCATGTGATTCAACCCAGATGAGCTACAATGACCTACAATCCATCCCTTAATAGCAGCTTAAATAGCCTGACTACTGTGATTCCAATCAAGTGGAGTCAGGTGACAAAATGTAGCTGGGAGCTGCAGATCGAGGCTCATCCCTCGGCCCATGGGGTGTAACCCAGCCTGGGAGTGGGCACCAGGCCTGGCAGACTGGGGGTAGAAGGATGGTATGAAGGCCCTGGTCCAGCCTGGCAGACAGCTGGTGACAGATTGAGTGCTCCTCTGGCTAGAAGCCCACCCAAGTCAGGGAGAGGAGCGGAACTCCTCCCCCCTCCCTCTCCCCCACCCCCACGCTCATCCCACCCACCAGCTCTGCAAGTCAAGATGCTGGGAGAAGATCAAGTGTGCGGGTGTTAACCCCTCACTAGCAACGTCTAGACACAAATCAGCATTGCCCCCTGGTCTAAAATGAGCTTTCCCTTATCATTGAACCTGTCATGGCTAACCTAATGTTGGAAGCCTGATAGATCGGCACATTACATGCTTAATATGGACATCTTTTTTTTAGTTTTCTGAAGGTAACCAAGTTGAATCTCTAATAAGAAAAAACTGAGGCCATCTCCTCAAACTGTCAGACCTTTTCACAAACAGAAAGAATGTCTATGATCTATGAAGTGGTCCAATTTACTACCTACTTTTCACACCTAATGACAACTCCCCCAGTGCGCCTGTTTATAAAAGACATGTTTTAATAGCTGTTCTTTTAATACTTTTATTCTGCGCAGGCAGCTATTAGGACGGCTCGGACAATAGGGCCAGCTCTGAGTGGACCAGCGAGGCAGCTGTCACAGTGGACCCAGGGAGTCGGGTCCCCCTTTTCTCTGGCCTGTCAGTCAGCCTGGAGGGTCCAGAGACGGCTCCTGATGCCCAATTATCCCCCCTTACAGAACCAACAAAGAGCTCCTAATGGCAGCCCTGCTGGCCCTGTGCCAGAACTAGGGAACAACAGACAGACCTAGAGAGTGAGGGAGCTTGGGGTGGGGCGGGGCACGATCACCCCCCTCCCCTGTTTGAACTGGAGGACGTCCCACTATGTAAGGTGGCCCACCCTACATGTCCTATTCCTTCTGCTGAATAAGGAAAAGCGTACGGCGCCACTTGAATTCCCCAGTGGTGTATTATGGTGTGTGCAGGTGCAGTAATGAGAGGGACATGGCCGACAGGGATTCATTTGGTCACACATGAATTCATTTACAAAGCAGCTCGTCAACATTATGTTCCAGGTACATTAGGCAGAGTAACATGTCACGTGTCAAAAGTATGGATTTGTGGATTCTTGGTGTGTGTGAACGTTTAAGCTGTGTTGAAAGACAAATTTCTGTTTTTTATTTTGGAAGCAGACAAATACAAGGTTCTATTCTTATATTCTATTCTATCTATAAAAAAAAAATATATATATATAGACTATATATATATGGTATATGTATATGTATATATATATATATATATATATATATACATACTCACTGAATATTACTGTTGCGGATCCAGCTGCTAATTAAAACAAGGCAAGTGATCGACCTAAACCACCTTCTGTCCATCCAATCCCTTCGATCTTGTAAATGGAATATGAGCACGAACACTTTAAATGGTATTGTTTTGAATATTTATTTTCCTTGGCATATTGTGGGGGGGGGGGGGTCATTGTGTTTATGGCACATTCATCATCTTGACAGATATATCCTCATAAATACTACGTCTGGCCTTCTGGCATTGAAAGGTTAGATTGTTCTTTCAGTTATGCAGCTGTATATAATGTATGCATTTTCCAAAACATGTACAATACCTTAATCAAGGAATGACAGTATGCTTTATTTTAATATGACAAATAATGGTGATTAATGTTCACATGGTATAGCCTATTATCTGACTTAAAAAACACTCATAGGTACAAAATGTACAAAAAGATATGATAAACACTTCCGTTGTGCGATTATAACATTTTGCCCGTGACAGCGGTATAACAGCTTAATGTGTTAGAGAATGATTTAGTCTTGTTGGGATTCAACTCATTAGTGACAGTTGTTTTTTTTACCCTTAATCGTTAAGACTGGCGAAGCGATTCACTACTCATCCACACATCAGACAGAATGGGAGTATGTGCAGGACTGCTACGAGCTTCAACATGGAAATAAGGAAAGATCTAGTCAATACGACATTTAAAGGATGAGTACAAGCCAGAACAGTAGCTTTGTAGCCACTAGCCAGTGCAATATCATTAGTGCAAATGTTACAAATGAGCAAGAGGATCTCCATCAGGAACATGAGAGTGCTGAAGGCAGGGACGTCAAGGTGCCGACAGCAGACTCACCATCCTGACTCGAAGGTCACGCAGCGCTAAGCAGACTGGAGGCAGCTGCACAGGTAAAAGCAACATGGTGGAATTTCATCTTGGATGAGGCCGTCACCATCCTCCCAATCCAGTTCACTAAAGGAAAATATGTTACCCAACTTGTTACTCTCAACTCAGTATAACAGTATATAAGCTACCAATCTCCCCTCCCCCCCTCCCACCCCCCCTACAGCTCTGGTGTCCCCAGCTGGTCTCTCAGAGAAAGACGTCCATGGTCTGAGTGATGCCTTGTCGGCAGAGTGGGCAGCAGTGTTGCTGGGGCGGCTGCTGCAGTAAGATGGCAGAGCAGTGGCGGCACAGGCACAGGTGGCGACAGGGAAGCAGCAGAACATTCTTGGCCTGGTCCTGACAGATCACACACTTCTTCCGCTCCTCGTGCTCCTTCAGCAGGCTGAGAAGGCTGCCTGCCGGTGGGGCGCCGATGGCCGGATCCTCCCCTGGAAGCTGCGTTAAGGTGGAGCTCCTCGTGGCCGGGTCGAAGCTGGTTTCGTGCGGACGGCTGTGGAGATGAAGCTGTGGCAAGTCAAGCTCGCTGTGGTTTCTTCCGGTTTGTTCTGAGGGGTGTGGGATGTTTGATTGGTCTGTAGAGCTACCAGGAGGCCTAGGCTCCAAGACCGGGGGTCCCCCTCCACTCTCACCCCCAGAAGGCTGTGCTGTTCTTCCCCTCTGGATCCCAGCCTGAACCCTGTGTCCCAGTGTGGCCTCTCCTGCTGCATTGTTATCATGTAGGTCTTGGGCTCTCTCCAAAGCCAGCAGGTAGAGTCTATAGACAGACCCTTGCAGGATCCTCATTCCTGGGAGCGTGTTGACAAGGTGAACGCACCGCTGGGCTGCGAGGCGAGGCAGCTGGGGGTTTAGATACAGCCAGGTCAGAGCAACGATCCCCGCTGTCAGGAGCAAGCCGTATATATTGAGCATAAACACTGTGATGAAGACATGGCCGAGCGAGCCCAGAAACTCCAACACCAGCTGAAAGGGGGTCCAGAGGAGCACGGAGGTGCCTACAAGGCAGCTGTACAGGAAGGTGAGGAGAGTGAGAGTCAGCTCCAAGGCTTTATGCAGCGGCCCTGACACAGCCTCCCAGGCACCCAGCACAGCAGAGAAACAGTTCTGCGTCCCGATAAGAAGAATGTTGATGATGGTGTTGACGAAATAGAACACCAGGCTGAAGGCGATGCAGAAGCCCTCGCACGTCTGCTTCAGAACAAAGTTCCCCGACATCATCCCCCGCTGGAGCAGCTCCTTGGCACGCCACACGACGTGAGCCGAGAGGTGACCCACCATCTTAAAGCTCTCCACGACCCCACCCAAAGTCTGGACCCAGCCCTCCAGTATGTGAAGAGCTCCGTGAGCTGTGCTAGTGACCGCTTCTGTCACGGTGAGGAAGGAGAACAAGGCAAAGTTCCAGTATTCCAGCACTGTCGTGCCACTTAGACCAACTGGGAGGTTGTGCAGAGAGGAGCCCATGGTTGATAGAACTCTGGCCAACCAATTCACCGTCCAGATGATCAGATCCAAGATCAGGCATAAACTATCCAGGCATCTACCAAAGGTGCAGGAGACCAGGTTCACTACATCCATATTAGTGTTCCCTGGAGAAAACAGGAGGAAGAATTTATCAAAAACCAGGAAAGGTGTAATAATGAACGTCACATTGATATACTAGATGATCTTGGTTAGAAACTAGACTGTTATCTAGCTACAATAGTTATCTTATCTAGCTCTGGTGTTATAATCTCGCCTTGAAAGCGACCATAGGTGGGTGCTTGCTGTTGACATGGAAACGAAGGTCTATATCTGGACGTGTTTACTACGAATGTTGCTTTTAGTTACCAATATAAATCAGTTTGTATTAATAGTGAACTATTTATCCACCGAACCCAGTCAACTCACTACTAGCTACTGGCTAGCAAGCTAGTAGCAGGCTATGCTAACAGTGCTATTTCGAAAAGCAGGTCAAAGTAGACTTTTCTATTCATAACTCACCTTACATATCATAGTTAACTGTCTAACCAGCTGGCACATGTAAAACGCAGGGGTAGGAATGACAACATTTGGCAGAAATAAGAGAAGGATGTGTGAAGTGTGGATCTGATCTGATCTGTTCTGTCATGGCAGCCATGTAAACACTGAACAGGGAGAAGTGTCGATGCGGAGACATCCACCCAGAGAAAATAATCAATTTCCGAAATCTTACCTCTGAAAACTCAGGACATTTGCAGGATATAATCAGTTATAACCCTACAAAACAGTAGCCAAATGTTTGTAAATACACTTTTTTTGTGTGTAAAACTGTATTATTTGTTTGTATATGTTCGATCTCACTGCTTTTACCTGGAGTGCAAATGTCTTGTAGTGTACTGGAGGAAGGATAGGTCATTACAAAAAAAACAACATAAATAATCTAAGCATTCATAATTTCAATGAGGACCAACATTTTTCAATTCATAAAGGCTATAATACAGTGAAATATGTTGGAATATGTGCCCTTTCAGTGTGGATAGACTAGACGAAAGCATTTGCTAATGGACATCTTATTATGATTCCATAAATCTCTCAGCCATGAACACAACATTAGCAGTTTGTGATTTATGTCACTAGTAAGCATGCCCTGAGGAGGGTTATAATGAAAGTGCCCAAAAATTGCAGTGCTTTACCCTTCCTCCCACACCCTGTCTCCTTGGACGAGCCTCAGTCCACCATGGGCCTTATCAAATCAGCACGGTCCCCAAATAGGACCTTTCCACTGGGGGAGAAAACTGCATCCGTCATGTTCCTTAATCCCAGCTGTGTGTGTGGATGTCCTGGGAAGAAAGAGATGTTTGTACCAGTCACATTATTCTCTTTATTCTCTTCTTTAGTATCTAGTTAAGCACCCATGTACACTGTCTCCTGCATCTTCCAGTTTGAGTCTTGGATATGGTGTTACTGTTCAAATGACCTGAACAATAGATTAGATTAGATTAGATTCAACTTTATTGTCATTACACAGGTACAAGTACAGGGCAACGAAATACAGTTAGCATCCAACCAGAAGTGCAAAACAGTTAATACAACATAATAAATATGTTTATACTCAGAATATACATAGTATGAACAGTATAATCAGAATATACAGGGTATGTACAGATTCAAGTGATTTTAGACAAAGCAGAAATGACCGGGTAGCATGTATATACAGTTAGTGCAAATGATGCAATGAGCAGATGTGCAGGATGAACAAAATGAACAGATGTGCAAAGATGTGCAATAGAAATCAAGCCCCCTTTTTCTTTTTAAGTGACATCATGCTATGTAGTGGATTGGCCTCCAGGTTCACAGATATGTAACCCAATATTGACAGTTAAAGAACCTGCAACCCTATATGCTCAGATTCTGTTATGTTTCATCAGTGGGTCGTGACCATAATCACCTTTTAACAAGGTTGGATATATATTTAGCGCTTTAGGCATTCCCATTTGTATCAATTAAATAACTATTAAAATATATATATATTTTGGGGGGTATTATCATTAACTTGACGAAACTCAACCCCATTTAATCAAATTATTCACTTCAGAAATATTATTCAGTTTTAAGCCTAAAAGCTCAAATGAGCCATGGTTGGTATTCTTGTCAGGGGGAAAAAGGGAGGTTTAAATAGCCTCTTGTGTGAGTGGTTAATAGTCTTTTGTATTTACCAGATCTTTTCTGGACAGCTGCTCTGGCCTCTCAGTTTTCCGCTCACCCACTTTTTTATTTTTCTGCTCCATCTTATCACAGCTGCTGTACTCCTTCAGACCCACGCTGTGGATGTACGGTGTTAGACATCCACAAACCTTATGCCTCATTCTCACCACAGGCCTCTCCATCCCCACCCTTATCCACCCACTGCAGGCCTTCGGAGCATTCAACACTTGTCCTTGCCGCGATTGGATGGTTCCAAGGCTGTGAGTTTCTGAAGTTATGATGAGCACAGCAATGCAGAAGGCTGTATGAAGCGTGCGCTCAATCACTATTCTACAATTGGAAGAAAAGAGAAAGCAAGATTTTCTATGGTTCAAACTTATAATGTGCTTTGTGGCATTATGTGAGCTGAGGAAATGCACAACATGGTTTAAACTGTCAAGATAAGGAAGATATTTTTGATGTACCGTATGTCCATGAAAACATTAGGACATTAAATATGATGTCAAACACTGAAAGGCTTTGTCATCATCCCAGTGAGGTGGCTCAGCGGTTAAGGTGTTGGGCTCATGATTGGAAGGTTGTGAGTTCAATTCCTGGCTATGGCTATATGATGTTGTGTCCTTGGTAATGGTACTTCACCCTACTTACCTCAAAGTGAAGGTCCCTTTACATGCTGTAAATTGCTCTGGATAAGAGTGTCTACTAAATGACAAAATGTAAATGTAACATAACTGCTGAATGACCATGTTGCATATTTTCTGGTGCCTGAACAGTTTTAAGATCTGAGAGACAGCCTGTGAAAAGTCCCCATATGACAACAGCTGAGCCATAATTGCTTGTCTCGGTTGATGCTCATAGGCCAGGCTGGAGGGCTAAAATCTGCTGAATTGGCTGGGCATGTCCTGTGAGTGAGGCTGGGGACCTTACACTGTAACTTGAAGCAAAAACCTTTACATACTGACCTACCCCCAAACTAGGATGGAACTGGAACGACTGAACACATGTAGACAACCAGTAATTAAATATCTTTTTTTTGTATTGTTATTGTTGAGCGTTCGATTTTTTTTGTATTCCAAACATTTTGTATTCCAAACATTTTGTATTCCGAACATTCCAACATTGAATTCCCTAAACTCTTGAGAATCTGACTTTGACCTCTGTGTTAGCAGTATAAAACCAACAGCCACTAGCTCAAGGATAGGGTTTAATACGATCACAGAAAAATGAATGTAGTGCGCCCATGCCTCTAACTATGATTAAGAGCTGCCCTGATCCCATTTTAATGCACTATATTTGAGACCAAGTGGCCACCTGGGTCCCTCTCTGGCCCCGCCCTTGTGTTCTACCCCACCCAGTATTGTGTCTGCAAGTGTGCCTTAGTCCCGCCCACTTGCTCCATCCGTCCAACCAGGCGAGATGTGTCTGAGCACCTCAGTGATTCATTAGTTAATGATGGCGTCCTGTGAGATTCCCATGGCAACGAGGGCTGTGAGAGGTCAGCGTAGATGTTCAGCATAGGCCCAGTCATTGTTACTGAGAAACTGAACGATCCACTGGCACTAGCCACCCCTCCCCCAAATCTCAAGAGACTTCCTTTCTACTTCACACACATGGATACAAACACACACGCACACACACACACACACACACACACACACACACACACACACACACATGCATGCACACATGTAGACAGAAAATGGCTCAATGATTCAAAAGGTCCACTTCAGTAATACAGAGCCAGGCTCACCAGCCAAAGAGGACAGGGAGGTCAACGACAACGATCATTAGAAATTAGCCATTGACTCTGACTTAAACTCAATTGAAAGGAGCAAATCTCTGGGTTGTGGATGTTGTCCACTGCCTCTGGCACATCATACACCTGTCTGAAAATCACATCCACAAATAGTTCATTCAGTCAGTCTGGATAAAACATTACTGTTAAAAGCATTACATACCCGTTCAAGAAAAAGCAGCTGAAATAAAAATTTATTTTTGTCTTTTTAATACGAACTGTGCCTTTTGAATTAACAAATTATCAGAATTTAACATATGAACCACCTCAAATAATTAAGTATGGCTATTAGGCATTCCTGATTGTAATTATCTATAATCACCCTATCATCTGGCTCTTTGAAATGTCTCAGAATGAAAGCATTTAGCTACTTAACTAAATGAATGACATGAGAACACAATTTTGCTGGTTGTATTAGTAGTTGTGGGTTAGGTTGGTGGGTTCTTAGCTTGCATTACCCTCTTTACCCTCTATTAGGGATCCAATAGAAAACAGGGCAGAACTGTCTGCTGTAGTGGAAATCAAGCCCAGCTTGCTGGCTGACTGTCACACCTCTGTGGTATGTTTATCTCTGTCGAGATGTGAGTCCTGTGTGATAAACTGAGGAAAAAACTCAGTTAGGAAATATCCGGAACCAAGACGATCCTAGAAGATTGTTTTCATATTTTTAAAATAGATATATAAAGACATCTGCTGGCAAATTACATGTACTTGTTTATATTTTAGACTGAATAAATTACATGCTTTGTGTATACCAGTAGACAACATATTACCCTTACTTCTATTATTTACAAAGCAAACAAAATACATTTAAATCATATTTCTGTGTAGGACCATTTGAAGGTTGAGGTTTGAGGTCGCTGAATCCCAAAACCTTCAGCATAACCTTCCAAAATGAGCCCCTCGTATCGACTATGTGAGCTGGAGCTAGATGGATGGTTGGTGTGTGGGGGTGAAAGGGACCTTGACATTGTCCTCCACCCTAGCATGTCCTCTTCGTTCCTGGCTGTAGCGTGTCTGACACCCCTGTGGAGACACACTCTGCTCCCAATCTGTGGGACCAGACCTGCTGGAGTATTAGCTTCCACTGCAGGGCTACAAGGAGGAGAACTGTCTAAGACTAATCATGTTAGCTCTGAATCAGTAGCCTCCACCGTGCGCTCACTGCCCTACATTACATGTGATGGTCCTGTACCAGGTTGCGCCATACTGGGCAATTTGCTCTCCCCACCTGGTGCTGGAGTGGTGTTGATGGATTTGTGGGGAGCGCAGATCCGGAACAATGGACTGATAATGTATGGCAGAAGCTTTTCGTGTTTACAAGCAGCTGTTGGCCTGCGAGCTCTGTTGTATCAGTATCACAGTGCCAAATCTCACAATAAAGTAACAGGGATCGAAAGTAAACAAAAATGGGAGGGGGATGGGGGGGAGGGGGGGGGGGAGGGAATTACAACACACTGCTCACACCACCGCAATCAAATCCACAATTGAACGTGTGTTTTCCAAAATAATCCATTCCAAATGCATTCACAAGTTTAAAAGTGTTTTTCATTTCGACCGTCTCCTTCACTAAGTAACAGATATCATCACGGCAGCATTCAGGAGCTGGGGACCTCCTCAGGTGTGGGATGACTATCCAGGTAAGACCTGCGGGTGCCTGGAGGCAAGGAGGATGTCTTTGTCACCAGAAGAATACCCACATTCCTGAGGCTGGATTGCTACCATGCTGCGGGGGGTGTCAGCCATCCAGGCACCAACTAACCCAAATCAAACGGAGCCTTAGATAAGATCGTGAGCGCTGAAAGCGGGTTTGGGGAGGGGGCGAGCCACTGGTACCTTCACCTGACCTTTTCTTTAGAGGAAGTAGATAACCTTGTTTGGAATGTCCTTGTTGAGCACAAGCTGTAACCATAGCAAACAGAGGTGCAGAAATGGCTGGGTGTTTTCAGCGGGAGTAATGTACAGAAACAAGGACTTCCTCAGGGTCTGTAATCCCACACACACACACACACACACACACACACACACACACACACACACACACACACACACACATTTTATTGTTCACTCCATTATTAATTGATAATGTTGTGTTATGAAATACAGAAAGCCTCATCTAATGGGAGATCGGAAAAAGGCTTTTTGCATCTTATCAGTACATTGTTTAAGGTTTTATTCCTGTATTTTAAAACATTTCAAATCTCTGCTCAACTCATCTTTACGTCAACATTCTCGGTTCACAAGTAATTCCAGTTCTTCACTTCATGTCGTTTGTGGAGAATTCAACTTGGGAAAGAAAACGACCAAGACTGCTGATCTTCTGAACTGACACCTGTCTCCTCGTAAAGCAATCTCTCTGTGTGTTAATTGTGTTTGACCGTTAAATCCTCACTGTTACCCCCCCTCCCTCCGTGTTTGCTCTCTACTGACACGACAGTGCAACAGACAGATGGGAATCTGATAAAGCTGAAGGCGGGAAAGAGGGGAGAGGACAGAGGGAAGAGGTGGTCTCAAAGAGGAAGGGGTCCAGTGGCTTTAAGATTAAAAAAGAGAAATGTCAGCTTGGAAGGAACCTTTTCCCGCCTGCTCTCTCGGTCCTGAGGCAGAGGGGATTTGGGAGGAGGACTAAGCTTTGGTCCACTTCAAAGAATTTTTCTCATTTGTTCAGATTTGTCCCTTTCTGCACTGCTGAATAGACCTCACTCGTCCTCGACCTCAAGGGACTAGCTTGCCCGTTTCACATTTGCA
Organism: Neosalanx taihuensis; assembly: GCA_030340665.1. NCBI lineage: Eukaryota > Metazoa > Chordata > Actinopteri > Osmeriformes > Salangidae > Neosalanx > Neosalanx taihuensis. Next base: position 1,454,729 of record CM059310.1, on the reverse strand, counting down.
CTTGCCCTTAAATCCACTGGCCCAGATGTGGACCACTAGCTTGTGTTAGCACAGTAGCTGGTTCTTCTTGTTCCTGCGTCCAGCGATGAGTGTTTTTTTTTCTTTCCCCCTCCAGCTGAACAAACACACTTACTGTAGATCACACTGAGTGATAAAAACCACGCTGTGTCTTGTGCTACCTGCTAATCCTATTCGTCAGTCAGAGTGTTCCCCTTGTGTTGTCGTCGGATGGACATTATAGGCGGAAAAATCGAATCAACACACCGGCCATTGAAGACAAACGCTAAAGAAGAATTGTTCCTTTGACCAGATCAACAGAACAAAAAGCTGAGCACATTGTTCCCAGTCTCAGCTATTGTTCCATGTGTGGCTTGAGTCACCTCAGAAGAAAGACTCTTATCCAGTTCAGCCCCTATTGCTGGATGTTTCCCTCCACTCTGTAACCCTATCCCCCCCCTGTGCTGTGTGTCTCCGTTCTGGGCTGTGATGTATGGAGGGGGACCAGAGTCTGGGTGGCAGCTGGGGTGGCAGGCTCCAGCGCGGCCCCTCTCCGGCAGCTGTTAGCGGAGGTGACAGTCGAGTGATGAAAACAGCAGAGGTTGGTAACGACCCACCGACTGAGATGGCCTGAAGACGCACCAGTCAAACAGAACAGGAGAACTAAACCTAGCGGGGTTACACAAAGGCCCCAAGGTTGATATTGTCATTTCCAAATTCCTTTCAACATTCAAATATTCCTGCTTATTTATTGACTTGCATTACATTATAAGATTAGCCATGGTGAGCACTGCATTAAAATAATGAGAGTGAGAAAATATGATGGTATATCGAGTATGCTCCTACACACAGGCCCTATGATTAATAATGAGTTCCTTAATAAAGATTTATTGTTTTTATGCTTTGCTGGTGCCTTCACCAATAGTTAAGCACCTTCAACATAATGAAATTATACAATTTCGTCCAACAAATTAACTTCATCGTTATATTTTCTTTTGATTATGTTGTGATGAATTTAATAAAAACGCAAGGATGAAATTTAGACACCCAAAAATTGGCTTCCATTCTCTTTTTACAAACGGTAGGCTATACGACAGCCTGAGGTCTGTCTGCAACAAGACTCCCCCTCTCCTCCCCCTCCCCTCCTCTCCCCCCTCCCCCCCCCACCTCTCCTCCTCCCCCCCTCCGCCCGACCCCCCTCCTCCCCCTCTCCTCCTCCTCCCTCTCTCCGTCCCCTCTCCTCATCTCCCCCTCTCCTCCCCCTCCCCCTTTCCTCCTCCTCCCCCTCCCCCCCATACCGCCCTCGCGCTGCTCAGTCTCTTTCCAAGTGCACCGACCACAGTTGCTCTTCATTCTAGGACTGTTCAGACGGTTGAAAACATCATGGCTTTCCCACAGAACTCCATCCTGTCCGTGGCTCTTATCATGATTTCCCTCAGCTGGAAAGGTGAGTGCACAAGTCATGCTGCGTTCACGGGGTTTATTTAGCTTTTAGAAACTTTACAAAAGGGTTTGAATGGGATGAGACGGGACGCACTGTTCTGGAAAGGATGCTGAGATAAAATAAAACCGTTTGTGGATTTGTTGATAACTATTTTACCGATGCATGAGCGTTAAAACAATATAAATAGTTGCCATTATTGGTGAACAACTTGTTTGAAACTTGGAAAACGCGTTTGGAAGAAGCAGAATCCAATGTTTTCTTATGGAGGAGCAAGTGTGACCATGTGGAGCTGTCTAACATGGCGAAATTAAAAGATCCTTCCTATCCATTACACTAAGTATTCAGTGGTCTTTATTCATTTCGTCTATTTGCCAATATGGTTCAGTAAAATAATTGAATGAAATGTGAAGTCATTTAGCAGATTTACAAAGTGTTCATGAAGACTGTTGACTAATTCCAAGCATAAACTTTCAATGTTTTTGTTGCCATGTTTTCGTACACAAAGTAGCTGAAACATTTCCAAAATTCAGATGAAACCAATTATTTTATAGTTGAATAAGGACATCATGCTTCATGTTGTCATTAGAGTAAATTATGTTAAGGACTTTTTAGTAGGGGGGTATTTTGATAAAATCACTTTTGGACATCCAGTAAACAAATATGTGTTGAGTCACACTGGCACACCAACAGATGCAACTGAGTCAGGAAATCATCCTTATGTTTAGTCAGTTGGTAAATAATATCATGCCCATCTGACACAGTGTGTGTGTGTGTGTGTGTGTGTGAGGGGGGGGGGGGTGCTTGTTTGTGTGGTCTCAGGGATGCAAGGGGTGTGGCCAAAGTGCTGCCAATATTATGTACTGCCCCCTTCAGAGTTTTTTTTCCTGACCCTTTCCATGCTTTGACCCTGCTGGTCACCATGTGCCCACAACCTGTCCTCCCCACCCACTAAATCCTCCCCTCATCAGGGCACCCTGTTCCCTACCCCTCCTGACTCCCATGCAGCCCTCCTCCCCTTCCTCCACCCCCTTTATCTACCCCTTTACAAGGACAACACTCACCCTGCACCAACCTTATCCCTCCTTTTCTTTTGGGTTGCTATCTCTTGTTTGCTACCTCTTTTTAACCTTGTCTTAATTGGGTCACCTCCACTTAATCCTGACTTCCCCCTGGGTCTCTGGAAGGGGAGTAAAGCTGTCTGTTTTAGGATTATTGACCAGAGATAGAGATCCTAAACCTCTAAGAAGCCAATAAACAGACAGTGTTATGGGGCAGATTCCTTGTCCATACTAATGCATTGAAGTCGTACTTAGCTGAAATACTGATTAGACTTTTTTTTTATAAGGAAAATACTTGTATAAAATACATATTTAACAGTCCTCATCTTGGTCATGTTTGAAAGGTTCAAATGTTGGATAATATCTAACATGGAACCTGGGTTACGTGCATTTTCTTTGAAATGAGAAAGATATTTTGAAGTGTGTATTCATTTTGGTCGGCTTCATTCCAATCCACTCCCTCCTCCTGTACTGCTATCTGCTGCTAGTTAAAAGCAGGAGGCCTTCTAGAATCTGTAATCAAGCTCCTGAGGTTTGACATTTTCTAGTGATGTTCAGTCTGGCAAACCAGTCCAAAAAAAAGAACTAGAAAGAAGAGCCAAACATGGAACCAACAGGAAGCCCTTTCACTGAATGAAGGCACTTATTTTTAGGAAAGCATTATCTATAATGTTCCTTTTTACATTGACCCAACTATGAATTGGTTCTAATCATAATTCATAGTTAATTTCCGCCGAACAACATAATGGACCCATGTGTTCAGTGTTGAACTCAACTGACCAAAAAGGAAGGTTATTTGACATGTTAAGAGACTGTAAAAAAAAAAGATTGAAATTATAGGAAAATGATCAAACAATTTCTTATGAGTCAAACGATGGAGTTGCCTGTGAGTCTGTAGTGGTACTGGTGGGAGAGACCCACAGCCTCCTTCAACCACATCGCTAACTCTGTGCTTTCACAGAAGACAAAAGTCCTTCCCAAAAAAACACAATTTGCAGAGACAGATCACACACTGTTCTTTAAGATTCTAAACATCTACCAAGACGGTAATACACAGCTGCTGGATACATTCTGAAGTGGACGTCTAGATAAGACGTGGGGCCATAAACCATGGTCCCTGGCTGAGATACCGATCTGTCACATGCTGATGGACCAGCTCTGCATGCTCATTAGACCTTAATGCAATCGAATGTTAATCATCAGTTGTCTCACAACGCAGTGTGACGTTATCTCGCACATCCAACAGGGGGCAGCATGGCAGTAATTCATACGGGACGGTCTATTAAAGACCATAAACAGCCTTAATCCTTAAACAAACTCTCGCTGACATCCGTTAAATGCTGTGGAGGAGTTATTACTGCTGGAGCTTTATCTCACACTGACACTCATATGGGGAAACCTTAAAAGCGTGCTTTAAGGAGCCAAGGGAGAACAATGGCCATTCCCTTCCAGCCAGACACTTCTCAGTGTACACAATGAGAACATACAGTACCCAGACATCCATACCTGTCAGGACTTTTTCCCTTTCGGTTCTTTACTAGTGCCATGGTAATGTAAGCAGACAGCTGTGTGGCTGAGGGTGGATTCGCCTCTTGTGATGATCTTGAGGCAGCTGGGGTGACGTACAGCTGTGGAGTCAGATTGTCCACCCTGCGTTACCACATTAGACTGAGTGACAGCCTGCTACTGCAGGCACACACACACACACACACACACACAAACTGACCCTTTGTGTTCCATTTAAGAGAGTGCGCTAACTTGAACTCCCGCCATTAAAACCGTGCCCTTTGACAGCACCAGTGCCAGTTGTGTGAGCGATGGAAGTCAGACGATGATAGCCAGGGGGATGAAAAACCCAACGGTGACTTTCTTAATGTTTAAGAAAGAAACGTCAGTCAGTCACAGACAGACTGCAGCATTCTAGTTCTGCAGGTTCAGTGATCAAGGTCACAGAGGCAGGTTGTTATGTCCTGGACCTTGCTGTGCTAAGCCCCTTGAGTGGTGATGAGGTGAGACAGGCCTGTGGGGGTACTGGCTGAAACACCAAGAAGCCCAACCCCCCCCTCCCCCTCTCCCTCTCCCCTCTCCTCCCCCACACCATTTGAAGTGGCCCACTGAAGGGTGGACCAAAACAATGAGCAGAGGCATCTGAAAGACCCAGGTTGCCCCACCTGGCCTCTCATCCGAAGGTGGATTGGAGCGGCAATCTGCGGTGTTTCCAACCTACAGACCAGGAGACAGTCAGTCTAGAGCAGGGGGTGTCCAATCCTGGTCCTCAAGGGCCGCTGTCCTGACTGTTTGAGATGTTTCCCTGCTCCAGCACTCCTCCACAGAGCTTGATAACGACCCTTCATTAGAATCAGGTGTGCCGGAGCAGGGAAACATCTAAAACCTTCAGGACAGCGGCCCTCGAGGACCAGGATTGGACACCCCTGGTCTAGAGCGACCGGGTTTGAGGGTGACAAGACGGGGGTTTGGGTCTAGATCGGAACCCACCGTCACCAGTTCAGCCTGTGTTGATAAATAAGACAACCCATTTATTTGCCAATCCAACTGTTTTACATTTGAGCTTGCTGTCTTCACTACGCTCTGTAGAAAAAGAACCCAAAAAGAGCCACGCTAAATCAGAGATAAAAAGCTTGCAGTCTCACTTGCTTGGTAAGAACAGGCAACCAGCATGCGCTGAGCTGCTGCCCTATAGGGGCTTTGCCATGCATGCAATGTCTTTAGGCTGTGGATTATTGATCTTAGTGTGGGATTTCATATCGAACAGCTGCTCTTTATGAAGTGGTTAGATTTATTCTTGTTTTGTTTGGGAGGGAATATTCTCAGAGTTTACTACGTGTAAGGAGGGAAAAAAGCCCAAGAAAAATAAAAGTTTTTAACTTTTTCATTTTCAGACACCTCTTTCATCCAAATGGAATGTTTAATAGTGTGAGTTTTTCTTCAGACTAGCTGGCCTTGTGCTTTCTGTCAGTTGTTGGGGATGGTTATTTATCAAAGTTAGACAGAAAAGCTAACTGTAGTAATTGGCCATGAGAGTGAATAACAACCATTCGAGTGCATCCAAGGGGGGTGAAGAATTTATCGTGGACCAATGCCAAAAAGTACTGAACTCTTTCAGGGCGAATCTAGCACTATGTAGAAAAACCACACAATTATTGCAGTCCTTGCCAAAGAAGTATTTTTATTCGGGGATGTGCTGTAGGGAGTTAATGGCTTTGGACGTTCGCTCCTTTCTTGTAACCGGTAGGGAATTTGGTTTACGACCAAGAAACCATGGATCCATCTGGTAGTTGACTTCAGGATGCTGGTGTCAGTTGAGTTCAGATGTCTAGTTTTGGTCCAGTAGGCTGCAGTCTTACTGTCTGTCCTTTCTCCTGACCCTAGATTTGTTCATTAGATTACTGTTCTGTTTACGTGGATCTCTCATCAAGCAAATGTGTGTTTTCACGTAGAACCTAAAACCTTCATTTCCAAGAATCACTGTGTGTGTTCAAGTACAGTGTAGAGCCTTGGCTCTCAATAGGCAGTATTGGTCAATCTGTACGTCATGTCCACTTATATTGGGAGTGTCCATCTGCGGGACACATGGCACTGTCTTGGGCCAGGCGCCCAGCTCTGGCACCGAGCCGGACTCTGAGAGCTCTCTCTGATGTCGCCTTCCCCTCCTCTCTCCGTCTTTGTCCCCGGATCTCCCCCTTAAACCACCGCAAACACCATTCAGCCACCAGCAGCTGCACACACCTGGCTCCCAGTTCACAGGCAGGACAAGGCAGGGTTTTTTGGGGGGCAGGCGGGGGTGGATTTGGAGAGAAGGGGCTCTGCTGCTCATGTTACACCGAAATAATACACCACAATGGTCTTCTCCTTCTCCGCATCCCCCCCTCTCCCCTCCCCTCTCCTCTCTCTCTCCATCTAACCCTTCATCCTCAATCTTCTCAGTCAAGCATCTTTCCTCTCACACCTCTCACACCTCCTTCCCTCAGTTTGCTTGTTGCCCACCTCCCCCCCCCCCCCCCCCCCCCTCTTCTTTGTTTGGCTTGTGTCCCTGGTGGGCGCTGCCTCCGGCTGCCAGGCTACATGTATCTCTGTTGCTGCTGTAAACAATATCGATTTGCATAAAAATACCATCACCAGAGGAGCAACTGTTGGGAATTTGATGGGTGCTGAGGGATGGAAAGCTGGAGATCAAATTTTGTATTATTGTCCAAGTTTAAGTGCTGAACTGCTTCACAATAGATGGTGGATGAAACAATATGGCTCTTTAAAACTGGTCTTCCATAAGAGGCCTGGAGCAAATCCCAAGGGAACAGATTTTCATTCCTTGCTGTTGGTTGCCAGATCATTTGATCTGTCTTCACTGAGGTAAACATTGTCTTTGTGACTGGTATCAAGCTCAGCTTATAGGTATAGTTGCCTGATTGTCTTACCTTTTGGACTAACATGACCTTTGTCTCATCTGAATTCCTTTTCCTTTGTTTAACAATGGTACATAGTTACAAACTTCTATCTTGTTCAGTACAGCTCAACCATATAATGCATTTGTTGTGCCTTTCAGCAGCTGACACTCAAATAAGATATTACACTGGTGTTGCCAATGTAATACAGTCTTGGCATTGTCTGATAGAAAGGAATAAAACCAAATATGTGTTGTGAGGGTGCTGGAATGTAAACATGAGTCCTCCTTCTACATGCACATATCTTAGTCTATTGTTCTGAATCCCTCAGGGCGGCTTGTCTTGGAGTTTGCGAAATTTGACCAAGGTGATGTGTCAGAAAAGGTTCCACTTTCATCTTTTGGGCGGACACCCTTGTAATGGATCTACTAGTTTTCGTCATGGAACAATGTACCTGCCAGCCTAAATGTTGGCTCTGAGCGTACCCTTAAAACATGTCATTGTCTTCAGGAATGCAGTCTGCTGGACTCTTTTGTTCCTGGGTTATGTCAAAATGCCAGTTTAGCAAATGACTCACCTCGGCCATTAAAAATGATATAATCTTCCCAAAAGTCAGTATGACCAATTTTCTACCAATGTTATTGCTTTTGAGTCATTTTACAAGAAGAAGAATTACCCCAACAATACATTTTTTATTTATTTTAGAGCTTACATGTGCAAAACATCAGTACTTTTAACACAATTTGAAACATTTGAGCTTCAGCGTGGAGACATGAATATTGAACATTTGAATAAAGACCCTGCAGGTGGTTTTAACCTCCAGAGGCAGTTTTTCAAATAAACATTACAAACCAGTGGAACTCACCTCACTGTCTTAACTCAAGCACAGGTATCTCTAGCCAAGCTAAACACCGAACTCAACTGTAATGAGTGTTATGCTTTCAGCTGTCAGAAACCTAATGGGAAGAATTACATCCCAAATAGCCCCGCCCCTTGTTCCAGATGCCAGTTATCCGTCTCTCTTTTCAGCCCCTGGCAGATTGGTGTTGTCTAGGGTCAACCAACAGAGACAGGTGAAATGGAGAAGGCAGTTGGCGCACCACATAATGCCGTTTATGGCACCAAGCCAACCTACTGCCACTAGCAGCACACATCCCATACATCACATGAGCCTCTCCTCATTAACATGAGTCCTGGTGGGCAGACTTGGTGACGAGACAGATATGGGCGTGGGCGGGGCATATGCTCATGCATATTCATAGAAGAAGAAGAAATAAAAAAACGTATCTTTAAAAAAAAAAAACGGCTGTCGCTGAATTGGTCCCCCCCCCCCCCTCGCCCTGGCGTCCGTGTCATTGACATGATTTGTGTGTGGAGGTATGTGAGAGGCTCCTGGGGAATGAGGGTGTGAGAAGGTCCTCATCTGCTGGAATTCGACTGCAGGACATGTGTCGTTAGAGACCCTGCAGTGGAGGAATGGACAGAGGGGTCAGAGGAATGCTGAGATGTCCTGTTCTTCTCACTTTCAAACAGGGAATTTTTCGGGCTGTTAAGGCTGCAGCCTTTATTGTTTCATTTGGAGACGTCGTTTCCACGTGGTTCTGTGAGTGTCTATTCTGCCTGAAGAAACAATCATTTGGCGAACCTGTATTAGAAAATGTCACATTGTCCTTTTTTTGGCTAATTGGAAACTCTGTTCTAGTCTCACTCGCAATATCCTGGTAGGCAACAACACTTTGAAGTAGGCCTATAGGGGAGAGTTAAAAGTAGTTCTGAATGAAAGGCAGAGCAAGACACTAAAGCCACCCCGGGATCAAAGAGGCCTGCATGAGCAGAACCTTTGTTGGAGAACCACCCACCCTGATTTGCGGGTAATTACAGTCTTGAGTTGCCTGCTACTAGAAGCAGGGAGTAAAATCACTGCAGAAGCTGGCTGGGTTAATGTTATTATAGGCCCCAAGGACCCTGCCATGCTTATTACCCAGCGCACAAGGGCATGGGCAAATGTGGATTGTGATGACAGAAGGTTAAATGTAATAACTTTTGGTTGGTTTGTGTTGTTAACCTTCATAACTTTCGTATGGGACTGATACCTAGACCGACATTCAGAGTTTGAGGGCAAATAGTTATGGTCTATATATAATTGGCTCAGTGATATACGTGACAGAAATGATTTGAGTACCATGAGAGAAAGACACTATTGTTTTTGTACAGTTTACAGTTGGTTGGTTTTCTCTGCTGAAGTAGTGCGAGCCCTTCAAATGTGTCAGTACCCCAGGTGGATGGGCGACATACACGAGCAGCAGATGGACTTCCTGTTCATGAATGTTTAGTGTTTTGACTTCTGCTTTTGTTTTTTTCGATTAGCATTTGGCGACATTTTGTGATCTCTTTGATGGATGCTGGACAATGCCTCCCCTTATTCATCCAACGCAGATAACTTTCCGAGGAGAACAAGAACCTTATATCTTGCAATCAAAATGCATTCATTAATCCCACTCATTCAAGGAAGTGGTTTGATTTTTATTTTTTTTATAAATTCCGTTGTTGGAAATAAACGGGAATAGTTTAGAGCTTAATGGAGACAATGACTTATTAATTCCCACTGTCCAGGGAGTTTCAAATATGGATTCACCAAATGTTTAGGTTTTAGAATGTATTTCCACTTCAGCTTATGACAGGACCTATTACTGTGTCTTGGCTCTAATGCCACACAAGGAATGAACTTCCTGCATGAATAACGGTTCATAAGTATCTCTTCCCAGCTTGTAACCAGCCGGTTGCAAACACATGGTGACATTACTCTGAGAGCCTGCTCTTCTTAAAAGTTCCATTTAAATCATCGTTTGAAGTTTCTTGGAAATGTGATAATAAACTGAGACTTTTAACAGATTATGCCGACACTGTAAAGCTGGGTAAAAGTAACATATGGGATTTGTTAAAACGTTTAGAAGTTGGAACTCGAGAGTTAGCGGTCTGGTGGACTTAAGGGGAAAGATGCTTAAGAACCTTAGACATCAGTCCATGACCATTTCACTGAAGACGAGTTGCGTGAGAAATGTAAGCTTGTTCTATAACTCAGGTTTAAAATAGGAATCTGCCCCGGAGTTCAGTACACCTGCAGTTTGTCATGGATACCAAACAGAGGCCTTTCTCTCGTAAACTAACCTTGACACATTTACAGGAATCTCATCAGATAAATAAAACAATGCAGCCTCATTCTGCAGGTAGATTTTTTTTCTTCTCCAAAATCAAATCACGGTTTGAAAAGATGACACTGCACAGATGATCTAAGATGACACAGTCACAACCAGCCTGAACTTTCACCTTGTCCACTCCTGCTGTTTTAATATCGTAAGTGAATAATCTGTTTACTTTGTTTGGAGAATGAGCAGATAGGGGCTCCTTGTTACTGAGTCGGAGGGTCTCCCAGCTGTCCTCTAACCTTCATGCTTGGTCCATCCCTCCTGACAAGCTTGAAGAAAGGTCTTGTTTTGCTGCGAGGCCAGAGGACAGTGGCAGGACTGTGATGCTTAATCACACACTCAAGCCTGCCTGGTCAGACTCATCACTGCTCTCACTCATGGCTCAGAGTACACAGATCAGAACACGCATACACCCGTCGAACACGTGTGTGCGTGCGTGTGCTTGTTTATGTCGTTTACACAGCCGAAAAGCTGTAGGCTTTTGAACTCATCACCGTGAGGGTATGTAGCTGTTGAGGTCTGTCTAAACGCAGCTTTTTACCGGGTTGAGCGTCCTCACAGTCTTTATTTATCGTTGTGTGTGTAACTTATTTTAGACCAAAAAAAGGTCAATGAAAGTCCACCCAAATCGCAAATATTGGGATATGGCTCTTAATCAGTTTTATCTGTGGTCCATCTTTGACAAACTGCCCACTCAGCGATGTTGGTTTGCTTAAGTGGAGTCACTGGATGGTTCAGATATTTATGGTGGATCCATGTAACCCCTTCACCCTTTCAGCTTTTACCTCTAGATCAGAAAACAACAAACCCACAAAGCTCTCTCTGTTCATCCTCCCGGGGGGCTGGAATTAATGACCTTCCTCAGAGAAGCTGTCATTAACTAAATAAAGACTCCTCTGCTTCCCTGCTTCTGGTCTGCAAATCACTCCGGTCTCTGTAGGCTGATAGAGCGGTCAATAGCCAGACCTGACTAACTGTACACACTGTCCAGCCTCATGCAAATAAACCATGTTGCTATCAGGGCTGTTAGATGGTCCCTCTCTGATTCAGCATGCAGAGGTTTTTCCTCTAAAAACCATAAATTCAGAGGCAACATTCAATTTGTTTTAAACTTCTTGAAAGGATCCATCACAGGGCAGACAGGGTTGGAACACTGCCAGATCCGAGGTTTTGTTAATCCTGCAAAGCTACTCTTTAAAAAATGCTTATCCCTTTCAAAGGGGTCCATGGTCTGCACTTCATTTCCTCTCCATTAATGTTGCCATAAATTATGTTTATGTGCATGTATTTACTAGTCAGAGTTGTCAGATGGAATCCTACCATTTATCTGTGGATACCAGTGGGGTTATTATTTCACAAAACGTGATAGAATATAATTATTCCTTGTAAAACATAATTTTGGCACACAGGTCAATTGCAGTTCTTGATTATAGTCTCAAGTTTGTACTTGACCTTTAACCAGCTGTTTTATTGATCAGTGAAAAGGATAAAGTCACATGTGAGTATTGGCTTGTCCAGAATTAATGCCTTGAGAATGTCTTAAGTGCATTGATTTAACCTGATTGTATTAAACGCAACGCTTGGCACTCAAGATGAACTTGAATACTTCACGGGCTAATAAGTGACCATGGACGTAAATCATGCGCAGTCCGGATAAGGTTTTCAGTATCTTTAATCAATTCTATGGAGAATCCAAGTTAATTAAACGTTATCCAAGACCGTCTCCTCCTCTGTAGTCCCATGGCAGTCTGTGTTCCAGGTTCTCCCTATATGGTCTTATGAATGTAGTCTAACAACCTTGATGTTAACACACCCTGTCTTAAGTCCCATGATAACCCAGCTCTTAATTATTGATGCTTCCTGAAGTGCTGCTGCTCAGTCAGGCTCCTCTTAAAGACATGTGACCTATGACACCAGCTGAGCTTCAGCTCATTGGTGGAGCAGCTAGCTACATATGTTTAGTTACAAAACTGTGGTTGGCCTCGACCCAAGAACTTTGTATCACCTCCATCAGGTGCAACAAGTTACCCAAGCCAGGTCCTGCGGATGCCGAAAAAATACACAAGCTTTGGTTAAAGGCCAGCGGGGCTTGTTAGGAAGCGGCTGACTCATCACTTCCCCCTGTAGGGCTGGAGGAGTCAGGACACAGCAGGCTTCCTCCATCTCCCACCGACTGACACCTGCTCACCCAGCAGACACCAGGAACTGTGATATTGACAAGCACATTCACAGGCAGGAACCCTGGGCCCAGGGAGCGCCAGAGAACACCGGAGCACAGGCCAATTAAAAAGAGAACGGTGAACAGACAAGCCAATGTCGATGGGTTTATTTGAATTAGACGTGTGGCACTGGGTGGAACAGATTTATGAGAGGATTTTAGTTCTGACCTTGTCAAAATTCACTCGCAAAGAAATAGCCCACTAATAATTTATTTTGTATTTTCTATTTTTATGGGATTACATGTGAAGTTCAGGGATGTTGACTTCATGTTCTCTGTGTTCTCTTTCAAATACAAACCATTTGTTGTTTCTCGGTTTCCTCAGGACTATTGGGTTAGATACCAGTTCTGCCTTTAGGGTTAAGACCATGTGATGCATTTAAGCTTTCTCTGTAGAATGATCTAGAATGATCTTGATATCTTAACCTTCATTTCTTTACCTAGCTGATGTATCATTCATGTGATGGTTGGTGACATCACAGTAGTCTGAATGGTGAGCAAGGTGTTGGCTGCAGATACTCTAACTCAATTTTCTTTACTCTTAGGGGATAACGTGATCATGTTGCACTTAGAAAATGGACATTATAAGACATCTGAACAAAAGCCGGTATACTTATAAGAGAGGAATCATAGGGTTGTTTACTGTCTCTAGGCAACAATAAGTAGCACAAACAAAACAACCATACTATAGGAATTACACAATACACAAAATTAACAAAACACACAGCCAGTCAGAGACAGTGTAAAAGAAAAACCCTAAAAGCCCAGCTGAGGGGAACAAACTTACTGACCGTTCTTCTCTCACATTTCAATGTGGTTGCAGCTCTCTCTCTTTTTGTGTCTCTTTGTCTCTCTCTCTGTCTCTCTCTCTCTGTCTCTCTCTCTCTCTCTCTCTCTCTCTCTCTCTGTCTCTCTGTCTCTCTGTCTCTCTCTGTCTCTCTCTCTCTCTCTCTGTTTCTCTCTGTCTCTCTCTCTCTTTCTCGCTCTCTCTCTGTCTCTCTCTCTGGCTCTCTCTCTGGCTCTCTCTCTGGCTCTCTGGCTCTCTCTCTCTGTCTCTCTCTCTCTCTCTCTCTGTCTCTCTCTCTGGCTCTCTCTCTGTCTCTCTCTCTGGCTCTCTCTCTCTCTCTCTCTGGCTCTCTCTCTCTCTCTCTCTCTCTCTCTCTCTCTGGCTTGCTTCCAGACCAGCAGGGAATCTGCTGGAGTTGACAGTGGATTTGATGGGACCCAAATGAACTGGCAGAACATCACAGAAACACTTTCTCAACACAGTGCTTGTTTCTCCTCAAATAAAACTCATACAGTCTGTCTACATTCACAGATTCAGACATAAATCGGCACACAGAATTCGATTATTACTTGGGGAGTCTTTGGTATGAATACAGCTGACTCAGTAGTCTAGACAACATGTTAAGTTATGTTAAGTTTGGATATTGATCCTTTTCTTTTTTGTTCATACTGCAGTTTCCAGTGCCCCACAGCTCCAAACCCAGGGCTGAGAGAGTTAGCATATCAGAGAGTCGGCCTTGGATAGCATCCTAATTGAATAACTTAATTTGATGATAAAAGGCTGGAACATCTAACAGTTTCATTATGCAGCGAATGCGCTTTGATTGGATTTGGTGAAATCTGACAGGAGGATGATCAAAACGTAGAGGCAAAGAATGTGGACACATTATTGCCAGGGAGCTGTTTTTGCAATATCGTCACTGGTAATGATTCTTGTCAGGCTGGTTAGAGTGTGACAACTATCTGACAAAGACATTGCTGTTATTCCGTGATGACGAGGAAAATCTGGCTGGTGTTTTCTAAGGTCTCCTCAGCTCAGAGATCAAGGTGATTTTTCGGAATCTTTGATCTTGCCGTATCAAAGAGGATGAAGAGATACCTAAATATAAAGCGCTCCCCTTCCCCTCCTCCTTGATATTAGCTGCTGTTAAAAGATCACCCAGCTAATCAAAGAGCTGTGGTGTGCTTGCTGGTAATCTGTGGGACTGCCTGAGCCTGTGCTGGCAGTTTCAGATGAGCACACCCAAAGAGGGGTGGTCCTGTCTCTCTGTTTAGGTTTTCTGGTGAGTAACCCAGAGCCATTATCTCCCAGAATGTCATCTAGCTGCAAACTATAGAGAGGAAGACTTTCAAATAAAGTGAAGGATCTATTTTTTCTCTCTCGCTCTACCATTCCTTCCACAATAGTAATATTCACTGTGGCTAACACGTACTTCGCCTTGAGCACACGACGGCTCTTTGTGTGCTTAGTGTCTCACTGAGAAGGGAACTTGTTAAATTTGCTTAAGGACAAAGCAACACAAACACAAGCTCTGTTCCCAGAATCTCACATATTTTTTGTCAACGTTTAGACTTGGGAGACAGTTCAGCTGAAGGCTGTTTTCCAGATCACTTGTTGATTTAACAAGGTCTAAAACTTATCCCATGGTTATGTAAGGGAACTCCATTAAAAAGCAGACCAGCAACCGTGTATCCGGTTTGTAAAGTCTACAAAACAGTAGGCTGCATAAAGCTGGCCCTTAAAGCCACATGATGGCCGAAGCAGAAGGTATACGCTGTTAAAACGCAGCTGAACACCTGCTGTGGAAGTCTCAGGGGAGACATTAGATTAGCCTGGATCTCTGCGACCTGAAGGTCTGGAACGAGGCCGTCCAGTACAGCTCGTAATCCGGGGGGGGTTCATGTGCTGGTAAAGGAAGTCGAGGATTAGTTACGGGCACAGGTGTGGCAGGAGTTGGAGAGAGAAATCAAAAATGGCGAGGGAACGGTGTCAGCCATCTTGTGTGGTCCAGGTCCTTCTCCTTTACTTTCTCACCATTGGTCACGCGAACCCCTCCCTCCCTTCCCCCCCCTCCTCCTCCCCCCCCATTCCTTGGCTTCCCACCAAGCACACTTGACAAATGGCCGGGCGACAGGTGTCAATAGGAGAGTTCCTTTGGCCCAGCTGTGCCTGTCTTTATCCTGGGAATTTAAGAGATGACCCCATTGTTACAGCTGCCTGTGTGTCAGCATTAACCTGAAGGCTTCTGTATCACCCCCGAACCCTGGTCTAGCTGAGACCCCAGCGGGACACAGGGCCCACCCAGAGCACTGAGCAGGCAGCCATAACAGCAGCTTCTGTCAAGGTCTTGGCAACATGACCCAGTCAATAAAACACGAGTCCCTAAACTGTTGTTGTTATTTCACCCCAGAGGATTTTCTCAGTGTCTGTCTTTGACAGCGCTTCACGATGTTAAATCTAAATCAAGGCTTTCTCCCAAGTTACGGTAGCAGATCATGAGAATGACACACGTGTACAGTGTCATTCCTTGACTTTGCCTGGCTGTGTGTGTGGTGGATTTTGGGTTTAAGAAAGTGAGAGCTGTGTTTTCCTCTGGAGTTGAGGTGATGTTTCAAGGTGAAACAGAGAGGTTTGTTGTGAAAACAGACTTGGTTGTAGAGCTGGGGAGGCCTGTGTTCCTGATGTAAACACTGCCAGAGGGTTAGACTAAAGAGAAGAATCTGGGAGAACCAGCTAGAAAACGACCATTTTGCCTTCAAGGATCATGTTGAGATGAAGAAGAAGAAAAAATGAGACATTTGTTTAGACTTTCACCTTTGACTTTTTTTCTGGTGGGGAGAGAAGCCAGCGAATCGTAACGTTAGCAGCTGAATGTGCTCCAGGATAGAGGACTCAGACCCACCGAGTGCCAAACCTCAGAAACTGTACAGAGCTGAGTTTGGATGAGGAGATGGGGTTTCAGAGGGGGGGGGGGGGGGGGGGGTGAAAGAAAGAGAGATTTGGAGATATTCACAACCCACTCAGTCCCCTGTCTCTGAACAAGTTTGGTTTGGGGCTGTTTATCAAAAACAAAAGGCGTACATCTTTATCTCAACACCAAAAGTCCAAATCATCCTCTGTTACCAGCCCGTAATCCATGACTAGAACTGGCTTATCCCAAAGCCCTATTAAAAGAATCCCGGTAAAATAAAAGATTAGAATTCAGACTAGCTCAGGCTCTCATTAGCTGAGAGCTGGGGAGTTTTAGTCGGGGGGGGGGGGAATGGGGGGGGGGAGGATGGGGGTTGGTAGGTTTTGGAGCCCCCCCCCAGCCCTCTTTATTCTCATTAACACAGTAGTGCACCTGTGATCACTCTGATATTCTCTTTGAGGGCATTAAGCCCTCCTGGCAGGGGGGACGGTGGGGGGCTGGGCTGCTGGTTCTGCTGGTTCTCAGACTGTAGAGATGCAGGATGCTGGTGGGATCTCTGTCTGGGGTGTGGCTCTGCCCGTCTGACACTGTCTTGACGCCTGATCGATGGGATGAAAGGCGTATGCAGATAGTCCTTTGTTGTGGGACAGCTAAAAGCTGGCTGACGCTCCAGCAGGACATGAGGAGCGGATCTTTACACACACACACACAAGCACACACACACATTTTTACACACACACACGCACACACACACACACACACACACACACACACACACACACACACACACACACACACACACACACACACACACAGCTAGGGGAATGTGGAAGAGGTGCCAGAGAAGGTGGAGTCAGAGGATTGGCTGGGCTGTCCCAGTATCCATAGCAGTCTTTGTGATCTGTTTGATTTGAGGATGGATGTGCTGCATCCTCAGAATGGCAAAGTGAAACGGCTGCAGCGCCCAGAGAAACCAAGTTAGACTTTAATGAAAGAGCATTCCTGAAGCCTCTCAGACAAACATAGCAGGGCTGAGTTCTGTGAGGCTCACAGGCGTGAAATCATTCAAGAGCAGATGTTTTGTGGCCCCCGGGGGCCTCAAGTACAGTGAGGCTGTCACACTTTCAAGTTTATTCTTTCCAATATATCGGTGAAGCAGCTATGTAGCCCCCCCCCCCCCCCCTCCCCCCCCCCCCCCCCCCCTCGTCATCAAGGTTATAGAAAGATCACACACCTGAAAATAACCTCAGTCAAGATAAACCATCTGTCACGGCCAGAGGACCTAACCCACATCCTTCACTCTCCTAACGTGAGCCTACAGTATGTGTTACCGTGGTAACCCCAGAGCGGGGGGGAACCCGGACAAGGAGCTGTATTGTCAGGGTTCTTGTTGGGTCTGCTGTCATGAGCGGTCTGACATGAAACAGCTTCTTTATTGACAGGGCTGTAATAACATCACTGGACAACCTCGTGGATGAGTTGCCATCTTTGCCACGGGTCCTTTCGCCTTTTTGAATGTCAGTTAAGATCGTCTTTCATTCGCTGAGATTTTAATTCGAGATTACGGTTCAAATCATCTTTTTTTGCAAACCATAGGCTGGTCTGTGGTGACAGCTGAATGTCGTTCACCGTAATAAGCAGGAAAACGTCTCAGATTTCTCTTACTGAGGTTTAATCTCGGCCTTGAAACCATCGAGACCACTAACCACTTTTTAAAATGTACTAATCTGTTTATTAATTTAAATAATCTTCTTTTTTTAATCTTTGAAAAATGATTCTCCAGTCTATATTTACTCCTTTGACCTTCAATTAAGCAGCTTCACTGTAGGAAGGCAGCGTGCTGGAGAGCAGGAAGTCTGGGAGTCTATTGATGCAGCCGCAATCCTGGAACACCCACAGCTCTCAGCAGAGCACGTCAGATAGGGACCGTAAATAAAACATCCCTTCTCCTTCAAGGAAGATCTTCAAATATTAATGAAAGGCCTTAAGAAGTTACTTTCCCTCTGGGAATAATTAGCACTCCTTAAAGAACCAGTGGATCCATGGTGTTGGTTTGGAGGCAGGAAGAGTTGAGGATGCATAGGAAAGTAGCTACAAGTAGCCAGACAGCCTAGCGCATCATGGTGTTTGCTGGTTAACACGGTTCAGCTGCGGTTGCAGAAACATTGCCCGTCCCTTCAGATTTGGGATAGGGGCGTGTAGGCTGCACTCTGAGGCCATGTTGACATCTAACGCTCTGACCTCGATCGCGTGTTCGAGGCGTGTTTACAGCATGTTTGTGTGCTGGGTTCAGACATGGGGGCTTGTCTGGTGTTCCCTTACGGTTTGTGAAAACAGGGATTGTGTGTGTATGTCCTGGTGCACACACACACACACACACACAAACACACATCCCTACTTTGAAGAGATTAGCATGGCTAATGTGGACCACCAATTCCCTACGTTATTATTTTTCTTTCCTCCAGGAAAGTGTGTGAAATGCAAACCTCCCTTTCCTCACATCTCACTGGCAGGAGCCTCCTGGAGAGATTTGTGCCAGAGGCTGGTTCACAAAGCAGGGGGAGATCAGGGGGTCAAGGGGGAGATCCTCTCCAGTGTAGAGCGATGTGCTGCCAGTGTGTGTGTGTGTGTGTGTGTGTGTCTGTGTGTGTGTGTGGGTGTGTGTGTGTGTGTGTGCGTGTGTGCGTGTCACACGCAGAGAACACAGCTCAGGGTCTCTTTGATCCCAGGTGGGTTCTGGGTAGGGACCCCCAGGTGGGTTCTGGGTAGGGACCCCCAGGTGGGTTCTGGGTAGGGACCCCCAGGTGGGTTCTGGGTAGGGACCCCCAGGTGTTTCAGACAGACCAAACTGGAGGGTTCAAAGCTAGAGGGTCACCACTGCCTCTCTGTCATCCCCGGCAACACGGCAACACACACACACGCTAGCACACACCCACACACACACACGCCAGCACACACACACACGCTAGCACACACACACACACACGCTAGCATACGCCCACACACACACACACACGCTAGTACATGCTAGCACACGCCCACACACACACACATGCTAGCACACACCCACACACACACACACACACCAGCACACACACACACACGCTAGCACACGCCCACTCCTTTTGACCCGTTTTGGTCCCTCAGAACCCCAAGGTTGTCACGTCAACCAGACTTCATAGAAACAGGCCAGAGAAAAACAAAGGCGTTTGAAGGATGAGAGGGAATCTTTGGAGTTTGTGTGAAGTCAAACTGCTGTTTCATTAGAGTGTACTGGAATGAAGAGGAGCCCCTTATCAACAGGAAGCCCCTGAGACAGTGTAGTGACGGTCTGGGGATCAGTAGGCGTCCTTCCAAAACAGCATTCCCCCTTTGAACTGCCTCATCTGTGCTCTGATCTGCATAGGGACTGCAGGGCTACTGCTATGCACTGACAGAATAAAGCAAAGCTTTGGCCAAAGGCAAGTCGGGACGCCCCTAAGCTGAATTATGGAAGGAGTAAGCAAGGGGAAAGCCTGCGTTTTGGTGCCAAGTCAAATTAACTCTATAATTTCACTGATCTGTCCCATTTATAGCAGCAGCCTAGAATCCTTCATTTATACAGAAGCTCACAAGCCGCTGTTTATCAGCGACAACATTCATCCAGGGTGATTTCATGGGCGGCCACACAGGGCAGGGATTAGTCCGTATCTGAGGCGGGGTGTGTCTTCATTCACAGGTGATTTGGGCCGTTGTTGTCAGCATGTGGCCGGCCGGAGGGCCTGCGGCTGGTGGATAAGGATGACAAGGAACAGCTGGAGCTCTAATTGAGCTCAGCTGAGAAGTGACGCCCCCAGTTGATCGGCTTTGTTGGGAGGGAGGGAAGGAGGGAAGGAGGGAAAGAGGGAAGAAAAGAAAGAAGGAGGGAGGGAGGGAGGGAAGGAAGGAAGGAAGGAAGGAAGGAAGGAAGGAAGGAAGGAAGGAGGGAAGGTAGGTAGGTAGGAGGTATGGAGGGAGGGAGAGAAGGGAGAGGCTAATGTAGCGACCACTGTGATTAGCGTCTGATGCTATTGTCTGAGTATTAGGTGCATAATGGTGAACTGTGCCAACTCCCCCTCCCCCCCTGACAAGACGGATGGTTGTTTCCATTGTCTTAGGGCTATTGTTGAGGGGGAGGCCTCTGCTGGTAAAACAATGTTAAAATCTAGGTTGAACTCAATGTAAAAACACAGGTTTCAAAACGCTAAGGACACTAAGGACTAAGGACTCACACACACACACACACCGCCCCTCCTCCGCTGTAGTTTCGAGTCTCATTGCCTCGTTACCAGACCTGTCGACACGTCCAAATATCCAGTGGCGTGTGTCTCCTGACCGGAGCCTCAGCTAACAGACTGTGTTTAACTAGTGAAAACACACCGGGGAGCTGATAGGCCACGTCCACAGGTCAGGTAGACTGACGTGTGTGTGTGCGTGCGTGCGTGCGTGTGTGTTTGTGTGGTGTTCCTGACTGTCTACACACACATCCAGACTCCTGCTGGCTTTACAAGTCAAATCCCCTAATGAGTCGATATTCCGTCCCCATACTAATCGGATTAGTCCATAAGTTACGGGGCCCGCACAAGACACAATCTCTTGCGTCAACGTTAGTGATGGTTTAACCCCCCCAACCCCCCTCCTTGCCCGCAACCCTGCCCCCCCTCTCTCCTCAACCACAAACAGCTCAGGAAAAGTACAGCATCAAACAAACCAGGAACATGATAAAATCCCTTCAACGCTCTGATTTGAGTTGGAAAAGCATATTTTGGGTGTGTTCTTTGTCCTCTTAGGGACAGGGCTGCTGGGGAGCGATAGGGGAGGACGGGGTGATAAGGTCATCCCAGGTGTGGGAACAATGGCGTGAGCTTCTTAGGCTCACGGACGACTGAGCACAGCCCAGGGGCCTCACAGCACGCAGAGGGAGAGAGGGAGAGGGAGGGAGGGAGGGAGGGAGGGAGGGAGGGAGGGAGAGACCAGAGAGACCAGAGAGACCAGAGAGAGAGAGAGATACAGGGGGAGAGAGAGAGAGAGAGAGAGAGAGAGAGATACAGGGAGAGGGGAAGAGGAAATCAGCACACAAACCAGGCCCAGTGAGCAGGCCCAGTGAGCAGGGCCAGTGAGCAGGCCCAGTGAGCAGGGCCAGAGGGCAGGGCCAGTGAGCAGGCCCAGTGAGCAGGGCCAGTGAGCAGGGCCAGAGGGCAGGGCCAGTGAGCAGGCCCAGTGAGCAGGGCCAGTGAGCAGGCCCAGTGAGCAGGGCCAGTGAGCAGGGCCAGAGGGCAGGGCCAGTGAGCAGGGCCAGAGGGCAGGGCCAGTGAGCAGGGCCAGTGAGCAGGCCCAGTGAGCAGGGCCAGTGAGCAGGCCCAGTGAGCAGGCCCAGTGAGCAGGCCCAGTGAGCAGGCCCAGTGAGCAGGCCCAGTGAGCAGGGCCAGAGGGCAGGGCCAGTGAGCAGGCCCAGTGAGCAGGGCCAGTGAGCAGGGCCAGAGGGCAGGGCCAGTGAGCAGGGCCAGAGGGCAGGGCCAGTGAGCAGGCCCAGTGAGCAGGGCCAGTGAGCAGGCCCAGTGAGCAGGGCCAGTGAGCAGGGCCAGAGGGCAGGGCCAGTGAGCAGGGCCAGAGGGCAGGGCCAGTGAGCAGGGCCAGTGAGCAGGGCCAGAGGGCAGACTGGTTGCTTGGCGCTTAGGAAGGGATAAAGGAGAAGGAGTTCTAAGGGAAGCAGTTTCTTGACAATAGTGCCTGGGGCTGCTGAGCTCAATAGGAGCAGCGGGATGTGACTGTGAGTTTAATAAGGCTGTGTGTGTGTGTGTGTGTGTGTGTGTGTGCACGTGTAGGTGTGTTTTTCTTGGATATGCATGCATATTCTGTCAGAGTTCAGTATTAGCCAGATTTGCAAGTTTGCAGACCCATTTAAAGACCACCATATCCGTTTAACCACAGCCTATTTAGTTGGCTGACTGTATGAATAGATACACACCAAGGCCAGCACCTAACACACACACACACACACACACACACACACACACACACCCCTAGCAACACACACATAAAGAATGGGGCCAATTCCAATTCCCTCCCCCTTTTCTCCCCACATCCCTCCACATGGCATTGACATTGGCATCCCCCCATGTATGTAGTGAGAACTTAGTGAGGCCACAACTGTACCAGTCCCTCCCCCCCCCCCCTCCATTTGTCAGCCTATCATTCCCTCTGCTGACTGGAGGAGATCCATTAATACTCCCACCCCCCCCCCGCAGACCTCAACCTCCCTCCCTCCAACCATCCGTCTCCGGGACGCCCCACCAACACCCTCCACTACTTTCCAGATGTTTCCAGCTGACTGGGATGTCGCTGGACAGAGATGGAGAGAGATGGAATGAATGTATGAATGAGACAGAAGGCGATTTAGATAGAGACGGAGAGGATATGAATGAATACGGTTGGGGAGGTTAGTCGAAGAGAGGAGAAAACCAGAGAAGGGGAGTGACGGGGGGGCCCAGGAGGCGTCCTCAGGCTAGATGGATCGAGGGGGTGTGAGGAAAAAGAGAAAAACAGACTCTTTCTTTGAGTGATGGTGGGGGGGGGGGGGTGGGGGTCACTGTGGCTCAGAGGGTATCTAACATGAATAGGAAGCTTAATGTGATAGCATGTCTACCTTTGGTTAATCCAGACAGGGTATTATAGATGGAGATCAGGGAGGGGACGTGCTCCTACTGTGAGGTAAACACAAGCTGCAGGCTGGAGCTCAGGAACCTGGAGGAGACGCACACTTAAACTCCACTCAGTCACTCAGATATCTGCAGAGCTTATTTTAGTCTTTGGGTTTACGCTCATTTGAAGAGAGGCTAATTAAAGTAAGAGTTCAGTTATGCTTGCAAAACGATTTTCTTTTGTGTAATGACACGGTCCATTTTGAGAACCGATGAGATGACAGAAATTAGCAATAGTCATAGTCGACTGTATATCAGTCATGTACTTCAATTATTTCCAAGGGTCATTTCAATTAAATCAGATCGGCCAGAAATAACTCTGCATTCTAGCAAGACAGCTCTCTCTTCAACTCGTTAAACCGGCTCCATCTCGTTAATGACGGTTCCCATGACGATGCCTTTTGGGACAGTTTTAGTACTGTTTTGGCTCAGTTGTAGTTCACCATGGGGAGACTAGTGAGAAACACTGGGTAATTATGCAGCGTGTTAAAACGAGAGCTTTCTCTGTGCTGGCGAGTGACATGTTGAAGTGCTGGAGAGTGCTGACTGTTTGTGAGGGCTGCTGAGGTCTGGCCTGGACACAGTCCACACAGGGTCACCTCCCTGCCAGCCAGACCTGGGGTTAGCCTGTCTCAGTCTCCCCTCTCAGGAACCCCTCTGGGCTGCCCCTCATTCTATCCAGTCGGAAAAGTAGGGACATGCTTGGACATTGATTTCTAATTAATATTGTGCTAGAGTTCAGATTACATAGTTATTCAGGGGTTTCTTCAATTCACATTATTTTTTTAATAGAATAAAGACTCATTCAGATTATTTCACTCTTAAAGAGCGTCTGCAGCATAATATAAACGAGGGTATGTTCAGCAGCGTGTCTGTTGATGAATATTAGTACTGAGCAATTCTTTATTGTCTTCAGACATGGATCTGTTAGAAGGGCTGTTGTTGAGGATGATCCACTGACTGCAGTGTCTGTCTGCGTTCTGCAGTTTGGGCCACGGTGGAGGTGACCATGATGGAGAAGATGGAGGTTTCCCTGGGCGACTCAGCTGAAATCCCCTGCCAGTACTCCTTCAGCGACCATGAGAGGCCTGCCATCGTCCTCATCCAGTGGTTTGTGGTGAGTACTTCCACAGGACAGGGGAGAGGAGTGCTTTATTGATCCCAGGGGGAAACTACACTGTACAACTCTGTATTCCTGGGATAATTAGTCAGGTGGCTAAGTGGTTAGAGTGTAGTACTATAGTGTCGGACAAGTGATCGGTAGGTTGTCAGTTCGATTTCCGATGAAGGCAACATGACGTGTCCTTGGGCAAAGCACTTCACCCTACTCACTGCAAGGGGGAATGGCCCTGTATGTTCTGTACGTTGCTCTGGATAAGAGGGTCTGCTAAATGACTAATTGTAATAATTAGATATCAAACAGGATAGGTTAAACTCAATTTAATTTCAGTGGAATACTCACGGTTGTGAACTGACTTTTTGGATGTGGTCTTCCACTCCTGCAGAAATTCCCAGGCAGCGGTGGCAAAAGACAGCGGATCTTCTACGGGGATGACAGCCAGCAGATGGTGGACGAGGACACAGCTTACTCTGGACGCATCACCGTGGCTCAGGATGAGCAGGGCTCCCTACTCACCATCGAGGACGTCAGCTTGCCTGACGAGAGGGAGTTCTTCTGCCAGGTCAACGGCATGGCGGCCGGCAATGGAGAGAGCAAGACTCAGCTGAGGGTGTTTGGTATGACAGAACCTGTGGACTGACTGTGCTCTGAGGAAGTTCTGGTCCGAAGGGTGACCTCATGTTTGAAAGCTTTTGGTTCATGTTAGAAAGATTCAATTTCTTTGTGCTGTTCCAGATCCGCCCGAGTCTCCAGTGATTGAGGGAGTCCTTTATGGAATCTCTGTGACCAATGAGCTGCCTTCAAAGGTAAGGGGGTCTTTTTTGGCGATGTTTCAAGTTAGTATAGTCGTGCTTCGAATAAGCTCTAAATATGACGTTAAAATCTACAATAAAATTAAATATTTTCCCCTACTTTCCGGCCAATAATATACCAGCAATCTTACCAATTGTACAGATTTGCATGAAATCACCAAGTCATAACATGTATATGTGTGTGTGTGTTCAGGTTGCATCCTGTGAGTCCAGGAATGGCTTTCCCCGACCCAACATAACCTGGTACCGTGACAACATCCCACTTTCCCCAGCACAGGGCTGTGAGTATATCCTCTTCATGATCGTATATACAGCACAATGGCCGACTCTTTACAATTCTGTGAATTCTTTGTAAAGACCAGCCATGCTGAAAGAGTTCTCCCCTCCTCTCCACAGTGGTTAAAATAGTGACTCTGGTTACCCGCGAGTCCAATGATTTCTACTCAGTCCAGAGTGAGCTGCAGTACAAAGTAACCAAGGAGGACAAGGATGCAGTCTTCTCCTGTGAGGTCAGCTACCTGGTACCTGGTGCCATGGAAACAGCCAGGTCCAGGGAGGTCAACATCACCGTGCACTGTAAGTAAGCACCTGCATCTCAGGTTCCATATCCAGCATGTGCTAATGCTAACTAGAGAACATCAAAACTCCCTCTGTTTCCATTGAAGCTGTATTGAGACTTTGGCTGCAGGATGACCACAGCACCTGCTGAATCCCCCAGCAGGCGTCATTAATGTCAGCTGTAGCTGGGTTGTGGTTAGTGTGTTCCTGCAGCAGGAGAGGATTAGCAGAACACTGGCGGAGGACACAGTAACTCATCCACTGATGGAATATTCTGTAAAGTGGCGCCCTACAGTAAATGTATACAGATGACATTAACGTAATAATCTGCAGAGTTACGGGCCCCAAAGTCATCAGCTAGCTCAGTGTCAGAAGGAAGTCCAGACCCCCCTGGCCCCCCAGGCCCCCCAGGCCCCAGGGCTGTGCAGTGCTGTCGTTGCAGTGTTATCTCAATGCATCAACTGTTGTTTTGAACCAATTTCGCACCTCGTAAAAGCCAGTGCCAAAACACAATCAGTGCGGTTGTCAACGCAGAGTAAATGACTCGCTTGTAAATCGATGTAGCCTGGTGACTCTTGCAGAGCGTGAATAAGTCTCCTCGATTTATAACCCCAACCCTCCCACACCCCACACACCCTTTTTGTTTCTGTACCCCAACCCCCCCCCCCCCTCCCCCCCAACTTACCCCCCCCCACTCTCACCAGACCCGACAACCACGGTGGAGCTGTGGAAGGCGTCCCCCCAGGGCCTGGTCAAAGAGGGGGACACTGTGGAGCTGCGTTGCCAGGGTGACGGCAACCCCCCATCACCCTTAACTTTCACCCGAGAACAAGTAAGAATGGACCCCCCCCCCCCCTCCCCCTCCCCCCCCCCCTCTTCTTTTCTTCTGTGGCCCTCCATTGAGAGGTCCTAGGCGTGAAACGGGCAGGGAGAAAAGCACGACACGGAGTAGACATCTGGAGAATGTTTTTGATATGCAGACCGGGTGGGGAGCTAGCAGGGGGAAATGTATGTAGGCCTTGTGAGAGGTTGTCATCTCGTCTGACCCCTCTGCCGGAGATCTCTGGGGCCCTCCAAGGTCTCGGGCATGGGAGATTAGGTGTTAGAGTCTGACTGGGATCGCTCTGATTCCCATGTCTCCTACACAATGCTGGTGTTCAGATGTCATCGGTGCTGTAGCAGAGAACTCAGCTCGCTCGCTAATTGGCCGGCCGGGCCGGGAGGAGGAGAGCGGATGAAGGCTAGCCAAACGGTTTAGCTCATGTGGAATGTCACCCGCAATCTTCTCCCAGGGGTAGTGCGGTGGCATCTACAGCTTTAATGACCTTCACCAAAGACATGGTCATTGCTTAAGCTTTCGGAAGCTTTTTCAGCTAAAACGAAACCTAAACGATAATGGGTGTACTTCCTTGTGATGACGTCATACCGTGGTCGCAACGCGAAAACCAACAGCTTTGGTCGTCTAGTTCTGCTTCTACTGAAGCTCTAACGAAGCTCCTCTGGTTCCTCCAGGATGAGGAAGCGGGGTTAGAGGTCACCGATGACGTGCTGGTGCTCGCCGGGGTGACCCGGGCCGACAGTGGAGTGTACCAGTGTCAAACACTCGATCTGGACTCCTACCCTGAAGTATCGGATAACATGCAGCTCACAGTCCACTGTGAGTAACACGCACACACACACACACACACACACTAGACACACATACACACACACACATACACACACACACACACTAGACACACACACACACACACACACTAGACACACACACACACACACACACTAGACACACACACACACACACACACACACACTAGACACGCACACACACTAGACACACACACACACACACACACACACAAACACACTAGACACGCACACACACTAGACACACATACACACACACACACACACACACACTAGACACACATACATTGCAGTGTGTGTGTACCTACATGCTAAGCGGTGCTGCTCGTCTGTAGATCTGGATCCAGCTGTGGTTGTGCCCAAAGACTCGGAGATCATGTACAAAGGAGAGAGTCTGACCGCCACCTGCAACGCTCTGTCCTCACTGGAAACTTCCACTGTGTGGCTGAAGGTACCAGCAGCTTCCACATCAAACACACTTTCTGCATTACTCAAGTAACTACTGTATGTTTGAGGAAAAAAAAGGGGTATAGTATGCAGTGTTTCGTCTGGTTTCTGTTTTGAGTGTGTTGCTTGGTTTGTATTAATGCCTGTGTGTGTGTGTGTGTGTGTGTGTGTGTGTGTGTGTGTGTGTGTGTGTGTGTGTGTGCAGAATGGGCACCAGGTTGGTCTAGGTCACCTCCTCCTCCTCCAGGATGCCACCTATGACACAGCGGGGGAGTATGTGTGTGAGGTGACCGTTCCCTCGCTGCCAGGCCTCCACACCAGCGGCTCGGTCCACATCATCGTCCAGGGTGAGTCATCATCACCGCCAAACAGCCGCGCTCCTGTAAGCGCTGATTCAGCCGCGCTCAGGAAGTCACTGACTCACCAGCTCAACTAAACCACAAACAGTCACAGGAGAAAGTTTGCGAGGAGAAAGTTCCAACTTCAGTCCATCGTTGTTGTTTCAGTCAAAACACACCTGACAGTGCTTGTGTCCATTTTGCACATCTGCACACCTGTTACTGCACCACCTGCACATTTTGTTCACATTTTGTTCACTTTGCACATCTGTTCATTTTGCTCAATTGCATCATTTGCACTAACTGTATATACATGCTACCCGGTAATTTCTGCTTGTCTAATTTGAATCTGTACATACCCTGTA
This sequence comes from Neosalanx taihuensis, assembly GCA_030340665.1. Taxonomy (NCBI): domain Eukaryota; kingdom Metazoa; phylum Chordata; class Actinopteri; order Osmeriformes; family Salangidae; genus Neosalanx; species Neosalanx taihuensis. The sequence continues at coordinate 1,426,702 of CM059310.1, read as the reverse complement.
TATTCTGACTATACTGTTCATAATATGTATATTCTGAGTATATCCATATTTATTATATTCTGTTGCTAATAACTGTTTTGCACTTCTGGTGGGATGCTAACTGTATTTCGTTGCCCTGGACTTGTACCTGTGTAATGACAATAAAGTTGAATCTAATCTAATCTAATCTTGTGTGTGTGTGTGTGTGTGTGTGCGTGTGTGTGCGTGTGTGTGTGTGTGTATGTGTGTGTGTGTGTGTGTGTGTGTATGTGTGTGTGTGTGTGTATGTGTGTATGTGTGTGTGTGTGTGTATGTGTGTGTGTGTGTGTGTGTGTGCCCACGCAGGATCTCCTCAGGTGAAGGACTCTGACAGGGAGGAGATGATGGAAGTCCCAGTGGGGAAGCTGGTGAACCTGAGCTGTGAGGTCCAGGGCATCCCTCTACCCTCCTTCTCCTGGCACATCCCTGGTAAACAGGTAAGACTGGGTCAGGGGTCAGGGGGTCGGGGGGTCGGGGGTCAGGTTCAGCGTTGACCTGGTGATCGTTGTGGCTGCAGTTCACGGAGGTGCTGTCCAGGAAGACGGAGTACAGCGCTCACAGCGTGGTGTCTTTCAAAGTGACCTCTGACATCACAGCCCAGTGCAACGCCTCCAGTGACATGGGCGCTGACAAGAAGTCCTTCAAGATCAAATCCAGTAAGTGATGCACAGTTCACACTGCAGACAAGACTGGAGGGAGACATGCAGAGATCTCATGGGCTGTGAACACATCTTTCCAAGTTTGAACTTTTGAAATTGAAAATGCAAAGTTTGTTTACAGAAATGAGATGTGGTGGAAGGGGTTGTATACGTAGTTGAATACTTGAAACTGGAACAATTGTTTGTTTGTTTGTTTTTTTCCATCATCATTGTATTTGGAAGTTTGTTTTGAGTTTGTGGGAACCTTTGGCATAAAGGTCATCTACGCTGATGGAATACATTGGGACTGCTGTGAAGCTTTCAGAAATCAGGATATATTAATGGCAGTATAGCTGCTTATGACAGCGCCTCCTATATTAAGCATTGTTCTGCTTGTTCACAGTTCCCATGGTCACATCAACCGCTCCCTACTCTCCCGGTAAGCCCTTATCAATGGATCCCTGTCTAAAGTCTATTCACAAATACATCTGTCTCTGCGTTTTCTCTCAAACTCTTAAATCGGTCGTCTGACATTGAGAGGCACTTCTGCGATGTTCAGTACTCGACGTGAGTGCCAGTCCAGACCATTAGGATCTCTGATGTATGCCGTTTGAATAATTCAGAATATTTCATGCGCGCAAAGAGAGTTTTTCATGAGGGCTGCTAGACTGGCTTGTGTTACTTGCCTCTGGGCACATCAACAATTCTATTTGAAGGAGAGAGGGGAAATTTTGGCAAAGAAAAAAAAAAAAGAGCAAGACAACACGTAAAAATGCCCCAGACACCAAATGATTTTCCAGCTGACTGTGTCATTAGACCGGGTCTGACATCGAGAGAGAAGGTTTTGAAGTGGTTGAGTGCTGAACAAGCTTGCTTGTTTACTTATTATGGCGAACGTTAATGTCACGTTTCTCTGTTTTATTGAGTATCTCGTATCTGAATGTGTCATAAAAACCATACCGAGACTATTGTTCGGATTTTAATGGGGTCTTACTGCCTATTTATATAGAGAGGTTTTATGGCGTTTGGTTGGCAAAATTAGCCTTTAATTTCCTCCTGGAGGGATTGAGCTCAAGTGTCAATATCACAGGGGAATTGTGCAGAAAGCCAAGCAAAAATGCACTCATTTGGAAACCATGGGATGTGGTTGTAAAGTGATCTGTGGTGCGTGTTTTAAACCATCATATACATTACAACCCACATGCAACAGGGAATAAACACACTGTAACACACATAACAGAAGCACTCATCACAGCTATGATGTTTAGAGCTAAACAGATCGACATCATTCATAGTGTTACAGCGGCAGCCAAATGTGTACGCGAGCGCTCATAAACATGTTTAAACTCTTCAGCCTAACTGTCTACTGTCTTTCCTTTCTCCTGCAGTGTGTTTACAGTGTAATGTTGAACTGGGTGGATTTCTGCCTGTAGTTCCAAGCTGAGTCTTAACTAACGTTGTGTTACCCTCTGTTGTGTAGCTGGATGCCCATCCTGATCCAGTCAGTTGATCACTGCCAAAAACACACTCTCTTTTTAATCTGTTCTGTCTGTCTTTCTGTTTATCTCTCTTTCCCTCTTTCCTCTCTCTCTCTCTCTCTCTCTCTCTCTCTCTCTCTCTCTCTCTCTCTCTCTCCCTTTCTCTCTCTCCTTTCCCTCAATCCTCTCTCCCCTCTGCCTCTCTCCCCTCGCTATCTCTCTCCCCTCTCCCTCCCCTCTCCCTCTCCCTCTCTGTTCTCCCTCTCTACTCCCTCCCTCTCTCTCTCCCACTCTCCTCCCTCTCTCTCTCTCTCCCCCCCCTCCTCCTTCTCTCTCTCTCTCTCTCTCTCCCTCTCTCCCTCTCTCTCTCTCTCTCTCTCCTCTCTCTCTCTCTCTCTCTCTCTCTCTCCCCTCTCCCTCTCTACTCCCTCCCTCTCTCTCTCCCACTCTCCTCCCTCTCTCTCTCTCTCTCTCTCTCTCTCTCTCCCACTCTCCTCCCTCTCTCTCTCTCTCTCTCTCTCTCTCTCTCTCTCTCTCTCTCTCTCTCTCTCCCCCCCTCCTCCTTCTCTCTCTCTCTCTCTCTCTCTCTCTCCCTCTCTCTCTCTCTCTCTCTCTCTCCCCCCCCTCCTCCTTCTCTCTCTCTCCCTCTCTCTCTCTCTCTCTCTCTCTCTCTCCCTCTCTCTCTCTCTCTCCAGCTGAGGGCAGTGGGGTGATCATAGTGGTCATCATCATCTGTATCCTGCTGCTGGCCATCCTGGTCAGCGTGCTCTACTTCCTCCACAAGAAGGGGAAGATCCCATGTGGGCGTTCAGGAAAGCAGGAGATGTGAGTAGCAGCAGCAGCAGCAGCAGCAGCAGCAGCAGCAGCCATGTTGGCCAGCCTGCGGGGGCTCTGCACTGTTCCATTCAGTTTCATTTCGGAGTCACATGGCTCAGCAGTTAAAGCGTTGGCCTCATGATCGGAAGGTTGTGAGTTCGATTCCCGGCTGAGGCTGTGTGACGTTGTGTCCTTGGGCAAGGCACTTCACCCTACTTGCCTCAGGGGGCAATGTCCCTGTACTTACTATAAGTTGCTTTGGATAAAAGCGTCTGCTAAATGAATATTGATTTATTTATTCATCATCCAGTTGAAAAGCTTGTTGTTTTTGTCCACAGCACCAAGGAGAACACCACCAAAGATGATATCGTCGTGGAGATGAAGAGCGAAGCTAAAACTGAGGAGGTCGTCCTGTTGAAGGGCGTCAACGGGGACAAGAAGGGTCCCAGCGACCAGGTAACTAGAACTTTGTGGGTCTGAGATCTTCGACAGATCATCCCACTTAGGAATTCGACTGGTTTCTAAACTGCCTGTTGTCTACCAGTCAAACTGTACTGACATTTATTGGTTTATCTCCTCTTCCTCCTCTCCGCATGTGCTTTTACCTGGAGTAAAGTACATGGACCTGCGGAAGTGACACATGCAGAGGGCGGAGCTCTGAGCAGGCTGGATGAAGCTTCTGTCCCACCTGTGCAGGCTAAGCTGAGTCCAGGCTGGAGGCTGGAACTTGCCTTCACAATCACTCCTGAAATCCCTGTTCGCTTTTTTTCCACTGTTGTTGTGTTCTGCAGTATTCCTCATATCTGGCCAAATCAACACAGAAACATAAACACACACGCACGCACACACACACACACACACACACACACACACACACACACACGTGCGGCATATTTCCAAGGTGTTTAGTAGAAGTTAGAGGATCTTTGAATCGTTAAGGTTGATTTCGTTCTTCGGTTATACTCTCCAAATCCTTCTTCTTTTTTTTTTAAGTCTGTCTTTTGCTGTTACCATGGTAACAACGATCATAAACAATGCGTTTGAAACTTTATAAAGTGTATATATTATATATATTTTGTTATTTAAGGTATTTTGACACATACAATTTCCATTCCCACACCTCTGTCTAGTAAATATCATTGGAGCCATAAGCTTGAACTTTTCACCACTATTCCCAAATCACCCAAGTCCAACTTCCAGAAAGAGCCGGAATGTTTTCTGATTTCTTTTCTCAACCTTTGAAGCCTCCTGTGCTGCGTGTTGTCATTGGGAACAGAGAAAGCTTAGTGCCCACATTGCTCTTCACAGAGATGGGGGGGCGAGCCAGATTTATCTAAATCCCTAAATCTTTCTTAGTCTCTCCAGGAGTAGTCACGCACCACTGAAGACACAGAATACTCCAGGCTGGATTTTTTCTTTTCTTCTCTCCTATATTCGGGTTAAATGTCAGGTTTCAATCTGTTTCAGATAAATGTTCTATGAAAATTTAATCTGGTGTTGTTTGCATCAACGCATATCAGGCTGTCTTCACTTGACTCAGCTTGAGTAAAACACTGTAGTTCCACTAGTCCACAGATAACAACCTTATTCCATCCTTTATGGTTTTTGTTCGCCAAATTCCCTCGTCTAATTGGTTGGATCGCAGCAGTGGGATGTGTACAGGTTTGGACATCCGTTGCGAAGGGTTGTCAACATCATGCCACTCTCATGTGACAGGCGTGCGAAGGTACCTGACTATAGGGAGGTCTACTCTACTGAGGTTCTACTGAGGTTCTACTGCAGGTCTGATGCGATGGTGTGTGGTTGAGTGGTAACGTCTGTTCTAGAGAAGCTCCTGAACACACGGCCAGGCTTCCTCCTCTCCTCTGGTGTTTCTCATCTGTGCTTATCTAACTAATCTAACATTGGCTGGAAAATGAGACTGTTGAAAGTCTGTCTGATGCCCAGACAAGGTCAGTTTATATGGAGACAAGAAATTGAAATTCCTTCTGGCGTTTTCATGAAGAAAACCGAGGAACTAACCTTTGCCAATGGTCCTTAAAATGTCATAGCAACAACAAAAAAACGTGGGTTTTAATTGGATGTATTATTTTTGTTACTACTGCTGAGCTTGTGTACTGTCTGTAAATAATCGTAGCATAAGATACTGTTTGTAGCCGTGGCCTTGGACTGACTTTTTTTTTTAAACGGCTAACTGTCTTATAATCTGCGGTGCCTGTGGAAATATGTTGTCTCACTTGGAAAATGTAAGATACACTGAAATTCTTTTTTTTCTTCTTCTTTCTGGTTTGTGCCATGTATATCTTTTTGTGTTTGTGGGGGAGGGGGAGAGGGAGGGGGGGGGGGTATTTTTTTGGTGCATCATCTTATTTTGGATGCTTTCAGTACAGGTCGTGGTAGCAGAGATGCTATCATCAGTGCAAGCTGCCACTCAATTTGTCCAGTGACTTGTATCCATAACAGAGTGGTTGTACGCTGCTGAAAGGTATAAGTCTTGACTGTTAACTGGCTTAAAGAGGGACGAGAAACTGTGTGAAGATGTCTGGCAGGGAACCAAGAGGATTCAGTTTGGTGATTGTGTGTAGTTATAGATGTTCATTTGGTTGCATTTTACCACACGGATCCACTGAGAGGTCAGATACAGGCTCGTCTGCATCAACAGACAAATATCCCCGGAAAAACTGTGTGCCTTGTGTTCAGTCTGGTTTAGTAGAGATTCGTTCTAGAGTAGCACAGTTGAGCTGATGAAGGCAGTGAAGAGAGTGTAAGTGTGGCGTTACAGTATAGGATTATGTGGGAACCTTCGTTTAAATTTAGTGCAACTCGGTTGTTTTTTTGCGTCCACGTTCTCTCCTCACCAGAGAGGTCAGAGGTCACCAACTGCTCTATAGGTTGACAGAATACAGGATTGGGACCTGCCCACTTCCTCTGCAGCAGTGATGTTAGATTGATTGATTCCTTTTTGGTTATGAATATCTGATTTATTTACCGATAGATAGAAATGTTTGGACCTGCACAGTTGAGCAATGTTTTTGTTATGTTTTGTTTTTCTTGCAAATGTGTGTAAATTAAATGTTTCTTGTGATTTGATGCTTGCATTTTTTATATAAGTCTCTCTTTTTTTTTTGCAAGAAAATAATGCCAAATAAAAAAGAATTCCGTTGGAACTTAAGTGTCTTTCATGTCAACTGTTCAAATATAAAATATAGAGGAAGATCATTGTATCACCATGAGGTTATATTGCTAATTCAAACCAGAGCTAAATGTTATTTATTATTGCTGATTTTGTGGTTCAGCATGGTCCTTATTACAGGCCTAGAATGTAAATCTCTGGGGAAGAAAGGGGAGAAGTGTTTTGTAACCGCGGCCCTGCAGTCTTGGGGAAGTTAGACCCTCACAGTAGCTCCAGAATCCCCCAGAAGCTCGCTAGGTGGGAGGAGGGGGGGAGGAGGGTCCAGCACAATAGTCTAGACATGTTGATACAGCAGATTTGCTGCATTTCAATGCTTTTTATTGTCTCAGGACTGCAGTCAGTTCTTTTCTAGCATCAATGCAAGTTATACATAAAACTAGCAACGTCCTTTACAGGTTAATTGTTTCAATAAAGAACACCCGTGATAAAATGTTAAAGAAAATATTGTTTATTTGAAAATCTTTAATGGCTTAGGCATGAACACATTGCAACATAATGAATGCTGAGTATATTAAAAATCAATAAATAAAATATTTATCTACACATGCAATAACAAGGCAATGGGGGAAATAGACATTTTTTTTTTTTTGTTAGCAAGTTAGTTTTCCTCCTTACGAAAAGGTTAGGCGAACAATGAATTATACCACATCTATCTTAGAATTGGCTCTTATCAAGTACCAACTGTGCTACAATATCCAGAGTCCCTTCGTGAGTCTCCTACAGTAAGGTCTAGTGAAACAGCGCCCTCTACTGTTCAACCCATGTCCCGACAAGAGCAGCCAACATCAAGTGACTTTTGAAATACTTTCAACCTTCAATAGAAAGTCACTCCTGACGAGTTTCAAGTTATTCTCAAACATTTCTCTCACATGATGTGGCACTTCAGAAAAAAAAACAGTAAATTGCAGTCGATTTACAATAAAACTCCCAAAGGAACAGTATCATTGAGTTGACATGAAATAAAAACTCTTACTTAGATCAAAGGGATATTCTGTACAGAAACCAAAGAAGCATCCATTAATACATAATAATGACAAACTGGGTTTAAATGCTTTTGGCTTTGGAATCAACAATTTCTCAAGTTTGTGTCCTCATGGAGCCTTGGCATGTATCACTGCACAGACTAATGAGTACCTGAGTACATAAGACAGTATCTAACCCTTGGTGAGCAGGGAGTTGATCTTACATCAACAAATGCTCAACAGTGATAAGCCACATTCTAGGGATTAAGGATTAACAGTAAATAAAAAGACACCAAGTTCAAATAGAGTGTCACAGAATGGACCAGGGTCTATTTTGTGAGAACAAGAATAATAAAAAAACATTGTACGAGTGTTTTCTTATCTTTTTTTACGTTTTTTTCCCAGAGAAGAGGCAGCAAAGCTTGTCTACTATGAGGTAGTGCCAATTATGTACTTCATTTCACAAATATAGTCGGAGTGTATGACTTCAAATAGATAACCTTTCATTGAAACTGCCCAATGAATATGTTGAAAAATTGATAGCCTGACTGAAGACAAAAAAAAAATTAAACTAAACATACAAGCAGCAGTCCAATTGCACAAAAAATTAGCACATAGGAAAATTCAGAAAAGGGCATGTTAAACTGCCCCTCTTGTTACGAATAAGAAGGAAACTCACTTTAGAACTTAATAAACGCTATTCACAGAATAAACAAGTAAGGCTTAACCGTGATACCACTAAGAACTGTGGCAGAAAAATGAACGTATAAAAAAGAAAATTATAATAATAATATATCAGAAACGTTGCATGTTAGTTCATCCATCACTGTTAGGCTACTACATCGAATATACACCTACAGTACATTCCAGAAATTACTTTTACATCATTTAGACATTTATATTATTATCATACATGTACAATATCGCCATCACTAAACCAGCAACTGAAGCAACCGATGAAGTGTAGTTTTTACTTTTCAATCTAACGTGTGACCACTAATGAATGTATGACACGAAGCCCTGTAATACTGCAATGCAACTTTGAGATTCACATTCATTTAGCGTTTGCACAAAAAAAACACAGTCAAATGCTCGTCTCCCAGCTAACTTCTCTAGTTAGCTACATACCGTATGCACACAACTACGATGGCCGCCTTTATAGGGGAGAGGGTTAAAGACTCAAGTATGCCCATTTGACAATGACTCTTGCTGCAAAAAAAGATTGCGAGTCCCAACCTCTTTCTTTGAAGCCTTTTTGCAGCTTAGAGATACAGTAAGCTTTGAAGACGCTGCATTCAGAAAACAGTGGAAAACAAAATGCACTAGCCACCCTACAATAAGACAAGAGGCAGGCTATCAGAGAGGTCAGCAGGCTCAGGCTGACCACAGAAGCACCCTCCTCTCTCCCTCTAAGGTTCAGTAGAGCTGTGCTGTCTCCGAGGTGGGTACCCCTCCTCGCCTTCCCAACATAAAGCGCTTGGCAACCTCTTTCACAAAAGCACAAGGTAAATGCTATCCATTATGGCACAGTGGGTAGAGAACCGGGGGAACATGGAGGCCGCTACGTAAGGATGTGGGCTGTGGAAGGGATGGACACGAACTCTCTCAGGATGTTCTTGGCCGTCTCCAGGTTGTTCTGGGCGATCATCAGGGCCTTCTGGATGTCCTGGAAGGAGTAGCCCTGACTCATCAGGCGCTCGATCTCTCCGTTGATGGGCAGGCTTGGGGCGGGGCCCAGGGAGGAGGAAGAGGAGGAGGTGGTGGAGGGGCAGGGGGACGGAACGCAGGAGCGTCCTGGAGACACGCCGCGGGCTTCAGCGGCGAGGGGGTGTGGCCGTCGGTCGGAGTTGACTCGTCGAGGGAGGGGCTTCGGGGGTCGCTCGGGTTCTGGGCCTGCTGCAAACATAGCTAAGAAGATGGAAGAGAGAAAGAGACAGAGAGACAAAGAGAGAGATCAAGAAAGAGAGATGGGGAGAGAGATGGGGAGAGAGGTGGGGAGAGAGGTGGGGAGAGAGGTGGGGAGAAAGATGGGGAGAGAGGTGGGGAGAGAGATGGGGAGAGAGGTGGGGAGAGAGATGGGGAGAGAGGTGGGGAGAGAGGTGGGGAGAGAGTTGGGGAGAGAGGTGGGGAGAGAGGTGGGGAGAGAGATGGGGAGAGAGATGGGGAGAGAGATGGGGAGAGAGATGGGGAGAGAGATGGGGAGAGAGGTGGGGAGAGAGATGGGGAGAGAGATGGGGAGAGAGCGAGAGTGCATTAGTGACTGGGACACTGTTTTCAGCGTTCATACTGGAGGTGTGTCAGTCATGGACATACTAGGCTCTATGGGCGGGGCTCCATCCAGGGAGAGACAGCTGAAGGTGGAGGAGGAGCCAGCGATGTCAGACAGAGCTCGTCTGGCGGGGGCGGGGGGGACCACGGGGCGGGGGTAGTCGTACTCATACACGTCCTCAGCCTCGGCCTCCTCCGGGGCGTGTGGGGGGACCGCGGGGGGCAGGTACAGGTGGTCTAGGGAGACGTTTCAGAAAGTATTTTTCTAAGGTAATGAGGTACTAAGACAATAACAACTGAGGCTGTTACATTGCTGCACCAAAGGGTATGCTGTTATATAATACAGGCTGGAGATCAAATAAGCTCTCATCTTACATTTATTCATTTAGCAGACGCTTTTATCCAGAGCTTTACAAAAGAGCATCGGTCACTGAGCATAGCAACGTGATAAGACCCCAAACATAGCGGGTTTATAAATTATGAAACATACATCCTGAGAAACCAATAAGTGCCAAGGGAAGAGCTATAAGAGCATTCAGCTGAACATTTTACAAATTTAAGGCAGGCACTTAAGACGGACAGTAGTCTACTAGTAAGGAAGCGAACAACAAAGCAATAACAACAACAACAACAACACTAAAGAGTTTCCCCTCGAGGATCAATGAAGTAATTCTGATTCTGAACAACAACAACAGCTGATATTTCTAAGTGCCATTAAACTGTGTGACCCTGAGTCTGTGTGTGTGTGTGTGTGTGTGTACCTGAGTCAGTGTGTGTGTGTGTGTACCTGAGTCTGTGTGTGTGTGTGTGTGTGTGTGTGTGTGTGTGTGTGTACCTGAGTCAGTGTGTGTGTGTGTGTGTGTGTGTGTACCTGAGTCAGTGTGTGTGTGTGTGTGTGCCTGAGTCTGTGTGTGTGTGTGTACCTGAGTCTGTGTGTGTGTGTGTGTGTGTGTGTGTGTATGTACCTGAGTCAGTGTGTGTGTGTGTGTACCTGTGTGAGTGTGTGTGTGTGTGTGTGTGTGTGTACCTGAGTCAGTGTGTGTGTGTGTACCTGAGTCTGTGTGTGTGTGTGTGTATGTACCTGAGTCAGTGTGTGTGTGTGTACCTGAGTCTGTGTGTGTGTGTGTGTGTGTATGTACCTGAGTCAGTGTGTGTGTGTGTGTACCTGTGTGAGTGTGTGTGTGTGTGTGTGTACCTGAGTCAGTGTGTGTTGGCAGGGCTTCTGCTGCACCAGCCTGAGCCTGGATGTTGCACATGGACTCGTAGACCTGCGGGTCATCCCAGTCTCCATCACACACCGCCGGGCTGGGGAGCATCGAAACACAAAGAGATCAGTCACAAAGAGGAAACCAGCCACACAAAACAGCCAAGCGTGGCTGTGAATCGCCCTCTAGTGGTGCAGCGTGGAAATGTCCCAGAAGCTTCCTGCAGAGAGGGGCGTTCTGACCGAGGGTCGTGGTGGTTGTTGGTGGGTTGGGGGGGAGGTGGCGGGGGTACGACTGCCCCAGCCATGACCCAGGGGGCTCCAGCAGGGAGAGAGGTGGGGCTCATGTACTCGTTCTCCTCGCTCGCCCCTGGCCTGTCAGTGCTCGACACCACGGGGGCTGGGTGAGGCCTGGACACACACACACAGGCAAGGGATTAAGAGCAGAACTCACTATGAACTCAATACTAATTCACCGATGGATTCATGAAATTCACTCTATATTTCCGGAACAGGGTTGCCAGGTTTTGAGCTGAATAACCCACCTGATAGCGATGGAGTAAATGGCGTTGGCGGGGTTCTGAGCCGGCAGCAGCTTCCCTCGGACGGCTTCCACGTCGCCGTTGCTCTGCAGCGGGAGCACCTTGGTTGCCGGCCGGGGGGTCATGTAGTTGGAGGCCCAGCTGGGCTCGGCGGGGGTGGAGGGGAGGGGCCTCCTCTGGAGCCGAGCCTCAGGAGGGGGCAGAGGGGAGGGGCGTTCGGGGGGCGGGGGAGGGGGTAGTTCTCTCTGGGCGGGGGGCAGAGGGAGAGGCTTGTCCCGGTGGGGCGCCGACATCTGGAGTGGAACACGGGTTGGTTGTTAGTTGCCGTTGGGGCAAAAAACACAGAGTGAGCTGCCTGACGCATGAATACAGAATAACACACTCATCTCCCCAAGCATCTCTTCTGCTTACCTTGGGCGTGGCCCCGGGCCCCAGGGCTCCTGGAGAGCTAGGGGGTCTGGGTGGCATCAGATCCATGCGGGGGGGCACAGGGGGTAGGGGAGTGACTGGGGAGGGGGGCCTTTCCACCTGAACGCACCGAGCACATCACAGCAGACTCCAGTAAGACATGAGCCATGTGGAACACTGTTTATCACTGGGTGGTGCTCCTGATGGAGGGACACACAGCTGGCCAGGGCTGCTCACCTTGGCGCAGGCCAGCCTGCTCATGATGAGGTGGGGGTCCTCCAGACGCTCGTCGTCCTCCTCTTCGTTGCCGGGGGACACGGCTCCGGCGCACTCCGCCCCGTAGTGCCCCTGAAAGCCTGCGAAGGAGGCCCCGCTGCTGCCGCCGGCTTTGGGGTGGAAGGGGTCCACCACGATGGGCTCGGTGCCTTTGATCTCACAGCGACAGAACGGGCAGCCCTGGCCCTCCGACTCCTGGGAGACAGAGGGGGGGGGGGGGGGGAGGGGCACAGAGACGGAGAGAGATGAAGGGAAACAGATAAGACCAAGAGATAACAGGAAGGTAGGCGTCGGGGGGATGAGGGGGAAGAAGTCAGAGAGAACATCTGGGATGTTCATGAATAACATGATCCACTGACCAGGGGACCTCAGACAGACACACAGAGGCAGGCAGACAGGCAGACAGGCAGACAGACAGACAGACAGAGACATACAGAGACAGACAGAGGCAGACAGAGACAGACAGAGGCTGACAGAGGCTGACAGAGGCAGACAGACAGACAGAGACAGACAGAGGCAGACAGAGACAGACAGAGGCTGACAGAGGCTGACAGACAGACAGAGACAGACAGAGGCAGACAGAGACAGACAGAGGCTGACAGAGGCAGACAGACAGACAGACAGAGACAGACAGAGACAGACAGAGACAGACAGAGGCTGACAGAGGCAGACAGACAGACAGAGACAGACAGAGGCAGACAGAGGCAGACAGACAGACAGAGAGAGACAGAGGCAGACAGAGGCAGACAGAGACAGACAGAGACATACAGAGACAGACAGAGGCTGACAGAGGCAGACAGAGGCAGACAGACAGACAGACAGAGACAGACAGACAGACAGACAGACAGACAGAGACAGACAGAGGCTGACAGAGGCAGACAGAGGCAGACAGAGGCAGACAGACAGAGGCAGGATCCAGGCCTCAGCTCCTCTCACCTGCCAGGCTGTGAGGCAGGAAGTGCACATGAGGTGGCTGCAGGGCTCGATCTTCACATCCTTGTCGTTCTCAGCACAGATCTTACACAGCTGGAAGGTGGAGCCCATCTCACAGTACAGCTCATACTGCTCCTGTAAAGCAGAAGGGGGGGTCCAGGTTTAAGAAGTGGGGAGGAGGATTGCTATGGATGAGGTGTTTACAGGCCACATCTGTAATACACCACAATCATCTTTATGTAGTCGTGCCAAATGTAGCAGTTTGTATATTTTCTTCTTTTGAGGGTTGGATTTCATAGCCATGGCTGTGGCTGAAAACAGACTAGTGTATAATTCAAAAGAGTTAGTCAGGTCCCAACAAGACTTGTTTGTGTAGGTATGTGTGTGTGTGTGTGTATGAGTGTGTGTGTGTGTGTGTGTGTGTGTATGAGTGTGTGTGTGTGCGTGTGTGTATGTGTGTGTGTGTGTGTATGAGTGTGTGTGTGTGTGTGTATGAGTGTGTGTGTGTGCGTGTGTGTATGGGTGTGTAGGTATGTGTGTGTGTGTGTGTGTGTGTGTGTGTGTATGGGTGTGTGTGGGTGTGTGTGTGTGTGTGTGTGTGCGCCTCTCTGACCTGCGTGACTTTGATGTGGTCCTGTGGTGAGGGCTCACACAGGCCTGTCAGATCAGGGTTCTGTGCTCTCCCATCTGGGAACAGGTAGCTGAGGGAGGAACAGCACAGTCAACACAGTCAACACAGTCAACGCAGTCAACACAGTCAACGCAGTCAACACAGTCAACGCAGCCAACACAGCCACAGTCAACACAGTCAACACAGTCAACGCAGTCAACGCAGTCAACACAGTCAACACAGCCACAGTCAACACAGTCAACACAGTCAACACAGCCAACGCAGTCAACACAGTCAACACAGCCACAGTCAACACAGTCAGCACAGTCAACGCAGTCAACGCAGTCAACACAGTCAACAGGTGGCTCAGTCACAGTCAGACACGGTGGCTCGCCTCGACGTGTGTGTGCGCGTGTGTGCGTGTGTACTCACAATCCCTCCCTGTAGCCGTCGATGAGAGCCTGGAACAGGGGCTTGTTGTGGGGGATGGTCTGAAGGATGTTTCCGTCTGCCGTGACGTACCCGATGGCCCACTGGCCCAGCCTGGTGCAGCTCAGCCTGAAGATGTAGCTGCAGGAAGGTGGAGAGTCAGGGACTGGGATGGACCAGGGAGTCTACTGGTGCGCTGGCATCAGTGTGTTTAGGTCTCACCTGCCAGGCTTGTGGATGAACCTCTGCAGCCTGGCCTTGACCTCGTCGTAGGTGAGGAAGGCCATGTAGCCTGGGTGGGTGACTGCTAGACTGTTCCAGTTCCGCAGGAGAGACGACCAGGGCTGGGACACACACACACACATTATTCATTCATTATCTCATCCTGTCTGTCCTCATCCTGTCTGTCCTCATCCTGTCTGTCCTCATCCTGTCTGTCCTCATCCTGTCTGTCCTCATCCTGTCTGTCCTCATCCTGTCTGTCCTCATCCTGTCTGTCCTCATCCTGTCTGTCCTCATCCTGTCTGTCCTCATCCTGTCTGTCCTCATCCTGTCTGTTCTCATCCTGTCTGTCCTCATCCTGTCTGTTCTCATCCTGTCTGTCCTCATCCTGTCTGTCCTCATCCTGTCTGTCCTCATCCTGTCTGTCCTCATCCTGTCTGTCCTCATCCTGTCTGTTCTCATCCTGTCTGTCCTCATCCTGTCTGTTCTCATCCTGTCTGTCCTCATCCTGTCTGTCCTCATCCTGTCTGTCCTCATCCTGTCTGTCCTCATCCTGTCGTTCAGAGAATCACCCACAACCAGACCACTGGCGCTTTTCCACCGCAAATGTAGCACGACTCGACTCGACTCGGTTTAGTAGTAACACGGGTGGTTTTCCACCGCAAATAGTACCGCAAATAGTACCTCCTGGTAGTCGGCGAAAGGGGCGTGACGTAGGCCGTGACGTATTTTTGTATGCGACGTAAATAAAACCAACGCAACCCACAAGTGGACAGAACCCACCTAAAACCCTATTATTAATTTTAGCCATGTTGACGAACTAGTGTTTTGTAAATTATCTGACTTTTAAAAAGCTTGTAGACTGTTGGTGTAATGGACTGTATCTGATAGTAATAAGTATTAGCTGCGACGCTGTTGCTTTATGTCGCTCTCGTGACTTCGTCACACTTTCTGGCCAATCAATGGCCGGCCGTCTGCCGACGTCACCTTTTAGCTCGACTCAGCTCGATTGGTACCTAGAGCGAGAAGGTACTAAAAAAAGTACCCGCTACCAGGTACCAGGTACCATGGAACTGCGGTGGAAACGCCAAAAATGCGAGCCGAGTCGAGTCGAGCTGATACCATGCGGTGGAAAAGCGCCATATGTCACATGACAGAGATCAATCTAAGGTTGAAGCAAGTCATTAAATCCCCAGAAGTCTTGATGATTGGTGGACATAGAGGGGTGGTAGAGCCAAGATGGAACAGCATGTGAAGTCACAGAAGGCTGAGCGCTATAACAAGCTCTGTGGTTTAAACATCCTCAGGCAAATGGGCCCCACTTCAATTCACAAGGCTAATTTAAGGAAGGTAATTTTGGTTACGTTCTACCGGGAGGTTAAGTCAGGCCAGAGTCTTGTGGCTAGTGTGGGATCTTTAGAGAACTCTTGTGAAAGGGTTAAACATTTGGCATTGTCCCAACAGAGGCCTACCAGTGTCTGCCACACCCTACCTAATGACAGAGAGATATCTCTACCTACGCACTCGCAACATACTCTTACGGATTTAAAAAAAGTTCCCACATTCAAATGAACCACCCACACAGTGGCCCACATGAACTAACTCCTTCCCCGACTCTTTCCTTCAGCAAGGCACCATTTGGTAAAAGATCAACCTCAAGTGAACTTTAGCATGGCAATTTGAGGTCCGTGTACATTTAACTTCCAGAAAAGGGAAAAAGAGAACATTTTATAAGTTACGGCCCTAAGCTGCTTCACGGAAAAACATTCAGGCAACTGTTATCAGATAAACAAATAAGCTATACAGATAAACACTAGCAAAAAAATAAATAAAAAAAATACTCTCCCACGCATTTTACGGTTAGTAAGTGTAGATATTGATTGTCACCATGAACAGGGGATAATGTTCCTTTACCCCCCTCTCTCACAAGAGCTTGTTTGGAGCAGCAGTCATATGATGATGAAGTCTGACAGACTTCTCATAACATCTAGTTATCTCCTCCTTGCACTGTAGTGAGCAGCACAGAACCATGCTTAGGTTTAGAGTCAGTACCTGGAAGAGCCTGGTGAAGATGTCAAACTCGAACACGGAGATGTAGTCGTTGCAGGTGAGGTCGATGGTGGACTTGAGGGCCATGGCCTCCAGACCAGAGCTGATGGGGTGGAACTCATGGAGTGCCTGGCGGAATGTTCTCCAAGGGACTATGGTCCTAAAGAGAACAGGAGGGTTCAACTCATTGGCTTCACTCTTTCGTCTAATACAGATTTGGAGGTTTTCTTGTGCTTTTTAAATGGTCTTTTCATTGCATCTACATCTGCTTATGGTCCAACTCTAACAACTGGATACAGTTACAGTGGCAGAGCTTGTCTGCTCCAACTGTTGTTATTTATGGTTGACAGAAAACTCACTTGTCAGCAAAGGACCTCCTCCAGAACTCGGCAGCATCAGCTTTGGTGATTCTGAAATTGTCCCCCTGGAAGAGACCGTTGGGAAAGATGGCTTTCAGCTCAGCCAGCATGTGGCTGAAGATCAGAGACAGCTTGGTCAGGTTCCGCCTGGGAAAGAGAGAAGATAAACAATCGTGACTCACATGGTCATTATTGTCATCAAACACCACTTCTCCCAGAGATCTGTAGGTCTTGAATCATTTCCTCTAAGTCAGCTGTCCTGCATAGAAAGGACAGCTTTGGGCCATCAACTGTACCACAAAGGGTCACCAAGTTATGACATAATTATAGCATGTGTCTAAACGTAAATGAACATTGTGTGTCAGAGGGGACTGACTGTGTCTAAAAGCCACTGCATTCCATCAACCTCATTGGCTTTTCACGCTGAGATGAACGATATACAGTTTTAGGACATTCCATCCTATGAACTAACCTCACTGACGAACACTGCCAGACAAATGAGTGAGTGTGTCGTGATGTGTCCCTAAAAGAGTAACAGAAGTGAGTCTATGGCTAAGGCTTATACCATGGTGTTAAGAGTTTCCCAACTCCAAAATAGTTGATACAAGGTTACACAATTAAGGAACCTTTTTTTGAAGTTTTATTTTCAATCCCAACCATTTAATTAGGTCAATGAGAATACCGACATAGGCCAGACAATCTGTGTTTAGTGTGAGGAGGAACACAGATTAAAACCATGGCTTCACGATTGAAGAAGCGGATGGGTTTTAGCTTACTGAGCGGGTTTGAGACAGAATGAGGAAGCAGAGCCTTCTTCTACACATCAGAGCATCAGTTACTCATTCTTTCCTCCTCATCAAACTTTCCTTTGTGTCACATGACCCACCGAAGTTAGATAATCACAGGACCTTGTATCTTATTTTCTCGTGCTTTTAAGGACACGGGTATTAGGGTGTTTAAGGAATATTCTTCTACGAGGGTGTTACTTGGTGTTATAAGTGTCCTTTGTGTAGGCAACTTTGCGGTTCTGCTGTACAAACGGAAAGTAGGAGGTGTGAAGTGGAGTTCTTAGAAGTCTTATCTATGCTAGTTTTTAGCCACCAAAATTATTGCAGAAACTGATAAGATAGTATCTTCAACTAGTCTCAGTGTGGGGGGAGGGGGGGGGGGGTGTTCCTGTTCAGAAGCCCTACAAAGTCTTTTAGAGAAGTTAAGAACTGCCAAGATACCCAGAACTTGATCTGAGCCCGCACACACTTAACTCACACACACACACACACACACACACACACGTTGTGTGTTGTTCTTGGTGCCCGTTCCTGTGTACTTGCAACATTTTTCCCTCCATATTTACCTGGGCTGGGAGTTCTCCTCATACATGCGTTCCTTGGCCTCCTTGAAAAGGCTCATAGTCTGCTTGATCTTATTGGTCAGGTTTTCCATCACTACCCGGAAGTACTCGTTCTCCCCCAGGGTCTCCATCTTGCCCTCGTAGCGGGACAGGATGGTGCGCAGGTGCTGGTAGGTGTCTGGCAGCAGGTCCAGGATGTAGGGAGGGCTGTTTTTCAGAGCCACTTTTGGGTTTTGGCACAGGCGCACCACCTGTGTGGGGGAGCAAGTTTTAAAATGAGGTCAGAACAACCTAGAACATTCTACAACATTGAGGAGACTCTGTGGTGTTTGTGTCTTGTTGGCACCTCTGGGGCTGCACAGTGGGTGCAGTCTGGAGGGTGAGAAAACCTTGAGTTCATGCACTAACACGGAAGAACGTTTTGATATTTAGAAACTTGGTCAACATCTCTCGGTTATTTCCTGGTGTTCCATTACAGCAAAAGAACATCTTGTTCAACTGTCAAAATGAACAATGAGGCAGACTAATGTCTACAATTAAACAAACTGTGCCACAGAAATAACTCATCTCAAGGGGAGCTCGTCTACAAAACCATAGTAACTTTATAACACGGGCCTAATCATAGGTCTCCGTATAACAGAATACACATTGAGGAGTCATTCAGGACAGATACTAGGCAACATAACAGGTCTGCGAGTCAATATGCTGGTGAGTAAGCTGGTCATCTATAGCTTACTGGAGCATTGAGGGTTTACATTGTGCCTGACTGCTTATGGCCACGCCAATTATTTACAGTCTGGTTGATGTTTGTAATTCAGATGTCTCATTCAGACAGGCTCAGCCAACCGGCATCTTTTCTACGAGGGGAGGAATAGGACACCCAATAGAATATGACAAGAAGAAACATAAACCACTGTTTTAAGTGATTCTCTTTGTGGCCCCATAATGGGGATGTTACAAAATACCAGACACAGCAATAACACTACAAAAGTGATGAAACTAAAGAAAATCACTATCTGACTTATGGGGTTACTTCCTTAGTAAGTTTTGTCAGTATTGAAATAAGCATTTAAGGCTGTTGACTAAGCATGGCTCAGATAACCACAGTAGAGGACCTGCTCTGCAGCTGTGTAATATTTAATGATGTGGTGAAGAAGGCTTCTAGTTCTCCTGATCCATATCCACTCTACAGAACCATGTCAATCATTTATTGTAGGACAGTAATACCTTATCCATGAGTTTCCAGCATTTCTCCACCATTTTCTTGTCCACAACTGCAGGCTGGTGAGGCTGGAGAGGCTGATGATGAGGCTGAAAGGCATCCTTCATCAGCCCGATGAGTCCGGCGCCTCTTCTCGGGTGTCCTGCCATGGGGGCCGGGGGGGGGGGGGGAGGCCCGGGGGCTGGGAGGCCCGGGGTCTGGAGGCCGTCAATGAAGGATAATTCTGGACGTATTTTACAGATTTGCCGTCGTTGCCAATATCAGTTTGTAAATACAGCGATGAATTGTCATGCAAACCTTTGCAGACGAGCTTAGAAGAGAGAGGCTGTGGAAGCAGGTCTGCTGGAGAGGATCTTTAAAGAGCCTTTAGAAAGAGAGGCTGTGGAGGTTAAAGAGCCTCTATCCGCCCTCAGCCTCCTCCTGCCCCCGTCTGTTATCTCTGCCCCCGAGCTCAGATGAACACAAGGACACACGCCAGTCTGCGTGGACAAACAGATAAGAAACCCTCCTTATCTCTCACAGTGAAACACGCAGTCAAATCTCCTCCGATCATCAGAACATGAACGATGTTTTTCTCTGTTTTCTTCCCATTTTCAGCTCTTTTTTTCTACTTACTGTTCCGCCTGTACAGCAAATGAGGTAACTTCCGGTTTCCTGAGTTGTCAAATTAAAAGCCCTAAATAAACCGCTTTATAATTTATGGTTATAAATGGTTATACTTGTATGATGATTTTATTGTCTGTAAAGCGACTTTGAGTACCTTTAAAAGCGCTATATAAATTAAATGTATTATTATTATAAATGCTTCGAGAATGTGGAAAAAAACACTCTTGAAGCAAAGCACAGCTGTAAATGTCAAGACTTGTAAACTTGCTGGTGGGAACACATCTTCTCTACTTCTTACTCAAGTATGCGAGTCTTATTTGCTGTGCACATCTGTGTAGACTGTATTTTTTATGCAATATGAATATAAATATACGTAGCACTAGGCCTACGTCATTTCTTCTCATAATAAATGTTTATATACAAACAGGCATATCATTAAAATAATTAAAATATATTATATGCACAACAACAAATATCCCAAACTATGTCGGTTATTGTTGTTATTGCGCTCATTTGCGCCACAGGTTGTAGCGTTGTGATTCTTTTATTTTGAAATACTTACAAAGCAGCTGGGACTACGTTCTTCCTGTCTGTCATTGTAGTGCAGGTGCGCTGTTCTTTCCTTTCCTCTCCTCTTCTCTCCTCTCTCCTTCTCTTCTCTCCTCTACTCCTGTCATAGGAGTAATATCTTGAAAATGAACGCACCTCCGGCGTTCGAGTCATTTTTGTTGTTTGAAGGAGAAAAGAAGTAAGTTGCAGACATTGATTTTCATAAGTAAGCTCGTGTTTCTCTCCAAAACCTCTTATCTTCGTGGCTGCCATCATGGATCTGACTAGCTCAGTACTGCAGCCCCATTCAAATCAGCCTAGGTTTATTTATTGAAGCTCAAGATTAGATTAGATTCAACTTTATTGTCATTACACAGGTACAAGTACAGGGTAATGAAATACAGTTAGCATCCAACCAGAAGTGCAAAACGGTTATTACAACAGAATATAATTGTATACTCTGAATATACACAGTATGTACACAGTATAATCAGAATATACAGAGTATGTACAGTATAATCAGAATATACAGAGTATGTACAGTATAATCAGAATATACACAGTATGTACAGTATAATCAGAATATACACAGTATGTACAACCTGTCATACCATCACAGAACCCAATACAGAAAAGTTACCTTGTTAATGCCTTATCTTGATATGTAGTACAGGCTCCAAGATATGACCCCTGTGTGTGTTTTATTTTCACAGAATTACTATTACAAAGGATACAAAAGTTCCCAATGCCTGCCTTTTCACCTTGAACAAAGAAGATCACACGCTGGGTAACATTATCAGATCGTAAGTATAGCCACCTCAGAATCAGATTCAGAATGGGGGTTTATTCGCTACGCAAGATTAACAAACATAGAATTCACTGTGGCAGGAATGAGCAAACTTATATGTAGAACATATAAGAACATACAGTTGTGGTCAAAAGTTTACATACACTAGTGAAGATCATGTATGCCATGGCAATATAGGGTTTTCAATAAACTGTACAACTCTTATTTTTCTGTGATGGAATGATAAGGAGCACATATTTCTTTGTCACAGAAAACATTCATGAAAAATGGTCCTTTTACGAATTTATTATGGGTCTTTTGAAAATGTGTCAAAATCTTCTGGGTCAAAAATATACATACAGCACCTTGAATTACCAATTTGGTGATGTAGAAAAAGTTGTTTCAATCCAATTTGCTTTTTGGCATGGCCTCCTAACTTCTTACGAGTGATTATGATTGACTCCAGCTGGTGACTTCTTTCAGTCCATGTAAATAGGGCTTGTTTGACACATTCACTAGACTCAGCCAGAAATACTACAATGGGAAAGTCTAAGGAGCTCAGCACGGATCTGAAAAAGCGCATCATTGACTTGAACAAGTCAGGAAAGTCCCTTGGAGCCATTTCAAAGCAGTTGCAGGTCCCAAGATCAACTGTGCAAACAATTGTTTGTAAGTATAAAGTGCATGGCACAGTTGTATCATTGCCACGATCAGGAAGAAAACGCAAGCTATCACTTGCTGCTGAGAGAAAATTGGTCAGGTTGGTCAAGAGTCAACCAAGAACCACCAAAAAGCAAGTCTGCAATGAGTTGGAGGCTGCTGGAACACATGTGTCAGTGTCCACAGTCAAGCGTGTTCTACATCGCCATGGGCTGAG
This sequence comes from Neosalanx taihuensis, assembly GCA_030340665.1. Lineage (NCBI taxonomy): Eukaryota > Metazoa > Chordata > Actinopteri > Osmeriformes > Salangidae > Neosalanx > Neosalanx taihuensis. The sequence goes on along the minus strand of CM059310.1, from coordinate 1,404,905 downwards.
AGGCTGCCGTGCAAGAAGGAAGCCATTACTCCAGAAGCGGCACCTTACGGCTCGACTGAAGTTTGCTGCTGATCACATGGACAAAAACAAGGCCTTCTGGAGGAAAGTTCTGTGGTCAGACGAAACTAAAATTGAGCTTTTTGGCCACAATGACCAGAAATATGTTTGGAGGAGAAAAGGTGAGGCCTTTCACCCCAAGAACACCATACCTACCGTCAAACATGGTGGTGGTAGTATTATGCTGTGGGCCTGTTTTGCTGGCAGTGGAACTGGTGCTTTACAGAAAGTAAATGGAATAATGAAGAAGGAAGACTACCTCCAAATTCTGCAGGAAAACCTAAAATCATCAGCCAGAAAGATGGGTCTTGGACGTAGTTGGGTGTTCCAACAGGACAATGACCCCAAACATACATCAAAAGTGGTGAAGGAATGGCTAAATCAAGCTAGAATTAAGGTCTTAGAGTGGCCTTCCCAAAGTCCTGACTTAAACCCCATAGAGAATATGTGGACTGTGCTGAAGAGACAAGTCCGACTCAGAAAACCAACAAATTTAGTTGAACTGCACCGATTCTGTCAGGAGGAGTGGTCAAAGATTCAACCAGAAGCTTGCCAGAAGCTTGTGGATGTCTACCGAAAGCGCCTAATTGAGGTGAAAATGGCCAAGGGACATTTAACCAAATATTAACATTGCTGTATGTATATTTTTGACCCAGCAGATTTTGTCACATTTTCAAAAGACCCATAATAAATTCATAAAAGAAAAAAATTTCATGAATGTTTTTTGTGACAAAGAAATATGTGCTCCTTATCATTCCATCACAGAAAAATAAGAGTTGTAGAGTTTATTGAAAACCCTATATTGCCATGGCATACATGATCTTCACTAGTGTATGTAAACTTTTGACCACAACTGTATATGAGGCATACTAATAAATATAAAAAAATGAATACAATGTAAAATACACTACGGATATGATACATATAAACAAATAATACAAATGATACAAATAATACAAATGATGCAATAGTACAAATGATACAGGTAACATGGAAGTACAAATAACAGAGGTACAGAGTGGAATGGGTATATATAGTACGTATAGTACCTGCCCGTTAGGGTTATGGAAACATTCCACTTCTTGAACACAAGTCCTAATTGTGTCGCTCACCCAACAGACAGCTGTTGAAGGACCCCCAGGTGCTCTTTGCTGGTTATAAAGTTCCTCATCCTTTGGAGCACAAGATCGTGATCCGTGTTCAGACCACTCCAGACTATAGTCCTCAGGAGGCCTTCACCAACGCCATCACAGATCTGATCAGTGAACTGTCTCTGCTGGAGGAAAGGTTCAGGGTGAGTCAAGTCAATCACATAGTGATTAGTGTTAGGGAAAGTGTTATTAAGAAGTGCAGTGAATCGTTCATGAATGATTCATGAATGATTCAATTGATTCAAGTTCATTCATCACTAGTTTTGTTAATGCTCTTCTTGAAAACACCTTACAGATATCAGCTAGTTTGCTTTCTTATGTTGTTATGTTATTGTTGTTATGTTATTGTTTTTCAGGTTGCTATCAAGGACAAGCAGGAGGGGGTTGAATGAAGACTATGGCATCACTACATGAAGAATCATTATAATAAATGTTTACATATTTGTTGAACCTGAATGCTCTTATTATGATATAAGGCTATGGCTTTTGTAAATAACAAAAAACACTTGGATAATGTTTTTGTTTTCACTTTCATTTCATATTCTAAGGAAATGTACTTTTTCAAAGTATTTTTAACATTCCTAATATTTTGAGAGACGTTTTTTTTGTCATCTTGTATTTCAATAAATGCATCTTGTGATATATCTTTCTAAATTGCACGATGTTTTGTAATGACAGAAGAGCTTACTCTGTCCATAAAGGGTTTTTATTTGAATTATTTTGTTAGTTTGGTGTATTCTGAGAGTCTCACACTCCCGGACAACCGACTAAGTATGCGGAACAACTCTTCTTGAGTGTTGTTTCTACGGGGATTTCTTTAGTGCTGCACACAATGTTCATGAACGAGCAGCCTGACTGTGGCTGTAAGGGAATAAGAACTTGTCTAAAATGTGAAAATATAAAAGGAAAACCCGAATTAAATGTACAAACGGTAAGTAATTATATTATATTATAATAAAAAAATATTAATATGCTGCCTGTTTGCATTCAAAGACAATAATCTAGCTCTACATTTGGAGGCAGTTTCCTACTTATGAAAAAGTGTCAAAAATACTAGATGTTAATGAACATTACTGTCGTTTTTAGACTCATAACTTCATCTATGACTCAGAACTGCAGCTGGCAGTGAGAGAAGATGATGACCAGGTGTCTTTCCCATTCCCTGGAGTTTTTTTATGGGAAAACTTCATATCAGAAGAGGATGAAAGAGAGCTGGTAGATAACATTGACAGGAATGTCTGGAGAGAGTCACAGTCTGGGAGAAAGAAACAGGTACTGAATATATATATATATATTATATACTATATATTATTACAGGTACTGTATATTCTTTGCTCATAAACAAGTCATATAATTTCAGTCGAAACTATGAAATGCATTAAATGGCTACTGTTCTACAATATTCGTAAAGTACATGCAATCAACACACCTATTCACTTTTTTTTCTTTCCCTTTTTCAGGATTTTGGACCAAAGGTCAACTTCAAAAAACGCAAAGTACGTTTAGGTGGTTTTTGTGGTTTACCAAATATCAGCCAAAAACTAGTGGACCGGATGTCCCAGTCACCGGTTCTAGCAGGGTTCCACCCAGTGGAGCAGTGTAACCTGGACTACAGTCCCCAGCGGGGGTCTGCGATCGACCCCCACCTGGATGACAGCTGGCTGTGGGGGGAACGACTAGTGACCATAAACCTGCTGTCAGACACCATCCTCACTATGTCCATGGAGGAGGGACCTTCAGAGATTGGGGAGGGGGAGGTCAGGGTGAAGGTGCATCTTCCTCGCAGGTCACTAGTGGTGCTGTATGGAGAAGCACGACACAGATGGAAGCATGCCATCCACAGACAGGACATCCATGCCCGCAGGGTGTGCAGTACCTACAGAGAGCTGGCAGCCGAGTTCCAGCCGGGTGGGCAACAGGAGGAATTGGGGGCTCAGCTTTTGGACATTGCTTGCAGCTTCCAGGGGACTTCTTTATAGAGGAAATGCTATTTGTTTGTTGCAATATGTTCTGTGTTATAATAATCGTACCGATTTTATCTGTTAAAGTGTTCATAACAAGATGATTAAAATGTCAGTCACCATACAAAGTCATTAAATCTGTTAAAATAAAAACGTGACGATAGAGATCATTGGGAGCGTGTCAAGTTACTGTGTTATACCTAAATTGTATTATTTAATTGTATTATGATTTAGCCCATACAAAGTAGATCTAAATAAAATTCTTATTTCCATGTCTTAAGTCAAATTCATGATTTGGAACATTTGGCCAAAAAAATTACAATTAATAAAACACAGATCAACAAGCTCAACCAATGACGTTGGGCAATGTGCGGAAATGAAGTTGATCACGTGATTCACTCGTCGCTTTTTCCCGGGAAAGTTCCACACATGTCCGCTGTTAGGGAGACATCCGACTGGTAAGTTCATCTGAGTTAGTTAAAGTAGATTTTCTTCACTAATGCATGATATTATTGTTGCGCTTCCGAACTGGTTATTGTTTGACTTTACCTCGGTAGAACACAGGAACACGCATGCAGACAGATCAAAAACAGTTCAGTTTAAGCATCTGTGCCATTAACAAGTTACTTTCATTTAAAGTGCTTAATTAAAGTACAGTGGACACAGTCATGACCTCCGTGCTTCATTAACCAAGCAGCTGCATCAAATATTCTTTCTGACCAAAACCCCTAGTTTAGGTGTGAATTGTTGGCTTCAGTAAAATGAGCTTCACTCCACTGTAAAGGGATTTAAACGCTGTTCAGTTACACTTTGTCAGAGATCATGGGGAAGTTAACCGAGAAAGTACTGCTGGAGAGATGCACGCCAAAAACCTCCAAACTGGAACAAATTAAGATACTCACGTAAGTCATCATTTTTGTTAAACCACGTAAATATCCGCCCACATGTTTTGGTTACGTCTCATATGATCTTGTATCCAAAAGTAAACAAAGACATGGCGCTCAACCTCCTAATCCATTCACCTGTATCCCCTGTCCAGCCTCTCAAAGTTGGGTCTTAAGAAGGAGGACCTGCCTGTTGCTCTGCTCTCTCGCCTCTCGTGTCTGGAACAGTTGGATCTATCAGGGAACAGTCTGGAAGAGCTGCCCCAGGGTCTGAGCCTTCCCTCCCTGCTCAGGCTGGACCTCAGCAACAATGACCTGGAGGATGTCACCACGCTGGAGTCCCTGACCTCTCTGGAAGAGCTGAAAGTTGAGGATAATCTATACCTCACAGTAAGTGTCCATCTACTATTTAAAATGTCTGTTTTATATTTATTTTGTATGTGACCTTTTCTTTTTCGTTTCAAACTTGGTAAATGTGTGACTTTTCATTATTAAGGTCAATGACAACTACAAGCTCATGGTGCTTCTGCCTAAGATGAGGGTTTATAATGGGAAGGACATTAGCACCACAGCCAACCATGTACGTTTCATCGCTGGGGAGAACCTGAGGACCAGGGTACGAATGGACTCTTATCGAGCTGTATCTCAATGAGTATCAACAGTGGGTTAACAGGGCAGCTAGCTAGAAGTTGCAACGTAGAAAGGCAATAATTTTGACCACAGAAACAGCATGAAATAGACACCGAGGTACAGATCCTAGATTAGGACCTTTAAAAAAAAATATATATATATATATAATAGTTTAGACATTGTCTGAGAGTTTAAGAGGCTGTGTACTTGCTTAATAATTGTGATTTTGTGTGATATAGGTGGTGGCTTTGTGGGAGAGAGATGACACAGCTCTCCCTAACCCTGCCATGAGAGAAGAAGTGGCCAAAGTCAAGAGAGATTTTGTCAAAAGGGCTGTTAATCAGGTCCAATACGGTCCAAAGTCCATTAATGGATACACCAAATGGAGAGTGAGTTTATGTAATACTCTAATGAGCCGCTCCTTTCAGTAGCTTTTAAAGCTTTCAGTTAGTCATATTGTTAGTGCATAATATTCCCATTGTCTGGTATTTGTGTCTCTGGTATTGGGGTAATTTCTTACTGGTTTCTCTCACTGTCTCACAGGTGGAGAGGATAGCTACTGAGTTCTTTCACTCTCTGATTCAACCTGAAGACAAGGTCAGTTTACGCTTGTAGAATTTAGTCTTGTGGACATTTTAAGAGTATTTTGTCACCTTGTTTTCTGTGCGACTACTCATCTATACCCTCTCCTCTTTAAGCAGACTCCCAAAAGGAAACACTCTACACCTGCAGCTGACTCTGGCACCCCTCAGAAAAGAGCGAACCTTATTCCCCAAAATAAGCTGGAGGCGAGCCCACGCAAGTCTGTCCGCGTACTGAACACCCCCCAGAAAGTGGACCGGTCCACTACAGCGAGCCCACGTAAAGGGGTGGAGCCTCCAGCCACTCCCACCAGGCTGCTGCCAGAGGACAGCCCGCGGAAATCCAACCGCACGCGCCCCACCCCTCAGAAGGTGGACCAGCCCAGCGCAGCCAGCCCACATAAAGCTGCGCAGCCCTGCTCCACCCCCACCAGGGTGCAGCCCAGGCGAGCGGAGACTAGAACTCTAGCTAAAAAAATCTACTCAGTACCTCAGGTGAGATGGATGAAACTAGGGTTAAACTATGAGGTATTTCTGGTATTCAGAGGCCTTGCATATAAATACTATTGTTTGATGGACAGGAAATAGACCAGCCAGGTGGTCCATCGCTTCCATTGTGCTGGTATCAGCTCCCTGATGGTTACCCCCAAAGCAGTTGTTAAGCTCTCATTGATGAACACCCCCAACCCATCCGTCTCCCTTCATCAGCTCCCTCTGTCACCTCCCCACTCCTCCCTGCAGGAGCCGGTGAATCTGAAGCCCCACTGTGCCCTGCAGTGTCACAGCAAGAACGACAGCCCTGATGACCTCAGCACGCAGCTGTGGGCCTGTGCCTTCCAGCCCCCTCCTGGTGTGTCTACCAGCGGTGAGTCCTCCCTCCTGGATGACTGTGGCCTGTGGCGACGGGGTCAAAGGTTTAATCAAAGAAAAGAATAAAGTGTGACCCCTACTGTTTTATATTGTACATAGAAGGCGTGTCCTTTCCTGCAGAGATGGGTAATACTCTCTTTCCACGACAGATACGAGTGGAGGGGGTCGTATAGTGGCCACCTGCGGAGGAGATTCTGTGTGTTTAATCGACTGCGACACAGGAAAGGTGATGAAAAAACACAAGGTTCCTGGAGAGGTGAGACAAGCTCATGTGTACCACCGCTTCACATCACTAGAGGGCAGTCACATCCCCCATTCAAATACTGTGCCTTCACGATCTCCATCATGTCTTTCTACTGCTATCAGGCGCACACACCTCCATGTTTGCAGACTGAAAGGGTAGCAGTTCTGTACGTTCCCCTTCTAATCTCATGATAACATTGCCGGCCCCTCCAGGAGTTCTTTTCCCTGGCGTGGTCGTCTGTGCTGATGTCCCAGGAGGGGGGCGGCAGCATGCGGCCCTGCCTCATCTTGGCGGCGGGGGGCAAGAGGGGCCTGGTGAAGCTGATCCACCCCAGAGCCAACCTGGCATACGGAGAGTTCCGTGCCAGCCGCAAAGCCATCTCCACCCTCCGCTTCAGCCCCCATCAGGGCAACTTCTTGTTTAGTGAGTGACGGCCATCTTGGGATCCCTGCTTACGAAACGTACACCGTCACTAATGTTGTTGGTCTGTTATATTAAATATATCTAAGCTACTGACTTTGTATGTCTGCTATGTCTGCCCAAAGAGTTGTAAGTAATGAAAATGTTGTTGTTGTTTCCCACTTCTTCCTCTCCTCTTGGGCAGCTGGATCTTACGATAAAAGAATAGTGATGTGGGACATTGGTGGAGTGGACTGCGAGTACAAATTCAAAGTCATGTGAGTGACTGATGGCTCTGGAATGGATGTTGTCAGTTTTAGTTGAACCTCCGTGTCACCTGGCAGCATACAGCCATGTTCAGAAGCATCTAGAAGAGGACTGTCTAAACGAGGCTACAGACAATCCAACAATCCAAACTAAACACAGGTACTAATGGGACCATGTCTGCTTTTTCCTCTTTTCAGTCAGCTGCTGGTGTTGGAGGTGAGCTCCACGCCCCTCCACCTGTGCCTGGCCCCCTCAAGCCCAGACTCACACCTCCTAGCTGCCTGCGAGGACGGCCTGCACTGTTACAACATCCAGCTCAGCAAGAACACCAAGAACAGGTGGGCGAGCGTTCCACATCAAGGTCCTTTCCTCCTGTGGAGCTTTTGACTGGAGAATGAAATGATCCCCTCTCATCAACCATAGGGTTTTGGCGTCTATAACTTTTGGCGTCTGTAAATCTGTAACTTTTATGTGTTTTCGTTTGTGTAAGTTGTAATAGCTGTAAAAAAATCTATATTTTCTCCACATCAAGGTCTGCTGAATATGAGGTCACTTTCCCTGTGTATGAAAAAGAGGACAAGAACACCAGCTACCACACCATTGATGGACTGGCATTCCTCAGCGATGACATCGTTGGTGAGTGACCAACTGCTCATCAGACAGTCTACAAAATGTCCTATAGTGTTGATGCAGTGACGGACCCTGAGACCCCAAATGTTCCCCTTTTCTCCAGCCTCTAAAAGCCACCTGCAGGGCTCCATCTACCTGTGGAGCTGGAGGGACACGAGCGCCCAGCGGCCTGGTAAGAAGAGGCAGGTGTGTGCTGTGATCCTGGCAGAGCTCCAGTGGGCCAGCACAGAAGTCCCCTACCTGGCTCTCAACACCTGTCCCAGTGAGTCTGACCTACATTGACATTCATTCATTTAGCAGACGCTTTTATCCAAAGCGACTTACAAGAGAGAGCTTTTACAAAAGAGCATCGGTCACTGAGCATAGCAACGTGATAGACCCCGAACACAGTGGGCTTTTAGATCGTGAAACATACATCGTGTGACCTGACACCTGCTCGACTCTTCACGTGTACAGAACAGTTACAGCCAAGTCACATGTTCTGTTAGGAGAAGAGATAAACACATTACATCCTTATTTGTCCTCTGTTTATAAAAAATAAATACAAAAAAAACAAGAAAGAAACAAAATGATCTCACAGCATTCCTGCTGTGTTGCTGTCCATCCATTTAGATATGGAAAAGACCATTTACATTAAGTCATTTAGCAGACACTCTTATCAAGAGCAACTTGCTGTAAGTACAGGGACATTTTCCCCTGAGGCAAGTAGGGTGAAGTGCCTTGCCCAAGGACACAACATCAGGTAGCCACAGCCGGGAATCGTACTCGCAACACTCCGATCACGAGCCCAACACCTTAACCGCTGAGCCACCTGACTCCCTGTTCACGATAGCAGCCCTTCATCCTCTTGAGCTGAGTCATGCGTTCCTCCTCCTCAGATAAGGGCTATGTGGTGTGTGGGGATGACAGAGGGAGGCTCTGGAGGTACCACATCACAGAGCTCCCCAGGAGCAGCGCCCAGGGCAGGGCAACTCTCCCAGCTACAGAGGTACTGTATCAGCTGCTGCACATTCCCTACAAAGAACTTAAAATATCAATACAAACTGTATCTAGATGCACTGATTCATTAAACACCACATAACACCTTCTTGCATATCAGGTCAGGAAGTTATAAGTTATTTTGGTAACTTTTTGAACAAGATGTGCAACAGGATGTGTTTCTTGACACTGACCAGTAGGTGTCAGTAATGTTCCTTTCTGTGTGTGATCAAACGTTTCACTGATGTTAACCACTGAGTAAGCAGCACCAGCTGAGTGATGTCGTTTAATTTCAGATTTTGGAGTGGCTGGTCGAGGACAAAGTTGGTGGTGTTTCAATCAACAGCGTAGCCATGGACCCTGACCTCCAGTACACTGTGGCCCTCACAGATAAGAACATTGTGGTGATTCTGAAGAGAGATGAGTGCTGAGGGCCCAGGAAGACCTCATCAGCCGGGCCTCAGGGGCCATGAAACGGCTCCTGGCTGCATCCCAACACTCCTGCAGGGGCCCTCTGCTGTCCTCCCTCACACCTGAGCAGGTGGAGAGGCCCCCCTAATTGCCTCGTTAAGAAAACAAGCTTCTCTGTTGTTTATATTGTTGATCAGTGACGTGAGGCTCCTCAGTGTATCCTTGACTATAAGACTCCTTGAATCTGTGGTAACAGTGAATTTGTTTGTTGAAGATGAAGACCATTGAAACGATGCACAGGCTGATGAACCTGTGTTTAACTAGTGTTTTTAACTCTTAATTTTTACGGTTTTAATTTTGTTTTTTTTTATTGTTCAGAGAAAAATAAGTATGTTGCTTGTCAATTTTTGTATTGTTCAACATGAAAAAAATGTTTTAGATGCATGAAGACTCATGCAGATGGCCCAGTTTATTGAGTTGCTATGGCAGAACAGATTGTATGTGCTCAATAAACCACATTACAATACAAGTACAGGCTTGTGCTTGTATTCCATTACATCAGTGAAGTCATGTACCTTATATTTAAACCAAAATTATGGAACCCGTTTACTTTCCAATACTTTATTTATTGTTTTATTACTTAAAGCTGCAGTTTACAGTAGATCTTTTTTGCCAGTCTGTCACTCATCACACGGAAATGCTAGAAAAAAAGATAGACAATGATTCAATGTTTTGATGGCATTAAAGTGAGGATGTTAACCAATGTTGTGCCCTTTTTTTAAAACAGCATTTGCGCCCGATTTGCAGCGCTTGTACTATGAAATATTATAATCTCAATCAGAAAAGATTCATATATGAACGAGTGATTCCTCTTTAAATAAAAGAACATGGTGTACTTGTAGTTCTTATTGTTTATTATAGGCACGAGGCATACGACGTACAGTGCGTAGGGGGAGGGGCCAATTCCTTTACTCCGCCCATCCTTTCTGTGATTGGCTGGACCGAGCTGACTTGTCACTAACATCCTCTCTGTGATTGGCTGGACGGAGCTGTCAGTAATTAAAGCGGTGTCAAACTGTTCAGTCTGTATAAAGCTCCATGTTCCCCCTTAATGTTGTTTACAGATACGTGCCTTTGTGCACGGGTGGACAAAGTACAGACTGATGGACTGTAGAGGTTAAACGTTAAATTAGAGAATTTAGACTCTTAGGTTCTCCTGTTCTTGAAGAACAATCTTTAAAAAAAAAAATGCGTCGCAGAGTAACTGGAACCGCGTTGGAGATGCTGGGCTGCGGCCCCCGGGTGAGGCTGCTGGCCCCCGACACCAGATCCAGCCCTCTCTCGGCCTCCACGGACAGGGAAAGATTTCGCTCAACGTCGTCCATTCAACAAGGATATACGGAGCTGGCGAGAGAGAGGTCCAAGACTGTCACGTCTTTTTACAACCAGTCTGCCATCGATGTTTCAGCAGAGAAGGTACTGAAGGTTGCTGTCTGGTTAGGATGGGCCTGTCTGTGTCACCATGAGCTTTAGCTGTCTGTCCCCCTGCATGATGACCAGCTGGCCCCTGCAGAATGACTAGATGTCCCCAGCAGAATGACTAGCTGCCCTCTGCAGAATGACTAGCTGGCCCCTGCAGAATGACTCGCTGCCCTCTGCAGAATGACTAGATGTCCCCTGCAGAATGACTAGCTGTCCCCTGCAGAATGAATAACTGGCCCCTGCAGAATGACTAGCTGTCCCCTGCAGAATGACTAGATGCCCCCTGCAGAATGACTAGATGTCCCCTGCAGAATGACTAACTGGGCCCTGCATAATGCAACGACTCGCTGACACTGATCTGACATCAGATGGCTGCTAGTCGTAGCATTACTAGCATTTCTAGGACCCTGGTAGGTAGAAGTAGGCGCTAGCCAGCTGTGCCTGTTGTCTTACCTTGTCTAAACACTCTCTAACGTGTCATGAGGAGCAGTAGTAACGTATTGTCAGTAGCGGGTCACTGCAAGGTCAGAGCCGGCAGGTCTGCACTGTAGTACAGAGACAGAGAGACAAGAGCCTGTACATGCGCTCCTTTATTTAGTTACCAGCACAGGAGGTCATTTCCATACATTAATGTACTGTATAAACTGTTTATGGGAATTATGGGAAATTTACTCCAGTCCATGCACACATTCGTATAACTTGATCAATGTAAAAACACAAATGCTAATTAACCCCTGTCATCTAGACGAGTTGAGTAGCACTTTACTGTCCATAGGGGTTAATTGCATCATTCTCTATACAGATAAGATAATCCTTTACATGAAGGCTACATGGATCTATTCAAATATTTTCAGAGATTTGACAAACTAACAAGGCCTCAATCCTTGATTAAACTCTGAGTTAAATCAATCACAGGCACAGTCCCAAGGTAACACACTGCAGTAGTAGATTGCAGGTCTTTGTTGTGATTGGTTTACTAATGAGAGTAGTGGGGGCTCCTTATTGGAGAGAAAAGACACGTGAGATCACGTTAATGCAGCTAAAACAACAGCCTGCATCTTTACAAAGAGATATCTGTGGCCCCCCACCAGTAAATCAGATCCCATTCAGAAGATCCTAAGATCTCTAAATATTTCTCCAACGTTGCCATGGCTACGTAGTCATTCATATGATAATGTGGTCTCATTTGAATCGGTAGGTGGTCATTGTGAAGCTTTGCTGGTGTATCTGTGTCCTGTAGGTCTTCTAGTGGCTGTGTCACCTTAACTCCTTTAGCCAATATATTGACTTCCATCTTGTGTTTTTTCTCCTAGGCCTCAGTCAGACTGACACCAGCAACCCTGCTGTATGCTGGGAAGTCTCCAGATGGACATCATGTCTTGGTAGATACTTCCTGATTCCTCTCGTTTAGGTTCCAGAAAAGAACTGTCTCATTTAACCCTGAATAAATAAGCCCTCTCTAGGACAAACAATCATGCTTTGTAGTAGTATTGTTTTGCTCTGTGAGATAGTGTGAGAGATAGTTCTGGTTGGCTATTGCTCTGGATGATCATCTCTAACAAGACCTGGGCCCAAGGCTACATGGTCTGACTGCTCATAGACACATTTACTCCTTCTAGAATATCTCCTTTTGTGATAATGATGCATTTCAGCAACCCTTCGTAACGATGAACGTAAATGTACATGGTTTATTAAGGTTCCTGCCCACGGTTCAAACCAGACTTCCCCCAAAGACTCAATCAGTACCACAGTCAGTAACTCATCAGGTTATCTGTTGACCTTTTTCTTGGAGTCCTACTGACCATGTGCTTCACTGTGACTTCAGAGCAGCGCTACATACCTGCATAAAGAGCTGCCGGTCCGCATCGCCCACCGCATCAAGGGCTTCCGCAGCCTGCCTTTCATCATTGGCTGCAACCCAACCATACTGCAAGTGGTAAGTACAGTAGACAGAAGCTGTGGCAAGAATGTGCCTTACTCATCCCTCCTTACTCATCCCTCCTTACTCATCACCCCATACTCCTCCCTTTATCGTTGACTGTTTTAATGGTCACTGCTGCAACATGGTTGTCATCTGTTTTGCTCCTGTCTTGCCTAACTTGTAAAACAAGGGAAGAGAGCCGGAGGCTTGCGTTTAGAATTTTCTCAGCCGTCGCAAAGAACGTTGCTGTTTTCCAAATAGATCGACCCCGGTAGCGCCGTTTGCATTTCGTTACCCAACTCCCATGACAGTGTTTTGTTCATCAGCTTCCAGCGTTTTCTGCTAGACAAAGTTGCCTCTTTGTTAGATTTACTGTAATCAGGTTAAATAATCCTCGGTCCACCAGCTCATCAACTTTGGTTAGAGTGATAAGGCTTTCAACCCCGCCAAAAAAATGCGCATGCAGTCATGCGAGACTTGTAAACGCTGAAGATTCACACATTATTTGTGAAATGTTTTCCATGTCTGACGTTGTATCGTCGCTCTTTTCCTGTCAGGACATTTGGAAATGATTTGTGGATTGCAGCACAGTTAAACCTTTAAGAACTGATGATCCAGCCATAAATATTCTTGCATTGCAAGGTTGAATGAAAGGCCAACTGTAACTTCAGTAGGGTTGGCTTTTGTTTGCAAACTCTTAACGTCCTTAAGTTGTCTCCCGTCACCTTATCTAACGTGCTGGTCTGCATGGCTTACTTACTTCTGCAGGCTGTTGGTTGTGACGGCCTTTCACCCAGATCCTACCTCACAGCCCTGGCAGAGTCTGCACAACAAGGTGTCTTCCAGCCAGGAAACAAAAGATTGTGTCTGAAAAGAAAGCCCTCTGTTTTGAAAGGCATGGTTGTGCCCTAGTTTCCTGATGTAAACAGTTGACCTGCCTACTGTTTGTCTTCTCTGTTTTTGTTATTTGGCATGTTGACGGTATTGTTGTGTTGTTGTTCACCATATGTAGTAGTAGTAGTATAGTCCCAATCAGCTGAATCAGTCACAGACTGATAAGTCACAGTTTACTCAAGTTATATTGCTACAATAAGCCTGTTTACACCTAAGTGGCATACTTTTTCTGCGTATCTTTCCTGTAAAAAAAACAAAACGCTAAAAGATTCCGGCTCATCCTCCCTGCATTCCTGTAATGGAGCTTTGCTCGTGTTGAACCATGTGTTGTTTTTGAGGTCCTGTAACGGGGCCCCTTAGCGAGGAAGGGGCAGGTCCCCTCATACACCCCTGCTGAACACTAACCCTTCTCCCCCTTTCTGCCTCTTGTCTCCTAGCATGAACTCTACATTCGAGCCTACCACAAACTCTGCGAGTTCCCTCCAGTGAGTTCCACACACAGGCACAACACGTTCCCTCCGAAGGAGGAAGAAGGAGAGGGCCAAGTTCAAAGTTCTTGACCCCTGGGTAGTCATATACATGTCAGAGGCTCTGTTATTCAGCTTGACATCTTCCATGACAACAGGCTCCACCCCCTGCTATCAGACTTTTTTTTTGAGTCAATAGTTTGCTGTTGTAAATCGGGTGTTCAGCTAACAGCATAAAATGTATCTGGGACGAAATGTCCCAGTTCTAAAATATTCACTTAACAAGTTCTGTATGTACTTGCATATTCAGATTCAGATTCAGATTCAGATTCAGATTCAGATTACTTTATTGATCCCGAGGGAAACTCCTTTGTATCAACGGCACACAGTCTCGCAAAGCACAGTTAAGGGTAAGGGTGTGAGGTAAAAGATTAGAAAGTGTACACAGGGGTAGGGGGTGGGGTCAATAACAATAAGTTAAAAAAAAATGGTGGGTGAGGTGAATCCTCCCAGGGAGCATAATGATTATGTACAGAAGCTATACATTTACAATTATACAGTAATGGTCTTGTATAATATACAGTATTATATTAGAATGTACATGATTTTCAGTTTTTGTACAGAATGTGCAGAATGTACAGCAGAATATACAGTATGTCCAGGATAAAGTGCAGGTTACAGACTATACCCTTATAATCTATACAATTCAATTACAATTGTAGGGGCCGTAATTGTTTATTTTGAATAGTTACAAACACTTCCGTTCTGATTGACACAGGTGGATGTGGGTGTGGTTAAATACCGGGGGCACTTGTGGCAAGGGGGAAGGATACAAAGGGGGTTAGTGGCGCACCTGTTTTAATTTCTGTTTACCGTCAATTTATGTCAATTCAACGTTATATTTATTGGTTTACTTTCAACATCATCTACAAGTTCTCATTCATCCGTTGGAATTCTGCCTTTTCATTCATTAAAACTCTTAAACTATACCCATCACCGGAGTTGGACATTGTTTGGACGCGTAACTTACCTGGAGCCCATTAAGCCTCTTAGCGGCCTTTATTGGAGAGCAGTCGCTACAATTAGTAAACAGAAATCAATCCAAGAACACGACGGCATGGACGGGATTCAACGTTGCTCTTAACGCTTGGATCTCGATGTTTTGGACTGAACGAATTATGCAACATTGGACTCTTTTCCACGGACTCCTTGGATCAGAGACACAATTGACAGCAGCAGCGGTGTAACGCATGAGTGACAGCAGTGCATCGCAGCCATCAGAAACGGTATGTTTGTTGGTCCTTCTGTGTATCGTTTGAAGTTGAACACAGTTTGGAAGGCTGCCGTTTTGTCCATTGGGGACTTTGTTTTGGCTTGTGTTGCGTGTGTTTGGTTGTCGCGATCGGCAATTGTTTGGACTGATTTGACGCGTGGTGGGCTGAGGCCGCCGCTGTGCTGTGTTGTGCTGTTGTGATTGATTCAGCCACAATGCGATTTCAATGTCATTGCGGATTGCATTGTGTCTGTTGCTCTGTGCTTTGGTGAATTGTGAAAATTTAAAGTTCGCATCATGAGTGACGCAAATGAAATGGAAAATACGGAGAAGAGAACGGTCAAGCTTACAGCCAAAGCGCTGGCTTGCAAACTGGAAACTCTTCAAAGGCAACGTCAATCTAATGTGACAAAAATGAAAGGGCTCTCACTTGAAATGAAAGAGCTCATGAAATGTGATGAAAATGCAAAGAAAGTGCAATTTAAACTGGATGAACTCAAACAACTGCATGATAATGCAAATGCAATACATGAGTCAGTGATTGTTTTACTCCCCAAAGAGGAAAAGGTAAAACAAAAAGAATGGTTTGAACGCATAATAAGACACAACACAGACTTCACTGATGATGTTCAAACATGGCTCTCTGAGATTGAAAGACCCTGTCAGCAATCAAGAAATGTGACTGCAGATGTGTTAACTGCACAAGCAGGCATCTTTCCCATTCCAACTGAAGAGGAGGCACCTGTTGGATTAAAAGGAAATTTAGCACACTCGGATGTTCAACCTGCCATTCTTTTCCAACAGAATAAATCGATAGCTGACATGCAGGATGAAATAAATCCAAGTGACAGTGTGTCAAATATTACAAACAGGAGTCACAAATCACATTCTTCATGCTCAAGATTGTCCACCACCTCATCTGCATGTATCAAGGCTGAGGCTGAAATGGCTGCTCTTATTGTGCAACAACAAATGCTAAAAGATAAACATGCCATAGAAGCGCAGGAAGAGCAGTTAAGGAGGAAAAAAGAGCAACTGGAACTGGATGGAAACCTTGCTGCTACAATGGCAAAAATGAAAATTCTCAGAGCCTTAAGTAGATCTGACGTGCGTAGCCACCGATCAAGAGCGTCAGATGGTATGAACTCATATATGGTGAAGAAACAACATGAAAATAGAACACAAATGATTGCCACTGCTGACGGAGACATGTTTCAAACCCAAGCTCTCCCCACAGTGCCAGTGACAGTACAGTCAAATACATTGACTATGGATGCACATGTTACAGTACCAACAACATTGTCTGCTCCAAACAATGATGAACAGCGCAATATGATTTATATAATGGAAAAGCAAAATGACATCACTGCATTAATGATCCAACAACAGTCTCTCTCTTTAATGCCCAAGAAAGAGATTCGTCGTTTTGATGGTGACCCACTTCAATTTCAAACATTCATAAAATCCTTTGAACACAATATTGAAAGCAAGAACCCAAACCCCACAGATTGTCTTTATTATCTTGAACAGTATACAGAAGCACAACCTAGAGAAATGGTGAGGAGTTGCCTTCATATGACAGCAGAAAGAGGATTCAGGAAAGCAAAGTCCTTACTGCAGGAGCACTTTGGCAACAAGCATAAAATCGCTACAGCCTACATAGAGAAGGCTCTTTCATGGTCGTCAATAAAACCAGATGACACAAAAACATTACAAGCATACACTCTGTTTCTGAGAGGATGTTGCAATGCCATGGAAGATGTCAACAACATGCAGGAGCTCAACATGTCTGCTAATCTGTTAATCATCATAAAGAAGCTGCCATATCGACTGAGGGATAAATGGAGATCTGTGGCATGTGATTTTCAGGAAAGGTACAAACAAAGAGCTACCTTCAGGGATCTGGTTAATTACCTGGAAAAACAAGTGAGAATTGCAACTGATCCAGTGTTTGGAGACATCAGAGACACTCCAACACCAAGCAAGGATGGAAGGAGTTTTATGTCAAAACCACAGCATCCAAGAATGAAAGGAAGTACATTTGCTACCACTGTGACAGTTGCACATGAGAAGCATGGAAATGGACCTAGGAAAATGGAGAGTTGGCCGGCTGTAAAAAGGTGTATGTTCTGTGGAGGTGGACATGCTTTGGAGGTGTGTTTCCTATTGGAAAAGAAAGCACATCATGAGAAAATCACTTTCTTAAAAGAAAATGGAGCCTGCTTTGGTTGTCTGCAGAAGGGACACATGAGTAAGGACTGCAGAAAGCGACTTAGCTGCAACATATGCAATTTGAAGCATCCTCGGATGCTGCATATCCACCAAAGAAGGAACGAAATGGACGAACATCAATCTCCAACAAAAGAAGAAGCCGACATCGGAGCCATAGCCTCAGTACAGACAAGTGGTCTTACTGGGGCCGGTGAAGACAACTGCAAACTCTCAATAGTGCCTGTGAAAGTAAAAGCCAAGAAGGGGAACACAATAGTGCATACATATGCATTTCTTGACCCGGGAAGCACTGCTTCGTTTTGCACATTGGGGCTAATGACTACGCTCAATCTTCAGGGAAGAAGGTCAAATATTCTCCTGAGAACAATGGGTCAAAGGAAGGTCGTTGAAACCAGCATTGTTTCGGGCCTAGAAGTTACAGGACTGCATGGCACAGATTTCTGTGATCTACCATTTGTCTACACTCAGAAGACAATGCCTGTGCACAAAGGAAACATCCCACATCAAAATGACATCAATCAGTGGCCTCATTTGAAGAATATTCACTTACCTGAACTGGACTGTGAGATTGAGTTGCTGATTGGCTCTGATGTACCAAAGGCTCTTGAACCACTTCAAGTCATCAGTAGTGTGGGAGATGGACCGTATGCCGTTAAAACATTGCTCGGCTGGACAGTTAATGGACCTCTGGGAGGAAAAGATGATTATGCTCAGGAGCAGTCAGACATCAGTGTTAACAGGATATCAGTTGTTACACTTGATGAGCAGTGGGAGCAGCAGTACAAGATTGACTTTCCTGAGTGTGTCAAAGATGACCAAGAACCTTCAAAAGAAGATCAGCAGTTCTTGGAGTTGGTTTCAACATCTGCAAAGCTGGTAAATGGGCGTTACTGCTTTGGCTTACCATTGAAGGACAGGAACATCTGCTTGCCTGACAATAAGAACTGCGTTGAACAGAGGACACTAAACTTAAAAGGGCGTTTCCAGAGAGATCCATGCTATCACTTGGAGTACACCAACTTCATGTCTGACATGATATCCAAGGGTTATGCAGAAAAAGTACCAGAAGGGATCTTGGAACGTAGTGATGGCAGAAAATGGTATCTACCACACCATGGAGTTTTGCATCCACAAAAGAAAAAACTTCGAGTTGTCTTCGACTGTGGAGCTACATATCGGGGAGTTTCACTGAACTCTCAGCTCTTACAAGGGCCAGACCTCACCAGCACCTTAATTGGAGTCATAGCTAGATTCCGTAAAGAACCTGTTGTCATTGCTGCGGATATCGAAGCGATGTTCCTCCAAGTGCAAGTACCAAAGGAAGATCGGGACCTGCTACGGTTCGTCTGGTGGCCTGATGGAGATTACAGTCAGAACATGGTGGAATACAGAATGACGGTGCATTTATTTGGAGCAACATCATCTCCAAGTTGTGCAAATTTTGCCCTGAGGAAATGTGCTGAAGACAACACTGGCCAGTTCAGCCCACAAACTATCAACACCATCTTGAACAACTTTTATGTGGATGACTGCCTCGCTTCAGCAGCTTCAGAACAGGACGCAATAGCTCTTTATCACGAGTTAAGAGCCATTTGCTCCAAGGGAGGCTTTGTACTCACCAAGTGGATAAGCAATAGACGACATGTATTGGCTGCTATACCTGAAACGGAAAGAGCAAAAGAAATGAAGGATCTGGATTTGGACCATGATAAATTACCCGTGGAGAGGATGTTAGGTGTACAATGGTGTGTTCAGTCTGACGTCTTCAAGTTCAAAATCATCCTCAAAAACAGACCACTGACAAGACGAGGGATTTTGTCGACTGTCTGCTCTGTATATGATCCCCTTGGAATGTTGGCACCAGTAGTCCTGACTGCAAAAAGGATCCTACAGGAATTGTGTCGGAAAAAGACTGGTTGGGATGATGTGATACCAGACTCTTTTGTGCAGGAATGGATGAGCTGGATTCAGGAACTCCATAACTTGGAAGACTTTAAAGTCAATAGATGCTTCAAACCTACAAACTTCGGAACTGTAACATCTGCCCAGCTACACCATTTTGCTGATGCATGTCAGGATGGTTATGGAACTGTGAGTTATTTGTTACTGCATGACAACCATGGCCAAACACATTGTGCATTTGTGATGGGAAAGGCCAGAGTGGCTCCTTTGAAGCTAGTCACTATCCCTCGCATGGAGTTGACTGCTGCTACCATGGCAGGCAGAATGGACACAATATTGAGGAAAGAGCTGCAGATGGAACTAGCAGACTCTACCTTTTGGACTGATAGCACCTCTGTACTCAAGTACATAAAGAACAGGACCACACGATTCCGAACATTCGTGGCTAACAGAGTGACTGAAATTGCCAAAGCCTCGGATGAACATCAGTGGAGGTATGTCAACACAAATGACAATCCCGCAGACATGGCTTCCAGAGGTGTGAAAGTTAAAGTTTTCCTAAAGAAGGAAATGTGGGTGTACGGACCTCCGTTTCTTCTTGGTCCTCAGGAAGAGTGGCCTCAGAACCCTGATGGATTGGATGCCATTTCACCAAAGGACTCTGAAGTCAAGAGCATAACCGTAAATGCCGCTCAAATAACACTTGAAGTAGTGGATCCAACAACCAATTTCATCCATTACTTCTCATCCTGGAATCAGTTGAAAAGGGCAGTAGCATGGATGCTCAGAATTAAAGGACTGCTTCTGCAACGAATCAGGAAGAGGAAAACGGCAAGTGTTGCTCTCTCTTTGCAAGGAAATCTTGACACTCAGGAAATCCGTCTCACAATCAGTGAACTGGAGAATGCAGAGATTGAGATAATCCGCTTCTGCCAAAGGAAGAGATTTGGAGATGAAATCTCAAACCTCAAGAAAGGAATGAATGTTAAAAAGACAAGCCACATTCATAAACTCAACCCCATTCTGGACAAAGATGTGTTAAGAGTTGGTGGTCGCCTAAGCAGAGCAGCAATGCCAGAAGAAATTAAACATCCTGTAATTCTGGCCAAAGACTTTTACATTGCTGACCTGATTCTGCGACATATTCATGGAGAGGTGGGACATGGTGGTCGCAACCATATGCTATCCAGACTACGTCAGAAATATTGGATTCCTGGTGCCACAGTATTGATCAGAAAAATCCTGTCTAAATGTGTTGTCTGTCGACGTATAAATGCTACTCCTGGACAACAGCAGATGGCTGATCTACCTCTGGATAGAGTCTCTCCAGATGACCCACCATTCACAAACGTTGGAGTTGATTACTTTGGACCCTTTGGAGTGAAGCGTGGCAGAAGTGTTGTGAAGCGATACGGTGTTATTTTCACCTGTTTGGCTATAAGAGCAATTCACCTTGAAATGGCCTCATCGCTGGACACAGACTCTTTCATCCATGCCCTTCGGCGCTTCATAGCCAGACGAGGCCAAGTAAAAGAACTACGATCAGATAATGGAACCAATTTTGTAGGAGCACAGCGCGAGTTGAAGGAAGCTATCGAAGGATGGAATCAAGGTCAGATCCATAACACACTGCTTCAAAAGGGAATAAACTGGATATTCAATCCCCCTGCTGCCTCACACCATGGAGGCGTGTGGGAAAGACTAATTAGATCAGTGCGGAAGGTTCTCAACTCAACACTAAATGTGCAAAGTCTGGACGAGGAGGGACTTCATACAGTCTTATGTGAAGCTGAAGCTATCCTCAACGGTCGTCCAATCACGAAGGCTTCTACGGATCCCAACGACCTTGAAGCACTCACACCAAATCACCTTCTGCTTCTCAAAACTGTGCCATCACTGTCCCCAGGACAGTTTCAGAAGGAAGACCTGTATGCTCGCCGCAGGTGGAGGCAAGTTCAATATATGGCTGACTTATTTTGGAAAAGATGGATTAAGGAATATCTCCCCCAACTACAAGAACGTCAGAAATGGTCAAACATAAGACGCAACTTCACCCCAGGAGACATCGTCGTTATTGTGGATGATTCAGCACCTCGCAACTCCTGGTTGACTGGAAGGATTGTGGAGACCATGAGGGACAAAAAGGGGTTAGTACGTCAGCTTCGGATCAAGTCAAAGACCGGATTTCTGACCAGGCCCATCAACAAAGTTTGCCTACTACTAGAGGCGGAGGATCATTGACTGACCCGACCGAACTCTTGACTTTGTTCCTGGAGACATGACTTTGACTAATCACTCTTTCTTTGGATTACAGCTGATGAAGAAAGAAGATCAAGAAAATATATTTATTGTGTTGATTGTCATGTCAAATGTGTAATTATTATTTGAATTTGAAACATAATAATTAGGGGCCGGAATTGTAGGGGCCGTAATTGTTTATTTTGAATAGTTACAAACACTTCCGTTCTGATTGACACAGGTGGATGTGGGTGTGGTTAAATACCGGGGGCACTTGTGGCAAGGGGGAAGGATACAAAGGGGGTTAGTGGCGCACCTGTTTTAATTTCTGTTTACCGTCAATTTATGTCAATTCAACGTTATATTTATTGGTTTACTTTCAACATCATCTACAAGTTCTCATTCATCCGTTGGAATTCTGCCTTTTCATTCATTAAAACTCTTAAACTATACCCATCACCGGAGTTGGACATTGTTTGGACGCGTAACTTACCTGGAGCCCATTAAGCCTCTTAGCGGCCTTTATTGGAGAGCAGTCGCTACAACAATTATGCAAGTAATTGTGATGTACAGGATTTACAGTTATTTGCAGCATATACAGGATATACAGGATTGCAGGTTATTAGCAGAATATACATGGTTATATACAGTTGTACCAGAATATTGCCACTTCTGTATATAGAATATGCTAGAGGCACAAGTAGACCGTGAATCAAATTGACAGCTTTCTAACTTCCTGATCGGGAGGTTCCTGGTGGATGTTTTTTACTTGAAATTAAATGGTTGTCTTTGTGCCAGATCAAAGATCAGGAGATGGAGGGTCGCTTCAGCAAGCTGGTCCAGCAGCTTCTGGACGACCACAAAGATGTGGTCACTCTCCTGGCCGAGGGCTTCAGAGAGTGCCGCAGACACATCCAGGTAGAGATCTGCTCAGCTAACGTTTACAGTCACGGAACGTGTTTGTTTTGATGTATTTTTGGGCTTGTTTGTGACCGATTCAAATGGTTGTCCTTTCAGGATGAGACCTTGGTCCGTAACTTCCTGGACACCACCCTCACCTCGCGTCTTGGAATCAGGATGCTGGCCACCCATCATCTGTCACTGCACGAGGACAATGTGTGTTCTCCCTTCCTGCTTTCCTGCTATCGTTTAGCGCTCTGCTTTATACGCTCTGTGGATGTAATCAGAATAGTGACTTTTTGATTGGATGTTCGTTAGCTTTCTCCCTAACCCGTCTGCAGACGAAGGGCCTGACTGAACAGAGGCAGCAGTCTGCCTGTGCAATGACTTTCACCTCAGTTTATTTGTATCTGGTTTGGAAACCGTGTGGGTATGTTACCTAGCCCACTCAGCCAATGAACTCTATGGCTGTTTGGCAGCCCAGTCCTCCAGTGATGTAAGAGGCTGGTGTGGCTGCCCACTAGGCTTCTAAATAGCCATATGACCCTGTTATGAAGACTATATATAAACAGGCCTGGCTAGGAGAGTGATGAAGCACTTTTATTCAGT
Organism: Neosalanx taihuensis; assembly: GCA_030340665.1. NCBI lineage: Eukaryota > Metazoa > Chordata > Actinopteri > Osmeriformes > Salangidae > Neosalanx > Neosalanx taihuensis. The sequence goes on along the minus strand of CM059310.1, from coordinate 1,381,924 downwards.
TCTGGATCGCAGACTTCCTGCCTAAGTGTTGAACACTGTTGCACCTCAGCGTCAGGTCACTGTAAATACGGGTCCAGAAGTGACGTTACCCAGCAAGAATCGAGATGTGATGATGATCACTTGATACACTGATGTGACTGTGTTCATTGACTCTGTTGCCTATGTCTCTCAGCCCTAAAGAATGAGCCAAACTCAATCAATTAATTTGTATTTTTGGGGGGGGGTCTTTCCTTTCAGCCTGATTTCGTTGGCATCATCTGCAGGCGTCTTTCCCCAAAAAAGATCATTGAGAAGTGGGTGGACTTTGCAAGGTGAGTCCAGATATTCTCTTGGTTTCAGTGGGTTCACTGAAGGATTATTTGAACCTCCATTGGATCCTGGCCGGTGAGTGTGAAGATAAGCTGATGAATTCATGAAGTTATCAACAAGTCAGGCATGAAGCAGGAATCTTTGTTCTACTCTAATGACTTGAGTTTAATCTGTGACATAAAAGGTAACAAATGCCCCTGTAGCTGTTTCCAAGTCAGCTTGAACAGGGGAATGTTGTTGTTTGTCAACTATGAGCACATATAGTCCCTGTTCAGAGAACAGCGATACTAATCTTCTCCCCTGTAATCACAAGTTAGATGCGCCTCAAAGCGACAGGGACATCCAAGCACATCATATCTTCACCACACCATTCTTTGTGTCACCAAACCAGGTTTTAGTGAGTAATGCTTGCTTACTGCTTAATTGTAAATCTCTGGAACATGACATTGTAGAGGACTTTCTTGCTTGGTCATTGACACTGTCATATTAGTGAAGCTAAAACATTAAAAACCTGCTCCTTTTAACTGATTATTCTCAAATGTCATAGAGTTTAAACCATCAATCTAGGATACACTTACATAATGGTTATGGTTATATATTATCTTTGTAGGTTGAAGTTTTCCATCTGCAGTGTGTGAGGGTTACAAGTTCAAAGTCACAATTGCACATGTGTGTGTCAAACTATTTGTGTACACTGCACACACACACATACGCATACACTCATGCACAGACCCTGAAAAGCAGACTCTGGGTGCCCTTGCTCACCCAGCTCAGCCTCTCTAGGAATGTGCAGCTGCTCTGTCTCACTCTATTTCTAATCCACTTGGTCTCACTCTGTGTGTCTTACTCTTTGTGTATCTCTCTCTGTCTCTATCTCTGTCTGTCTTCTCTCTCTCTGTGTATCTCTCTCTCTGTCTCTCTCTCTCTCTAACTCTGTCTCTCTCTCTGTCTCTCTCTCTCTGTCTCTCTCTCTCTCTCTCTCTCTCTCTAACTCTGTCTCTCTCTCTGTCTCTCTCTCTCTCTGTCTCTCTCTCTGTCTCTCTCTCTCTCTGTCTCTCTCTCTCTAACTCTGTCTCTCACTCTGTCTTCCTCTCTCTCTCTCTCTCTCTCTCTCTCTCTCTCTGTCTCTCTCTCTCTGTCTCTCTCTCTGTCTCTCTCTCTGTGTCTCACTGTTTTAAACCTCTTTCCACTGCTTGGCTCTGGCTGCACCAGAACAAAGGCACTGATGTGGATCTTATATTGCTGACTGGGCTCGCACTTAAATCAACAGGGATTCTCTCTAAACAATTAGAGAGAGTGCATGAACACCATCTGTCCTTAGAACCTGGGAGTAGACTTGATGTCGTGGAAACACATTGGTTGGTTGTGCTTCATTAGATTTGGATGTGAGCATTATTATCGTCTCAAAACCGACTAATTTTGCTTGCTAAAGGCCTCGTCTGCTTTAGCTAGGAGAGAACAGAGACCCTGTGATTCTGTATGATGTGTACATGCTGCTTGTCCCCGTCTTCACTGAGTCGTCCGTGCTTATCCGCAGGCGTCTGTGTGAGCACCAGTACGGGAACTCTCCCCGGGTGAGGATTAACGGCCACGTGGCGGCCCGCTTCCCCTTCATCCCCCTCCCCCTGGACTACATCCTGCCTGAGCTGCTCAAGAACGCCATGAGGTAGCGTGACGCTTCTGTTCTCCAGCACACAAAGACTTTTTTTAGAGAAATGTTCTGCGTGTACCGCGAGGAGTCCTCGTGTACCGAGGAGAAATGTGACATTGTAGTCGTGTCGACACTCACAGTAGCTGCCGTGTGTCCTCTGCCCAGTTGGCAGTGTTAACCCCCTCCATCCATCATCGCACAGCTATTCAAACTTTAGACGTTTCACCCTCACTGCTGCAACCACAGCTGATCTTGAATCTCAGATAACAATGTCCAGCTAATTTTACAGCTGATTTTCACTTTTGTTCCAAATCGTACCAGATCTCTTCCCACCTGTACTAACAGCTGTAAACGAGATGATTATTATTATTATTATTATTATTATGTCTTACCATCAAAACAGTCTTATCACAACCAGGTCAACAAGAAGTGGGTCAGCAGTTCCCCTTTATTAGACTTGTTGTATAAGGCTATGGAAGGAATGTGCTAGGTCATTTCAGAGTGACCCCTGCTCTAGTTGTTGAGAGAGAGAGAGAGAGAGAGAGAGAGAGATTGGCTGTTATGCAGTATCCTGAAACCGTGGTCACATCTTGGTAGCGATGGTCTTCCTGTTGGAGACGATGCCGGCTGTGTGTGCCCTTTCCTCTAAATCCCTGGGGACCAGGTCCTGTCTTTATGGGAGCACAGCCAGGATCACCAGATTGCAGGTTGCTATTTGAATTTCCCTTTTGGCGAGAAGCCTGTGACCGTAAACACAGTCGCTGCAGAATCGAGTCATGTGTCGGAAAAAACACGAGACCGCAGCTTATAGTTGCCTAGGCGACGTGACACGTATTAAGAAACTGAACTGGGATTGTCATTCAGTTAGACAAGTCTTGGGTCTTATTCTTTTTAAGTAAAGTCATGAGAAGTCTTGAGTAATTGGGGAAAGATAAATGAGACAGTCATCTGGAAATGATTTGCTGACTGTTGTTGGGAGTGTGAACCTTTCAACCAGAACCCAGCTGGTGTTGTGATGTGGACAGAAACCTCCTCTGCTTCCTCACCCGGCCTTTTGTCATACTAGCAGCCTGCAGGCACCTGACCTGGATCCTGCTGTGCCCTGTGTTCTGCTGTGTTCTGCTGTGTTCTGCTGTGCCCTGTGTCCTGCTGTGCCCTGTGTTCTGCTGTGTTCTGCTGTGCCCTGTGTCCTGCTGTGCCCTGTGTTCTGCTGTGCCCTGTGTTCTGCTGTGCCCTGTGTCCTGCTGTGCCCTGTGTCCTGCTGTGCCCTGTGTTCTGCTGTGCCCTGTGTTCTGCTGTGCCCTGTGTTCTGCTGTGTTCTGCTGTGCCCTGTGTTCTGCTGTGCCCTGTGTTCTGCTGTGCCCTGTGTTCTGCTGTGCCCTGTGTTCTGCTGTGTTCTGCTGTGCCCTGTGTTCTGCTGTGCCCTGTGTTCTGCTGTGCCCTGTGTTCTGCTGTGCCCTGTGTCCTGCTGTGTTCTGCTGTGCCCTGTGTTCTGCTGTGCCCTGTGTTCTGCTGTGTTCTGTGCCCTGTGTTCTGCTGTGTTCTGCTGTGCCCTGTGTTCTGCTGTGCCCTGTGTTCTGCTGTGCCCTGTGTTCTGCTGTGTTCTGCTGTGCCCTGTGTTCTGCTGTGCCCTGTGTTCTGCTGTGCCCTGTGTTCTACTGTGCCCTGTGTTCTGCTGTGCACTGTGTCCTGCTGTGCCCTGTGTCCTGCTGTGCCCTGTGTTCTGCTGTGCCCTGTGTTCTGCTGTGCCCTGTGTTCTGCTGTGCCCTGTGTTCTGCTGTGTTCTGCTGTGCCCTGTGTTCTGCTGTGCCCTGTGTTCTGCTGTGCCCTGTGTCCTGCTGTGCCCTGTGTTCTGCTGTGTTCTGCTGTGCCCTGTGTTCTGCTGTGCCCTGTGTTCTGCTGTGCCCTGTGTCCTGCTGTGCCCTGTGTTCTGCTGTGTTCTGCTGTGCCCTGTGTTCTGCTGTGCCCTGTGTCCTGCTGTGCCCTGTGTTCTGCTGTGTTCTGCTGTGCCCTGTGTTCTGCTGTGCTCTGCTGTGCCCTGTGTTCTGCTGTGCCCTGTGTTCTGCTGTGTTCTGCTGTGCCCTGTGTTCTGCTGTGTTCTGCTGTGCCCTGTGTTCTGCTGTGTTCTGCTGTGCCCTGTGTTCTGCTGTGCCCTGTGTTCTGCTGTGCTCTGTGTTCTGCTGTGTTCTTCTGTGCCCTGTGTTCTTCTGTGCCCTGTGTTCTGCTGTGCCCTGTGTTCTGCTGTGCCCTGTGTTCTTCTGTGTTCTGCTGTGCCCTGTGTTCTTCTGTGCCCTGTGTTCTGCTGTGCCCTGTGTTCTGCTGTGCCCTGTGTTCTGCTGTGCCCTGTGTTCTGCTGTGTTCTTCTGTGCCCTGTGTTCTTCTGTGCCCTGTGTTCTACTGTGCCCTGTGTTCTGCTGTGTTCTTCTGTGCCCTGTGTTCTACTGTGCCCTGTGTTCTGCTGTGCCCTGTGTTCTTCTGTGCCCTGTGTTCTGCTGTGTCCTGTGTTCTGCTGTGCCCTGTGTTCTGCTGTGTTCTACTGTGCCCTGTGTTCTGCTGTGTCCTGCTGTGCCCTGTGTTCTGCTGTGCCCTGTGTCCTGCTGTGCCCTGTGTCCTGCTGTGCCCTGTGTTCTGCTGTGTTCTGCTGTGTTCTGCTGTGCCCTGTGTCCTGCTGTGCCCTGTGTTCTGCTGTGTTCTGCTGTGCCCTGTGTCCTGCTGTGCCCTGTGTTCTGCTGTGCCCTGTGTTCTGCTGTGCCCTGTGTCCTGCTGTGCCCTGTGTCCTGCTGTGCCCTGTGTTCTGCTGTGCCCTGTGTTCTGCTGTGCCCTGTGTTCTGCTGTGTTCTGCTGTGCCCTGTGTTCTGCTGTGCCCTGTGTTCTGCTGTGCCCTGTGTTCTGCTGTGTTCTGCTGTGCCCTGTGTTCTGCTGTGCCCTGTGTTCTGCTGTGTTCTGCTGTGCCCTGTGTTCTGCTGTGCCCTGTGTTCTGCTGTGCCCTGTGTTCTGCTGTGCCCTGTGTCCTGCTGTGTTCTGCTGTGCCCTGTGTTCTGCTGTGTTCTGTGCCCTGTGTTCTGCTGTGTTCTGCTGTGCCCTGTGTTCTGCTGTGCCCTGTGTTCTGCTGTGCCCTGTGTTCTGCTGTGCCCTGTGTTCTGCTGTGTTCTGCTGTGCCCTGTGTTCTGCTGTGCCCTGTGTTCTACTGTGCCCTGTGTTCTGCTGTGCCCTGTGTCCTGCTGTGCCCTGTGTTCTGCTGTGCCCTGTGTTCTGCTGTGCCCTGTGTTCTGCTGTGCCCTGTGTTCTGCTGTGTTCTGCTGTGCCCTGTGTTCTGCTGTGCCCTGTGTTCTGCTGTGCCCTGTGTCCTGCTGTGCCCTGTGTCCTGCTGTGCCCTGTGTTCTGCTGTGTTCTGCTGTGCCCTGTGTTCTGCTGTGCCCTGTGTTCTGCTGTGCCCTGTGTCCTGCTGTGCCCTGTGTTCTGCTGTGTTCTGCTGTGCCCTGTGTTCTGCTGTGCCCTGTGTCCTGCTGTGCCCTGTGTTCTGCTGTGTTCTGCTGTGCCCTGTGTTCTGCTGTGCTCTGCTGTGCCCTGTGTTCTGCTGTGCCCTGTGTTCTGCTGTGTTCTGCTGTGCCCTGTGTTCTGCTGTGTTCTGCTGTGCCCTGTGTTCTGCTGTGCCCTGTGTTCTGCTGTGCCCTGTGTTCTTCTGTGTTCTGCTGTGCCCTGTGTTCTTCTGTGCCCTGTGTTCTGCTGTGCCCTGTGTTCTGCTGTGCCCTGTGTTCTGCTGTGCCCTGTGTTCTGCTGTGTTCTTCTGTGCCCTGTGTTCTTCTGTGCCCTGTGTTCTACTGTGCCCTGTGTTCTGCTGTGTTCTTCTGTGCCCTGTGTTCTACTGTGCCCTGTGTTCTGCTGTGCCCTGTGTTCTTCTGTGCCCTGTGTTCTACTGTGCCCTGTGTTCTGCTGTGTCCTGTGTTCTGCTGTGCCCTGTGTTCTGCTGTGTTCTACTGTGCCCTGTGTTCTGCTGTGTTCTGCTGTGCCCTGTGTCCTGCTGTGCCCTGTGTTCTGCTGTGCCCTGTGTCCTGCTGTGCCCTGTGTCCTGCTGTGCCCTGTGTTCTACTGTGCCCTGTGTTCTGCTGTGTTCTGCTGTGTTCCTAGGTCAGCAAGGCTGTGTTCCTGGCTTGAAGCCTTGGGAAAACAGCAAAGCAACTTGCAGCTGCTTCCAAAGGGGAAATTCTAATTCCTTGTGCAGTGCAGTCCCCTGTTTTGGCTGGGAGTCTAGATGTTACCCAGTAGGCTAAAGTGGCGTCTTTCCCTTGTCCCCCCCCCCCCCCCCCCGACCACTTCCTGTAAAGTCATGTGACTAACCACCAGGATGACATGGATGTTCGGTCCTATCCTCTGGCAGTAGTAGCCATTTTGTTTTGGGGTTTACTTGATAATGAATCTACGGGAGTGAATGATTTGAATTCTGAAGCAGCTGATCCAAAAAAGCTGCTTCATGGAAAACAGGAAAGTGTTACAGAGTCACACAGTAAACCACACTGGACCAATCAAAACCCTTATGTGACCTCCTGTCCCAGTATTAGCTGAGCTAGCAGCTGACCCAGCACCAGCTTTTTCTTCTCCATGTCTATTTTGCTACAAGGTTGAAGGGCAATCAGCTTCAGCTCCAGTCACCTAGTCTTGTCGTGGTTTCCTTTCCCCGAAGGCTGTTTTCACGCTGTGGTCCATGAATAACTGGCATGTTCCACCAGTGACACCTGTTCCTTACCCTGGTAGTGTTGTGTTTCAGTGGCAAACAAGTAATTCCTTCACACGCTTCTTTGTTATTCTCACAGGGCCACCATGGAAAGTCACCTGGACACTCCGTACAACGTGCCTGATGTAGGCGTCACCATCGCCAACAACGACACAGACTTTGTCATCAGGTAAGTGTGTTGTTGTGTTGTGATGCATTGACACCAGAGCAGGGGCTGATGGGAGAGGAGAAAGGTGATGACCTCTGTGACATCACTCACTAGAGGTCACTATGTTGGTCGGCTAGGAAGCTCCAACTTGAATGGAAAAACTCATGAACGTATCAGACCAGACCGTATGTGACTTAACGGGTTGAAAAGGAAACCTATCTGCCTCATCTGCCTCATCTGCCTCTTCTGCCTCTTCTGCCTCTTCTGCGGAACTTCTCCTGGGGAAAGTGCTTAGAAAGGACTGTCACCATGGGAACTGTGCCAGAGGCTCCAGCCTAGTTAGAGAACTGCTGTCATCGGACAACTGGAAATGGACATGGATGTTTACACTAGACAAATTTACAGAGGCTAAAATGTTTGACTAATGTTGAACTACTGAGCGTATTAAGTGCATGTGTGTTTGGATAAGGGGGATATTCAGACAAGGGGAGTTAAAGGTCTAACTTCAGTTTTAGCTTGTTTTGGGGGGGGGGTTGGACAGAGCTTTAGAATGGTGTTTTGGAATATATTTTTTTATATATACATATATATTCCAAATATTTATTTATTTATTATTATTATTTCATTTATATATATAACAATATATTGTATATATACATAACAATATATTGTATATATACATAACAATATATTGTGTATATATACAACTATTTGCAGGCATTTGAGCAAAATGCAGTATTGTTAGATTGTTGTTAGATTTAGCATGCAGTGCCATCACTCAGCATGTATCCTGATTTCAGCTGGTTTGATTCTCATAAATAAGATCCTGCTGTACCTGCAGTCGGCCCTGTTAGCCTGCTCACTGACTCCTCTGGTTCGCTTGTTCAGGATCTCAGACCGTGGTGGTGGCATCCCTCACAGCATCATAGACAAGGTGATGGACTACCACTTCAGCACTGCCGAGGAGAGTGCCCAGGACCCGCGCATGAACACCCTGTTCAACAACATCACCAACAGTGGCCCCCAGTCGGGCCCCATGCATGGGTAAGAGCAGGCAGGGGGGGGGGACGTCTCATACCGGTCATGTGACAGCTAATTCAACTTGATAGGTGAAAGTTCCTTTGCGGATCATAAGGGAGGGAAAAGTACTTGAACACGGCCAATGTTTGTCACATGAAAGGAATTATCTACTACAGACTTGTATAACATTCCAGGTGGTTCAGAGCACTAAAGTACGGAGGGATTATGTCATCCCTGAGTTTGTTTCTGAATACCGTCAGAGTTTTTCCAGATGTTTGCTAATGTTGCTACATCCACAACTTCTAGTCCTCAGTATCCCTCTTTTGACCTCCTCTGTTCCCTTGCAGGTTTGGCTTTGGCCTGCCCACCTCCAGGGCTTACGCTGAGTACCTGGGTGGATCTCTGTCCATCCAGTCCATGCAGGGCATCGGTACGGACGTCTACCTGCGCCTGCGCCACATCGACGGAAAAGGAGAGAGCTTCCGTGTTTGAGAACCCCTGCTGCTCAGCCAGGGAGACCCCAGAGATGCGGCTACACGGGGGGGCGGGTCGTTTCTCGGTCATTTTGACGCCGGCTGGCGTTCCTCTGTTCTGCCAGTCCAGAACATTGCAAGTGGCCGAGCGGCTTCTTTTTTGGGGCCCTCAGGCTGAAGAGGCTGGAAGAGCTTCCTCTGAGTCGGCACCTCCAAACTTTTCCTTTTTTTTCTCTCCCTTTTATTTCCTCTTTCCTTGTAACTTGAGGGTTAGTGAACTTTTGCACTTATGTCATCAGAGTGCATGGTGGTTTGTGTGTTGGTGTTGTCAATTTGGGAGAAAAAGAAATGGGGGGAGGGTGGGGGGGGGGAGATCTCCAGCCTTAAAGATGTGGATTTGTTAAGACACTTTCTTTTTTTAAAGACCAATTGCTGGTGAGAGTGTTCTTGTGTCTGAAATCCATTAGAATTTGAATGACTTTGGTCTTTGCAAGACCTTATCTTGAATTACCTGCGGAGGACCCTGTGGAGGAAAACTGCCAAACCTCATGGGAGAGAGCATGCACGTTATTGGGGAGAAACAAGAAAAAGTTCAACTTTTGGTTTAGTAAAGGTTTGTGAAAGCTATCAGTTGAGGAGATGTTGCCTTACTGTGTGCAGGTTCGTATGACAGGATACTGATTTGACCTATACATTATCTAGTTCCATATGCTTTCTGTCATGCAATTTTACATATACAACATCAGATGAGAGAAAATCAAGCTGTTTTTCTACCACTGTGAATGATTATTGGAAATGCTAATCATCACTCACATAGATGTTTATGGTTTAACGGTTATATACTTTAGGTTTTGAACACCAGAAGAGGTGTTTTGTGTTTGTTTATTGCGTCTTTATCTACAAAAAAAGAGAATTTGAAGTATATCCATTTGTATTATTTGCTTGTTTTCTGGTATTTGAAATACACTTTGAATATGTTCTTTCTTTGTTACTGACACACATTCCGACAGGTCAAATTTCAAAATTAAGAAAAACTTTACTTTGAGGTACAATAGTATTAATTTGAGGTGCATGGATGGATTTATGTAAATGCGGCAATCTGGTCTTGAAGTAGAATAAAGGAGAAAGGTACCTGCCTCAATCTCCACTAGACTGTAGATGACAGTATTTGAGGCACCTGTGTAGTAATAGTTCCTCGTGATTTTAAAGGTTCAGGTGGCCCAAGATTTTTCTGGCATGAGAAATCTAATTTGACAGACCACACTGTAGTCCAAGTGCGCCATCTGCTGGCAAAATAAAAGAATACATACAGACCCTCAAAAAGACAAGGGAAAGTATGTTTTGATATTGGAAATTCAAATGGAAGTGTAATGCATTCTTGTTTCTTTATTATTTTTGAACGTATGATAAAGCTGAGACATTCTTGATGTTGTTGTCATGAAATGCAAGACTAACATCCTTATGGGCTTCTTATATTTCTTCTTTAGGCCAAATAACTGAATGGTGTTACTGACCGTGTGTAATGCTGTGGATTCTGCGGACGATTTATTTTGTATGTTTGTGTCCTCAAGACATGTCATTCGTTTATAGTTATTGGGGCATTATTAAACTCTCAACAACATGGGTTCTTTTGACAGTTTATTTCAGTGCACATCTGATTGGATATGGTTTATAGAACACCTGTACGTTTAGGTTATTTAAGCTGTTTCAGACAATGGACTGCTGTAAAAAGTGTTTTTAAGTTTTGGTTCACGAAATCAGTCAGTTATCCACTGATGCCTTTTTCCAGAGGAAACAGTGTGATCAACACACTAATGGGACCTTTACTGACCCAGAAACAGTTGATAAGTACAAGAACAGGCTTGTTTATGAACTTCAGTGTACTAAAAGCAGAACAGCAATTGAAATTGTATAGTGGGAAATGTTCCTCTCTCCTACACAGACGGGCTCCTGTTAAAAACACAATGAATAGACTTATACATTCAGGGCTCCCCTTTCTGAGGTGGGGTGCAGGCAGTCCCAGGTGGGCAGGCCTCAGGTGCCCCCCCCCCCCCCCCCACCCCCCCTCTGGCTCAGGGGGATTCCTCTCCTCTGGGATGCGGAAGTGGTTACGCCCTAACACATGACCGGAATGCTCGAAGGTGATTGGCCGGAAGGCCAGACGTCTGACGTTGTCTGCAGATCTTCAGCCGTTCAGAGCGAGCCAGCTCGAGCCTCCTAACAACACTCAGTCTGCAGATCTTCAAGGCTCGTGGATGAAATAACTCAGGGGACATTCTTGGCATAAAGGTATTTGCGTGCATCCAACATTATTATATTTGGCGTGTTGGCAGGAAGGTCTAGTTAGTTCTGTCTAGAATCACTTTAATCACAAACTGAACTTCGGAATTGCCAGTGTGGGAACAGTAAGTCTAATATAGTTTCTATTCTCTAGAATGATACATCGCTGTATAATGTAATTAACCTGATGGATAATAATGATTAAAAAAACATCGAAATCTCCATTTAGGTTCTAGAAGGTAACTGTCTGCCTTTCGTGTGACGTAGACCGAGCAAATCTAATGTTGCCAGCTGGATTGACTGGCAATCTCATTTTTCAACTACGTTGCAAAAGGAAATACCTGAGTACCGCAGCTTTCAGCGGTGAATCTAAATCTATTCAAGATCATGTCCTGAAAGTGAATCCAGGTCTTTAAATCACCGCAGCAGTTTGATGAAATGATCCATCTGGTTAAGTGATGACAAGAGGGGAACACAGCAGGACCCCCCCACCCCCCTGTCACCACATCCTAACACCACTGTCACACTGTAACAAGGCAATACTGGAGGCATGATCTGAGATGATCTGAACTGTACATGAACAGACATCAGTTATAGACCGAAGCTTATATGAAGCCATTTCCTTTCATTTATTTTTTTTGCAGAAACTTCAAATCATTTTGTTATAATAAACACGGGTCTTTGTTTCCATAGCTTCCATAATCTACATACCATCATTTACAATATGCAGTGTGAATGAACTGGTTCTTCTTTTTTTACCCCCAGTTGCCATGAGCAGTGAGTTGAATGTGCCCATGGGCTCCCCCACCCCAGGGAACTCAGATCGGGTTCAGGATGGTGGGGGGATGGACTACAGAGACTGGGTACGGCGGAGTTACCTGGAGCTCGTCACCTCCAACCACCACTCGGTCCAGGCCCTGTCCTGGAGGAAGCTGTACCTGAGCAGGGCCAAGCTGAAAGCCTCCAGCAGAACGTCAGCTCTGCTCTCGGGTTTCGCCATGGTGGGTCACTCCACATTTTCTCGGACATATTCATGCAGATATGAAGATAGGCTGTGTCATCCATCGCTGTAGCCTTGTTGGAAGTCCCCCCCCCGTCCCCCCCCCTGTCCCCCCTCCCCGTCCCCCCCGTCCCACAAAAAAACAAACCCTTTGTTGGATTTCAAAGCCTCTTCCTGGTGTTTTCTTGAGTCAACAAACTACATTCTGCATTCTTCTTATCATAATTCTCACAGGAAAAGCTTCCGCCATCCCCCCCCCTTCCCCCCCGCTCCCCCCTTTTGCTATTAATAGCGTTGAACAAATAACGTCTCTCAGATTTATGTCTGCTCAGTTGGGAGATGGCTGATGTGTTGTTTTTGGTTTGTGTGCTGATCTAGGTGGCCATGGTGGAAGTCCAGCTAGAGATGCAGTACAACTACCCTCGCTTCCTCCTGATCTCCTTCAGCGTGTGCACCACGGTGCTGGTGGCCGTGCACCTGTTCGCCCTGCTCATCAGCACCTGCATCCTGCCCAACGTGGAGGCTGTCAGCAACATCCACAACCTCAACTCAGTGAGCGAGTCGCCCCATGAACGCATGCACCACTACATCGAGCTGGCCTGGGGTTTCTCCACAGCCCTGGGCATCCTCCTCTTCCTGGCTGAGGTGGTGCTCCTCTGCTGGATCAAGTTTCTGCCCGTGGACTCTGGAGGTGCCAACCAGGTCGCGGTGGCAGCCGCCGAGCTGGCGCTGGCTAAGATGAATTGTAGCTCCCCTAGTGGTGGGGTCAAGCCCCCTAGGCCGACCACCGTCCCAGGGAACAGCGGTTGGCAGGCGGCTCTGGCCTCCACCATCATCATGGTGCCTGTGGGGGTGATCTTTGTGGTGTTCACCATCCACTTCTACCGCTCGCTGGTTCGCCACAAGACAGAGCGCCACAACCAGGAGATTGAGGAATTGCACAAGATCAAGGTGCAGCTGGACGGGCATGAGAGAGGGCTGCAAGCTGTGTGATCCAGTCGCTTGGCTTCCCTTCAGCTCCTCCAGCCTTTGGAGTGCTGTGGCCGAGCTCCTAGTGAATCAATAGGTGGAAGGTGTTCTTTCTAACAAGCATCTTAACATCTAACAAGCCTTCGTTTTTTTTCCCTCCTCCACATCCGGTCGAATCATTGTTACGGCCTTCCTCGAATCCAGGAGCCCCGCCTACTGTGTGGAAGGTTAAAGAATGAACAGATGTGAAATGGTTGGCTTGGTGAACATTGTTTTTGGCTGTGTGAAAGATGGCCGTTAAGTATGTTGATTGTTAATAGAAAAAAAAAGAAAAATAGTCCAATCACCCAATGGACCTTCAGTCCCTTATAATTAGTGCCATTACCACATTATAGCTTTATTGCCACCATACAGGAAGTGTTGGAGATTAGAATGTTAAACCATCATATGTGCAAACAGGCCTGTGTTGGTACATGCTACCACACAGGGGTCACACATTTGGGTGTGATGGATAAGTTACTTTAGACCACCCTGACAGCTCACCAGGAGGTGTGTTGTTGAGATGGACCACTCATGTGTGAAGCTTGAAAGCTTTTGAATCATTGTTACGGGCCAGAAGTCTGTGGTTTCCTGTTATCAAAAACAAAGAAAGTCTTGCTTGTTTGTACACTGACAATGAGAGCCACTGGCTGTCAGGTTAGTGTGGAACATGAGGCCTTCCGGAACTCCTCAGGCCTCAAAGCCCCTTCAGTCAAAAACCTTTACTGTATAATGATCTTCACCATGCCAAATACTTCCTTACCATCAGCATGGTCATTCAAAGCAAGCCATGTCAATGCTCACTCTGTGTTTAGGTCACTTACATTTTCCCATACTGGGACGATAAAAAAATGTGTCAAATATAATCCAGTGTATCTAATGGCTAATACCTTTCAGATCTGTACTTCCCCCTACTTCATCCTGAAATGAAAACATTGATAAGCACATCACATTATTCCTTATACTATAAACAAAATAATTGTTTAAAAATGTAAACGTTTACTAAATGGCAATTGCAGTTGAGAAGGTGTTTGTACTAACCAGGATTTATCATTTGTGCCACTACTTTTTATAGAATTAAATTAAGAGATGGTTAGAATGTTATTATAATGTACAATTTGAATGAGGGATTGATGGTGAGCTTGACTTAAAACGGCCTGTTGAAGGTTTGAAATATCACAGCTTTGTGGAGAGGTATTGTCAGTTCTCTTGAATAAATATTTATCATCTTCAAAATGAAAAGTAAGTAAGAAAGGACGATAATAACATTCCAAGACAAGATCTCTGACCAAGAATGGACTGTTTTCTTTATTTCACTGTGTTGAAAAAAGACAAAAGTGCACTTGTAGTTTCCTTGGTAAAGGTGTTGAAAGCTGAATGTCTGTAAACTTTTATTGGCTGTAAAACAATGTCTTACTTTTTCTGCTTTCATCAAAACAGACCGTGGTCATGATTGTGTATGCAGTAGTTAGTTAGAGTATCTATTGGGAAGATTCTTCTAAATGTAGTATACACACTGTTTCATTGACCAAACAGACACTTTTTATATGTTGACAACCAGTGCAAAATACAAACCTTTTACTGAAAAGAAAAATGTAATTTTGTGTTATGCTTTTGATAAAGAAAATTAGCTTGTCATTTATTTTGGATAATGATAACACAGAAGTATGTTAACTGGTTCAGTGTATGTTGAAGGCTTTGTGTGTGTGATGGTGTTATGTTCTGTGAATCAGCATGTCTTATACCGTGTCTTAAGTGGAATTTCATGTGGCAAATAAACTCAAATTATTTTGTTTATTTCTATGCTCCACAATGTGTTTGTTGTCTCTATTCTTATAATACAGGATATAAATTATTTGAGCTATACTCTGTTTATTGTTCATATTCCCCTCATCGAAGGGAACCATCACTGGTCTTCCATTCTGGATTCCCAGAGTGTGACTGTCTCCTTGGTGAACAGTGTAGCTTCAATCATGATCACCTTCAGCCTTGTGTGCTTGGGCCTAGTTTGAATAGTCTTATTTGAATGCATCTACATCTTGGGTTGAAGCAGACCAGTGTTTCAGCTTAATTTGCCTTTCGTAACTAAAGGACATTGAAGCTATCATCACATTCCGACGATGTTAGTGAAGTCAACAATTCAAGAACGGAAGGGACTTTAAAGTGTTTAAATAGTGACGACTGAGATTTGGTGAGATTTTCACTCCAAATACACACAGCTGTGAGCACTGTGGTAATTAGTCAATTGAGATTGAGTATGTGACTAATGTAGTAGCCAATGAGAAAGGGCCTGTAGACCAATTATGCAATTTGCCAATATTAAAAGGTCACTCTCACAAACACAAAATATTCACTCCTGACATGAGAAGATAAAGACCAGGTAACCTGTGTTCATCATGATTCATGTGTTTTCTTACTAGTCAAACAAATCATTTATTTTTAATCAACTAAAACAAAACTTCTCATGTGTTTTAGTTTGAAAAGGTTGCTGAATATTCCAACACAGCTATGATGATCGAAGAACAACCTGACTTGGTATTGATGCCTCTTGGTGTCTCTGACTAAGGCATGATCATGTTTAATCTTCTCTCTGAGCTGTGAGGTTAATATTGACTGAGGATGCTAATGTTGACTTCCTCAGTCAACACGTAGCACTCTCACAGGCACGGAATGTTCTACGCTTCTGGTTCCTGAACATTCTGACCTTTTTTTTTTTTTTTTTTAAATCAAGCTAGATACAAGTTGACTAGTCACACTTTTCTCACTGGTGGTTTGAGTTTTGAGGGGATAGATTCATCATGACATGAGGCCCATCGCTTAAGGCTCTGGCCCTTCCTTGAGTCTCTGCTCTATGTTTAGACACCTGGCCTATGTAGTTAAGCAGTGTGGGTGTTCCTACTCCCTCCCTCACACCTCGTATCATATTTGCTGTACTCTAGCCAGGCCATGGCAGATCACATTCGACTGAATAGGCATAGAGGTCATGACCTCATGCTAAATATAATCCATCTGCAGAGGCTTAAGATGGGAGACATGTTGTTGCTCCCTGTGCTGCATGAGGCTTATGGGTGTGGTGATGTCCTGATGGTGGGTCAGAACAAGTCTGTCTATGAACTTGCCGAAACTAATTTAAACATCCTGCTAATGCTTTATTTAACATTTTTATTCTTGACTTCAGGTGTTCCTGTTCCACTTGAGGACTTCAAATGGGAAAAGTTCCCCCCCCCCCCCCCCTCTAAGGGAAATGGGAAGTTTGGGATTAAACCAAAAATGTGTATGTTGCTTGAATGTCTTCCAGGTATGACTCATGCTTCCAAAAATAAAGTTTTGATTCAGAAAACGTACTTCCATGGATAGCTCAGAAACTATACTTGGCTTCATAAAACATCAACTCCTTTTCCTTGTTTGGCTACGGTTACATATTGAATGTTCACATTTGAAGGAGGCTGTTTCCTACAGTGTGGTGGAGGGAAATATTCTGCAAGAAGTCCAACCTGTTCCTTCACTTCTTTGTAGGAAAAAAAAAAAATACAAACCAAGACAACATGATTGGTGTTGAGGACAAATAATTACAGAATTAGTCAGTCATTTGGCCTGAGAACACCAGCTGATTTAACAACTGTTGTTTTCCATTTCACCTTTTACAATGAACTGGCTAAAGAAAGGCAGCCATCTTAAGAACCCCCCCCCCCTCCTCCTCCTCCATGTCACCCATGTCTAGCTGTCAGGAGAGTAGATCTTAATGAGGTGCTGGAGTTCAGTGGGGTAACCAGTCATGGGACACCTCATGTTGGCTTTAACATAGACGTAGATGCACCGGTAACAGAACACGAAGCCGGAGGTTGACAGGACCGTGTCGTTGGTGCGGCACCTGCGACACAGCGGGCACACCTTGCTGTGTTGGCTCCTGGCCGCCTGGTCCTGGAGGTGGACAGGAGGGGGCGGTGTGGGCAGCGTGGTCAGGCTCTTGATGGTGCTCTGGTTGTCAGAGGAATACCACCA
Organism: Neosalanx taihuensis; assembly: GCA_030340665.1. Taxonomy (NCBI): domain Eukaryota; kingdom Metazoa; phylum Chordata; class Actinopteri; order Osmeriformes; family Salangidae; genus Neosalanx; species Neosalanx taihuensis. Next base: position 1,365,301 of record CM059310.1, on the reverse strand, counting down.
CTCCAGGAACTGCAGGAAGAACACCCCCACGGAGAGACCAGAGGAGAGGGACACGGCCACGCCTCCTGCCACGGATGACGTCAGCTTCTTCAGCCTATCACCAATGCTGCAAGGGAAAGAACCAGTGAGCAGTGGCAACACATCAAGTATGCAGGGTCAGGTGTGGATGCAGTAATGCTTCAGTCTCACCTTGCCCCAGTGCCTGCAGATGGTGTTGCTGGTTTGAGGTCCATATTCCTGATGTCATGTCCTGTAAGGTGGGCCAGTTGGACTCCAGCCAGCCACAGTAATGGTGAATGTGTCCTTGCGCGACCAAATACGTAGAGGAGCTGTTGGCAGAAGACCCAGCTATCCCAAGCCATGCTGACGTAAGGGTACGCGGCCAGGAAAGCCCTGTACATCCTCTGCAAGCGGGACTGGGGCAGACGGATGGAGAAGTCATCCTCGTCCCTCTGCTTCGCCAGCACTTGCTCCAGTTTGGCCCGCAGGTACGGCACCAGCGCCAGCAGAAGCAGCGAGCGCCAGTGGGATTTGACTCCGAGGCCCAGGTAAGCGGGCTTCTGGCTGCCCGATGGAGAGACACGCTTCAGGCTGTAGAAGTTTTCTGAGAAGGAGCCGCTCGTCCGCGACAAGAAATGATGCTGAAGCAGAAGATCGAGAACGACGTAAATCTCGTCAAATCTCCGGAGGAGGAATCCGTAGCGAGAGGGATTGGACTCAGCCAGTACCTGCAACATAATTTACATTTGACATTTATTAATTTAACACTTTTATCCAGAGCGACTTACAAGAGACAGATAAATGAATAAAAGCATTTTTTGGCAGGTTCATCCCAAACTTAATGAGTTGTTTTGAGCTGGATCAGAAAGGTGAATCCATTAATCCATGAATCCAGCATGCATCACATCCATCCAACATGCATCACATCCATCCAACATGCATCACATCCATCCAACATACATCACATCCATGCAACATGCATCACATCCATCCAACATGCATTAAATCCATCCAACATGCATCACCTCCATGCAACATGCATCACATCCATCCAACATGCATTCCATCCATCCAACATGCATCACATCCATGCAACATGCATCACATCCATCCAACATGCATTAAATCCATCCAACATGCATCACCTCCATGCAACATGCATCACATCCATCCAACATGCATCACATTCATCCAACATGCATCACATCCATGCAACATGCATCACATCCATCCAACATGCATCACATCCATGCAACATGCATCACATCCATCCAACATGCATTAAATCCATCCAACATGCATCACCTCCATGCAACATGCATCACATCCATCCAACATGCATCACATCCATCCAACATGCATCACATCCATCCAACATGCATCACATCCATCCAACGTGCATCACATCCATCCAACATGCATTAAATCCATCCAACATGCATCACCTCCATGCAACATGCATCACCTCCATGCAACATGCATCACATCCATGCAACATGCATCACATCCATCCAACATGCATCACATCCATCCAACGTGCATCACATCCATCCAACATGCATTAAATCCATCCAACATGCATCACCTCCATGCAACATGCATCACATCCATGCAACATGCATAACAGTGAGCTGGCCATCTTGAAGAAGTGGTTAAGATCATAATGTCTATGGTTAAGATGCCCCCACCTTCACAGCGTGGCGCAGAGCAGGCCTCACAGCTCCCATCAGGGACTCCTGCGCCAGAACCTGGAAGATGGATGGAAGATCATCTGAAGCTGCTGCGGTCAGATGTGCGCCTCGTTCAGCCATGGCTGCAAAAACAGCGTCAAAAATCAAAAAGATGATATGACCCAGACACCGATTTTAAAACTCAGATACAATCCAGAGAGTTAATAATGTTCCTACAAACTCTTCTGGGCGACTGTACGTCGTTAGTTCACATGTTAACTTATTTAATTTATAGAAATTAAAGCAATGACGGAAGTCGGCTGGTTATGCATATGAATTCAACTAAAAATGTTCGATCATTAAAAGTGCTCCTGTTTAATGTAAGAGCTTTATCTTGTTTAATGTAAGAGCTTTATGTTGTTTAATTTAAGAACTTTATCTTGTTTAATGTAAGAGCTTTATATTTTTTATGTTTAAGAGCTTTATCTAACATTACTTCTCTGCTGATGTTTATAAAAACACAAAGACTTCCTGAAGAAGTATTTCCTGGTCACCCGTATTTCAAAATAAAAGTTTATGCATTTTGTCCATCTGTCCCTTGAAAAATCTTTATTTAAATAATAACCCACTTGACTTATTTAATTAACTAATGAATAACAAAAAAAATCAGGGGATAGTTTCGACAAGTTGAAATTACACTGAAGGTTAGTTAATAAATAAATATTCATTTAGTTACACCCAATGTGTTTTGCATACACATGCATTGTTTCTCAAAGGATGGGCGGGTTTATATGCCAGCAATATATTCACCAGCCCGCCTCAAACTCGATCTCGATCTGTTCCCACAAGATAATAACTTGTACGCGCAAGATAATGATCTTGTTCCCACAAGATTATAACTTGTACGCACAAGATAAATATCTTGTTCCCACAAGATAATAACTTGTGCGTACAAGATAAAAAAAATCAAACTTTTGGGACTTTAGGGGCTCCGTAATCTATGCTTCTGCGATTTGTCGCCCGCATTGCTCCGCCGACAACGCCGACCCTCCCGCATTGCCCTTCGCGCGCCTCCAAAAAATCCTAGAACACTAAAGATGTTTCAGACATGCATCATTTTAATCCCGAATTTATACCTCCAGCGTAGGATCAACTAATGTGACCTCTGACCACCTCACTCATGTGCAGTTCCACTAATAAAACACCAGGGGGCTCTACTGGTTAACATTTCGTTTTTTTATTCACAAAGTACAAATGACAAATTAAATTTATTTATTTTCTCTTCTTTTTATTATCAAACATCAGTTGATCAGAGTTGATATGACTGTTGACTTCTGAATCTAAGGATGTTTTTATTGCCCCTCAGAGATGCTGTGTGTGTTGATGCCGTTTCTAAGATACAGAGATAGGAAGTCCCTCTATCTTCTGCTGTTCTGCAGCAATCAGCCCTTTAAAAGCTTTATGAACCAGACACATTGGAGCCCAAACAGAAAACAAATAGTCCTATCTTCCGGCACAGTCTGCACATCTGGCTCTTTCATTGTATTGTTGAATAATATTACTTAAATGACCTACTACTTCAATAATTTACTTCGATAGAGCCCCCTCCTGTACTGTAGATGCCTTAACCCACCTAACTCTCCCTTTCTTTCTCTCTCAATCTCTTTTTTTTCCATGTCCCTTCTTCTCTTGCTCTGTAACTTCATGTTGAACAGCTTAGTTTACAATGCTGAGCCAACTGTTACAGGAGACCACAGTAACACCCCTCCTCGTTCCTCCTCGTTGCTCCTCTGTCTTCCAGCTGGGAGTTCAGAATCAGATGTTCAGAGTTCAGAACTTCCTATTAGAGAGACTTATTAACTTATTAAGCGAGACTTATTTACACGCCAGCAAAGTCATGAATCTGCCCCTCTCTGAACAACCACTTTCATTCCTCAACTGTTGAATAAAAAAACATGTTTCCAATGTTCTTGTTTTTCAATTTCTTTATGTGACAGTATCTCATGTAAGCATGGAGACAGACTCCTTTAAAGAAGCCATCAGCAGACTGCAACATGATCTGAAGACAGAGGATTTCCTTACGTTACATTTACATTTGTATATTACATGTACAGACAGAGTGGGTACAGGAGATCTGTCCAGCTTTAACCAGAGCACATCTGCCTCAGGGACACACACAGTCCCCTGGTGAAGACATCGGTCATGGAGGACAAAATGAGCATTTTCAAATTAAACTGCGCTTTATTCAAAATCAGTCCATAATCAAAAATATAAAATACAAAAATACCGAACTCTAAAAACATGGCCAGAAATGAGATCATCTGCATCTTAATATGCAAACTATAGAGACATTTTTTACACATTACACTTATCCATCCAGGCCTGACAAGTATCATGCAGTATTCTAAGCCCTGCCTCAATGGAATGAACATTTTCTGTGTGTCTTTGTTCATTTCTTTGTTCATTTCTATATGTGTCTTTGTTCAACTTGTCTTGTTGCATCCAAAGTCAAACAATTCTACGTTTAATTCAATGTTAAACAGACTTGATTGTGTTTATCTGTGTTTGTATGTGCAAGTTTGTATGCATAGAGATCTGTGCAGTGCCTTTGTTTGTTTTTGGTCTCTGTTTTGGTCCAGTTTGGTTCAGATAATGTTCTGTTAGCATTCCTCCTGATTGGTCGCTGTTTGGTTAGCAGACAAAGCTTCTCTCCTATTGGCCGTGAGCATCCTGAGGCTGAAACTGAGACGGTGTTCACTTCAGGATCTGACGTTGCTGCCCGTATCCTGTCATACCAGCCTGAGAAGCTCCCTTATTGGTCCCCATCTGCAGGCCAATGACGTTCTTGCCCCCACTTAGCTGCTCCTCGGAGAAATCCCGCCTGTTCTCCTGGGCTTTCCTGCACGCACGCACACACACACACACACACACACACACACACACACACACACACGTGAATCCTCCAAAGCTGCCGTTTTGTGGCGAGACGTGTCTCAGTGTGAGGAGAGCCTTCCAGTTTAGGACAAGAGCAGGGGACTCACTTGTGGAACCAGCTGGGGTCGCCGCGGTAATGGCCGTCGTCCCTGGTGACAGCCAGGCTGCCCAGAGCCATCAGGGTCCTCTGGACTGCAGCCAGGTCCTTCCCTGCAGACACAGAGAGGCCAGGCAAGATCAGCATCGCGTGAGCACAACAACACACAAAGCTGAGGGAGGGGGAGACGGGACGCGAGGATGACTCACCTTCCCAGAGGTCAACGGTTTGAAACATGTCCGTCTTGGTGACCCCATACTTCTCAGCAGCGTGGAGGAACTGGGAGATCTGCTCCATCTGCTTGAAGGCCATGCCTGAGGGCTGCAACTTCTTGATGGGCTTGTTGTCCCCGAACAGACTGTTGATGAGTGCACTCAGGACCTGGAAGAGGAGGAGAATATCAGTATTTAATCTCCTGTGTGACACACATAGACACACATTACAATTACAATTATTCATTTAGCAGACGCTTTTATCCAAAGCGACTTACAGTAAGTACAGGGACATTCTCCCTGAGGCGAGTAGGGTGAAGTGCCTTGCCCAAGGACACAACGTCACACAGCTACAGCCGGGGTTTCGAACTCACAACCTTCCACTCACAAGGCCAACGCCTTAACCCGCTGAGCCATCTGACTCCCTCCACACATGCACCAGGTCACCATCAGGTGGGGGGGGCACACACTCACACATCCATCCTTCAGCCAGTTCTGGAAGCCGGTCTTGCCCTCCTCTGGCCGGCCCACTGCAGACCCACACTGGGCTACGATCCACTCGTTCAGCCTCTCCTCCAGCTCTGGATCGTACTTCTTGTCTATCTTGCTTTGCACCTCGCGGCTCAATCCATAGGAGGGACCTTTATTTGCCATGTTTGGTCTAGAAGAGAAAGAGGTCAAGGGGTCACACATAGGCAGCATGTATCACAGTGAACGTACACATATGACTAATAGGATGAGCTACACATGAACAATGAGTCTGCCTCCCGTATGTTCCAGTAGCAGTGTGACTCTCACTGCTCTCTTAGTGTTGTTCGCAGAGGGACATGCACCTAACAGACAGAACAGACCTCCTGTTCAGGTCCATATTCTACATCCACACCCAGACAATTGGCCCACAGTCAACACAAACAGGCCTGTAATCAGAGCCTCCTGATCCCTGTGCTTGTCTGTGTCAGCAGAAACACAAGGAAATCTATGGACAAGAGAGTTCATCACGCTCGTGTGACTCTGCTGTTTCCATAAAGTGGACAGACTTTTCATAGAGTTTGAACCTTTTTTTCCATTTATTTACAGAAGTTCATAAGTTGAAGTCCTTCAAGCTTTTCTTGACTTAAGACAGAACCAGTTTCTCATGCGTCTTAAATTCATCTCATAGAGGTTATATGTTCCGATTTGTCAAGGAGAAAACAATGTCATAAACTCAGACTTCCTCCTGTTTATAGCGCTTGTCCAGCACGCTGGACACTAACATGCACTCAGGCCCCTAGCTAGTCAGATACCAGCCAGACGAAGAACCAGAGCGCTAACATGAGTCCGAGCTTCAGCAGGGGATGGTCGACCTGACCCTGAGGTAGCCAGCTAGCTTTGCAACATCCTGTTAGGTCACTTCCTTCCTTCCTCTTGTTTGTGTGAAGGCGCTGAAATGCAGCTGGCCCAGGGAGACAGGACAGAGACAGCACTGCGGGTGGACTGTTAGTGAATCCATGGAATCCATAGTGAAACACTAGGACACATGGTCCAGATGCAAGTCATCAAATCATTTGGACGATAATCAACAGCCAGTAAGCTTCCTTTTTTAAAAGAGGTGGTGGACTTTTCTGGTTATCTTGTACGGTTGACTGTGGCACTGTACAAAAAGGCATGTATTTACAAAGTGAGAACATGCAGGTACATGTTTCCTAATACCTGGTCTGGAAAACAAATTGTAAAGACAGACCTGACAGACTGTTGCTATCTAGTTGGTACAGACAGCGTTCTCTTCTTAAGTATCACAATACCTTGTTTCCCGTTTTCGTTAAGGGTACGAAAACATACTGTGAAAACAGGAAGTACCTGGCCTTAGCAACAACAACACACACACACACACAAACCCCCCCCCCACACACACACACACACACACACACACACACACACACACACACACACTGAAACTCCATGTGATCGTGTCGAGTGCAGCTCTTCGATTTTTCTCCAAACAAAGCACATGTTGCAGAATGTGTTTTTGTGACCTGGTCACATGCTTACAATCTTGATCCGGGTGTTTAGTTTAGAAGTGTCTGTTGTTGCAATGACAACATTCTTTAGATTGCTTTTTTATTATCTGGCTCTAAGAAGGAGTTCCCCCTGGGGGGGGGCAGCGGTTCTGGGGGTGCAGCAGAAGAGGGCTGCATTATTCTGTCTACCAGCCAAGTTGTGTCACAACTGGAGTCAGATTGTACCGACAGACAGATCAACAAGAATCATAATCAACGTCAGAAATTCCCAAACCAGCTCTGACCAATCAGAGTGTCTGTTTCTCAATCTGAGCATCTGTCTCGGAGGAGTCTTGGCATGTCCACAGTGCAAACACACACACATCATCCCTGTCCTGATGTTACTGTGAACAACCTTACAGAGGTTGGGGTGGATCTCAACCTGAAGCCTCTACCTTGAAGTCCCAAAAAACAGTAGCTACATGCTCTCCATTCCAATTTACATGTATTTATGTAGCAGACGCTTTTATCCAAAGCGACTTACAGCAAGTACAGGGTACCTGTCCCCCTGAGGTGAGTATGGTGAAGTGCCTTAGTCAAAGACACAACCCACTGAGCCATCTGACTCCTGCAAAGCAATCCTCCAGATGACAGTCATCAGCTCTGCAGCCCCTGTGACTGTGAAACTGTAGTTTGAACATCAGCAGCAGTGGTCAGAACAAGAGAATTCCAAGGTGACATAGTGGTTTCATAGATCTGTTTACAGCGCTTCTTTGGAAGGGAGGATGGGGGGGGGGGGGGGACATTAGCATGAGAGGGACAGGGGGAGGGGCTTGGACCTGTTGTATCCTGACTGCATTGAGCTGGTTTGACAGGAAGCCCTGCAGCTACAAGCCTCCATCACAGCCTATTCATCAGGATAATGTGACACTATAACACCGGCAAAATGTACGTTTGTTTGAGCCTGTTATTGCAAGTCCTCCAGCATGCACGCGCAGAGTGAAAGGATGGGACCATGGCTGTGTGACAGCTGTTTCACAATCTCAGGGGGTTGAAAAAAGCCTTGAAAAAAAGGCAAAACAGTATGTAGTTTCTGAAACTTCCTGAAAAAAGCATATCCCAAAGTCATATTCTGTTTGTTTTTCCAACCCACTGAAGCATGTGCCCTTATCTTGAACTAAGAAAAAAGTTTTCCAAATCCCTAAACCAAACACAGTTTCACTCCCCCAGCCCTGTGGAGGATGTGTACCAGAGTACGAGTGTGCAGTAAATTAGGAGGGGCCCGCAAACAGTTCGTTACACAACACTTGACCACATGTTGAATTGCTTTGTCTTCATTTCAAATATTAACACTTTTACGATGGACAAAACCTTTGTAACATGCCATCAATCTGTCTCTCTGCTGGTCTGCTGGTCTGAGTATGGGAGGATGTGCTTTGAGAGCAGAGAGAGATAAGAAGCGGATTCAGATCAGATAAAGACAGGATCTGATAGTGTCTCCGGGGTCACAGTGAGAGAGGGAATACAGCCTTCATTCAGACCGAGAGAAGGGATAATCGTGGGTTAATTTCATTTTCCTGGAATTAATGAATGAATTGTGTGTGTGTTCCATGTGCCATGAAGTGACAGATGAAGACACACTTGTGTGTTTCGGATAGACAAAGTGGCTGAAGCGATCAAATGTGTTTGAAAAGGTTGTGTCAGATTCCCTATCTTTCAGCCTATAGCTGCATACCTGGACTGCAGAGAAGCACTTCAAACATACCAGACCGAAACTTAACAGACACCATTTTGAAAATGATTGATAAAACCAGGAAATTGAAACTCGAAACCATTCCTTTCAGATGGCTACCTGAGGACAGCGCTTCATGACAAGGTACCTGGAGTAACACATTAACAGATCCAAGCAGGCAAACACAGGGCTTACTCACAGCGTTAGGTTGAGGGCTGTTGAAGTTGAGATGAGTGCAGGTGGCTGTAGCTTCTTGTTTCAGTCTGATGCCCTCCAAATGCTCCCTTCCTCTGGACTGGAGTCTGCTCTTAGGGAGTGCCGGCTAAGAAAGAGAACAAACACACGACTCTGAAATGACTTCACCACAGTTCAGCTTAAGAGAGAGAGAGAGAGAGAGAGAGAGAGAGAGAGAGAGAGAGAGAGAGAGAGAGAGAGAGGGGGGGGGGAGGAGGAGGAGGAGGAGGAAATAAGGGGAGGAAACCACATCCCTAGAAGGACGTGTCTTTTTTTTCTGTATCTATGGGCTGCTAGTCATCTTGGTTCATTCCATGACACACCCTTTTCCTCTCTCTCCCCTGTTTTAAGTGGGACTCCTTATTTGGGAGCAGGACACAGAGACGGCTTGGTTGGTCAGCTAAAGGAATTCTCTAAATATCTCGCTTTACCACTTTTGAGGGGGAAGGAGAGTGGGAGGGAGGGGGGTGGGGGTTTGAAGGAGAGGAGGAGGGGGGGTGGGGGTTTGTAGGAGAGGGGGAGGGAGGGGGGGGGATTGAAGGAGAGGGACACACATCATTTGAGAAGCCTGTGGAATCCCCAGTAGATGGCAGATTGCAGTTCTCCTCCATGTGGAAACGTTGAGGCGGTCAGGGAAGGAGTCCTCCAGGGGGAGAAATGTGAAGCAGCCATGGAATGCTGTTCTGATCCCACTGTGAAAGGTAGTCTGGTACTCTGGAAACAGAAGAGAGGAACACAAATGGACAGGGGCCAATGCGAGAGGGGAACACTTGTTTTCAGTTATCTCAGCGTCGATTCTTAAACTGTCCCGTGATATATTATTTGAAACATCTTTACATTTCAAGTGAACTCGCAAACATGGACTCCCCACACCCGGATAACGAAGGGTGTGTCATATCCAGGGAGGTCACTGAGGTAGACGCATGACCTCAGAGATGACATCATTCTGATGAGCTGGCGATAAGGAAATAGCTAACCCATGAAGGTCATAGAAGTATAGCATGAGAGCATGGCGCAATATTTCCCCCAGTAGCTGTTCAGCAGGTGTGTGGAGGAGGGAGGGAGGGATATTACTGCTTCTAATCACACAGAGTTGCATCACAAAGCTGCCTCATCTTTCAAGGAGGCTGAGTCGTCAGTCTAGAGGGTGTGGTGGGTTTTACATCAGGATCAGCCTGAAGGGTGGAGACAGGAAGAGGGGGGGGTTGGTATCAACGGTTCGGTAGATGAGTATCAATGGTTCATCTGGTAAAATGAAGGTGGAGAAATGGAGCTGGAGAGAAGGAAAGTTGGGGGATAAGAAGTGGCAGAACAGCACTGTTATTTAGATCTAATCTAATCTTATTTTCAGTTACTGTTTTCAGTTACTTCTGAAAATCGATCTTTTTCATGTTTGATGACGTGAATGTTACCCAGAGCTCTTTACTTTCAGGCCTCCTGGTTTAA
>CM059310.1:1247500-1350000 GCA_030340665.1 Neosalanx taihuensis | reverse complement strand
GGGGGACAGGGGACAGGTGGGCAGGGGGACAGGGGACAGGTGGGCAGGGGGACAGGGGACAGGTGGGCAGGGGGACAGGGGTGCAGATGTAGTAACTCAAAGTATATTAAGTGAAGTCATTGACTTTGGCCTTGGTGAACAAATTACTGGTCACTATCAAGGTATGAACCCCAGCACTCCTACAGCGACTTGTAAGCATTGCATCGTAATATAATTTATATTGGTTTGATCTCTGCAGTGTATACACAGCTCTGACTGTACAGTGTGTGGCTGTTCATGGCCATCTGCTCCAGCCTAGGCCTCCTTCACCTTCTCATCATAGCTGCCCTGGCCCTTGTAAGCACCCACATAGCCGCTGCCGTCAGGGACGTCCTCTCGTCCCGCCTTGCCCCTCCCCTTGCCCGTGTCGTCGAAGCGCTCCTTGTGCGACCCGGTGAACTTGGACGTGTCCGTCAGTCTGTCCACCGCTGCCGCCTTCGCCACTTTCTGAGGAACAGAGCGAAGACAGAGGCGTGAGACAGACAGCACGCCGACAGGAGAGAGGCGGACGAGAGCGTGCCGACCGTCAGACGCTCACCGTGACGCCGGCGTTAGCGGGCTCCTTGCCTGCGATGAGGCCGTAGAGAAGCTGCAGCGCCTCCTCCTGGCCCTTCCCCTTAAAGCGCTTAGGGGCCAACTCCTCCAGAGCCTGGCTGAACTGCTCGAACGTGATCACCCTCGCTGACTTGGCCCTGGGGACAAACACCAAAGCACTCACGTCACTGTAATCACAGCTGATGTTATACAGTCTACACATATAGAAAAATTCAAGCCAGGCAGTTCCTTACTTGACTTTACTGAAGACGATGTCCACATCGGTGGCGGTGACGTTCTTGCCGTCGATGACACGGCAGTCCTTACAGAGTTTGACAAAGTTTTTGCCGTTCATCTCTTTTCCCGTGGCCTTGCTGTCTCCATGAACAGAGAACTTCTTGAAGGAGGTCTCCACCTCTGCGATGGTTACTGAGTCCTCTGCCATACTGGAAAACACACATTAACATACATCTTACATTACATGACATACATTATATAACATCTGAGAACAGTGAGAATAGCATGGTCCATTTACGAGGGTCTATTAGGATGTGTTTGGTAACGAAGGGGAGGTTTTCAGGCCTCTTGGCAGCAAACACTCTCATGTTCTTAATGACTCCATTAGCAGGATTGATACTCTGTCTTGTCAAGAAATAGCTGCTGTGCGTCTCTCGCTTGAGGAAAAACACGGACACGCCCACCTTCACCTCCACTCAAATCCTAACACACACTTACAGGCCAGCACACATCCTCAGCACATCCCCCCACATCCTCCCCTGCTCATCCATCTCTATTACAGCTGCTGTAGCTGCTCCGAGAGCCTCTTGATTCAATAAGAGGACGTGATGGAGCATTCACTGGAGAGGAGCTTGTTGTTGGGTAGAAAGGCTTGGATAAACGTTTCAAATCTCCGAACTATACTGAATGTCATAATGCTCAACACGCACTTTTATTCAAATATGAAAATAACCTGATTTAACTGGTATTTATTTATATTACAGGATTAATAACTTGTATTACTCATTTAACTGAAAGGTAACACATATCTACATCTATTCCACCATATAAAAGATAACCTGAAGAATATTCTTTCAGTATTTGTCCATGTCAACAATGAGAATCAAACCATTACAACCTAATTTCCTTCAGTGTTTACTTCATCTGCTCCTCTCTAGTTATGTGGTCATGAGTTGATACATACCTGTTAGGTGTTGGAACGCTGAGTGATGCTGTGGAAGGGGAACCTGCCCGGATGCTGCGTCCTTCAAAATGATGGGAGAGAGATGGAGGGAGAGACGGAGAGGAGGATGGAGGGCGGGGTGAGGAGGGAGAGTACCGACAAGCACAAGCGATGACATCATGCACCCCCCCCCTCTCCCTAGAGCGCACGAGCTCTTGTTCATGCTCTCCCCTCCTCCCTCTCCCCCTTCCCCTCCTCCCTTTCCCCTCCTCCCCCTCCCCTCCTCCCCCTCCCCTCCTCCCTCTCCCCTCCTCCCTTTCCCCTCCTCCCCCTCCCCTCCTCCCCCTCCCCTCCTCCCTCTCCCCTCCTCCCTTTCCCCTCCTCCCCCTCCCCTCCTCCCTTTCCCCTCCTCCCCCTCCCCTCCTCCCTTTCCCCTCCTCCCTCTCCCCTCCTCCCTTTCCCCTCCCCTCCTCCCTCTCCCCTCTTCTCTTTCCCCTCCTTCCCCTCCTCCCTTTCCCCTCCTCCCTCTCCCCCTCCCCTCCCCCTCTCCCCCTCCCTCTCCCCTTCCCCTCCTCTCTTTCCCCTCCTCCCTCTGCCCCTTCCCTCCTCCCTCTCCCCCTCCCCTCCCCCTCTCCCCCTCCCTCTCCCCTTCCCCTCCTCTCTTTCCCCTCCTCCCTCTGCCCCTTCCCTCCTCCCTCTCCCCCTTCCCCTCCTCTCTTTCCCCTCCTCCCTCTCCTCCTCCTCTCCTCCCTCTCCCCTCCTCTCTTTCCCCTCCTCCCTCTCCCTCTCCCCTTCCCCTCCTCCCTCTCCCCCTCCACTCCTTCCTCTCCCCTCCTCCCTCTCCCCTCCTCCCCCTCCCTCTCCATCCACCCATGATTTAGGCCACAGCTGTGTGGGCCACACCCTGCTGTCTGTCTGTCCCAACATACAACAGACTCTTTGTCTTGATGAAGATGAGAAACAGCCCATCTAATGCAGGGCACATTCTACATGAACAGTTCTCCCTTCACAGATGACATCCCCGCCCTACATGTCGACAACAACTGAAAATAAAATAGATATGAGACCCAGTCACAGAATATATAATGTATATACACTAAAAGTCACTCCCGTTTGAATGAATGGGAAAATGTGTCCAAACTTTTGACTGGTAGTGCACTTTCATTTCATGAATGACATTCCACTAATGGAAAAGCTCAGGTCCTATTCCTCCTCATCAACTCACACTCACTCTAGTGTTTGAAAGGAAAAGTGTGGTCCTGGGATCTGCTGTTTGCTGTGAAACAACCTTGGTTTGCAGTTCTTGGTTTGTCCTTGGGGTTGAGCAGGACTCTGACCTCGTCTTTCAGGGTGTGTTGATACAGTTCTGTCCCAGGGGTGTTTGTGTGGCAGGTTGTTTTGACATCAGCAGCCACCATGAAACATGATGTTTTGTCATTACCACTGTCTGTATATATATATAGAATTATGTAATTTATACATAAGTTACATAATTCTATTTCAGCAAAATGCTGAAACATCATCACATTTACACATTTTCATTTGTCTTCAAGTGCGACTACATCTGTAAAACCTCACAGAAATATAACATCCATCAAGATGTTGGTGCCAGTTCAGTGTGTCTGAAGGTTCTTTCCATCAAGGTCACAGTCAGTAGCAGATGATCATGCAGGTCCTGAAATGCTTCGGTGTGCGGGAACACACGAGTGTCTGTTTACAGCAAAACAAAACCTTGGCTATAAGTAGTCCTTACAGGGGCCTGTTGGGCTGGTTTCCTCCCTAACCTTCACTCCTTCAGGTGTTCAGACTTCCAGCGGCTTCCTCCAGCAGCACCATGGCAGAGTCCAGCTTCCCCCTGCCCCCGGAGGAGTACACCTGCCCCCTCTGCATGGACGTGCTCCGTGACCCTGTCACCATCCCCTGCGGAGACACCTACTGCCTGGAGTGCATCAAGATCTACTGGGACCAGTGTGACCACGTCGGGGTGTACAGCTGCCCCCAGTGTCGGGCCACCTTCACCCCACGACCCGTGCTGAGACGCAACGTCCCCAACGTCACCCAGGAGCGGAGGCACCTCCCGGAGCTCACGGCCTTCCCTTACCTCCAGAGGGACTCCCTGTGCGACTTCTGCGTGGGTCGACGAAGCAAGGCGGTGAAGTCCTGCCTCATGTGCCTGGCGTACTACTGCGAGACCCACATCAAGCCCCACTACGAGTCGGCCACCTTCAAGAGGCACAAGCTGGTGGACGAGACGGGCCACCTGGACAGGAAGATCTGCCCGCAGCACGAGAAGGGTCTGGAGCTGTTCTGCCGCTCCGATCAGATGTGCATCTGCGTGCTGTGCACGGTCAGGGAGCACAGAGGGCACAACATCATCTCAGCGGAGGAGGAGCGGGCAGACAAACAGGCAGGTCCTTAAGTCAAGGTCATTGGTCATCTGTGGTGTTAGCGGTTAAGGTGTTGGGGGGGGGAAGGTTGCGAGTTCGATTCCCGGTTGTGTACTTGCCTCAAGGGGGAATGTCCCTGTAATTGCTGTAAGTCGCTCTGGATAAGAGCATCTGTTAAATGACTAAACATAACATGTTTGTAATGTGTCATAGCTTTGCACCGATTCCGTCCTCAGAAAAGCCTTTTTTACCTCATAATATCCATTTTCCTTTTTCTGACAGAAATCCTTGGTTGGAACTCAGACTGAAGTTCAGCACATCATCCAGGAGAGGCTGAAAGAGCTGCAGGAGCTGAGACATAATGTGGATGTTCTGAAGGTAAGGTCATCCTCTCATCCAGTACCTATCAAGACACACAGCAGCAATGGGTAAGCAATGGCACTTACCAATAGTATGTCATTTCACCTGATCTAATGTATTGTGTGTTGTATCTCTTGCTTTATATTCATAATCGTTGTGTTATGCATTTATAGTTCTTCCTTTGGCACTTATTGGTTCCCATGATGTATGATTCACGATCTAAAAATCCGACTGGGTCTATCACGTTGCTTTGCTCAATGACTGATGCTCTTTGTAAAAGCTCTCTCTTGTAAGTCGCTTTGGATAAAAGCGTCTGCTAAATGAATAAATGTAAATGTAAGACAGCTTGTAGTTTCCCAACAGTCCTGTGTCCTCTGCTGGTCAGAGCGCCGGGCAGAGGGCCCTGATCGACAGTGACAAGACCTTCAACGAGATGCAGCAGGCGGTGGAGCGGTGGCACGCTGAGGTGAACCAGCTGATCAAGGCCAACATGCAGTCAGCCATGTCCCAGGCTGAGGGCTACGTGGAGCGCCTGGAGCAGGAGATCATGGAGCTGCAGCGCAGAGACGCCGAGCTGAGGCAGATCCTGGAGACGGAGGACAACATCCACTTCCTGCAGGTTAGGGAAGTCCCAGCGAGCGCCAGGAACATGGACGACCGCTGACGTGGAGATTTGTGTGATGATGCTACCATGACAGATGCTACTTGCACTACATGACTGTGTCTGTGTTTGTCTAGAATTTCCCGACGCTGTGCGTACCTCCAGAGCCGATGGTGCCAAAAGTTCTGATCAACCCTCAGTTTTCCTTTGGGGAGATGGCCAAGACAGCCACAGACATGAAGGAGCATCTAGATGACATATGTAAGAAGGAACTCAGCAAAATCTCTAAGACAGGTGAGTCAGACTGGAAGACGAAGTGTTTTGGCATGACCTTGGCACAGAACGTTAGGGTTGATCAACAATGATTTTGTTTTTGCCAGTAAATGAAACCCCGGTGTACATTCTTCTACCACGGAGCGGAGAAAAACAAATCAAAAGTAGGTAGCTCATTTCATTTGACTATTTGTGGGATGAATCAGTTAACTGTAACAGCTTAGTAATGGATGGAATTGTAATTGTAAGATGTTATTTTCATTCCAAACAGCTCCCTCCAGAGTTGACTACACAGAGCCCAAAAAGAGAGCGGACTTCTTGAAATGTGAGTAGTTTGTCTCCTTCCTGTCCTTCCATGGAGACATGATGGACGTAACCTCCTAACACCGGTGACTGTGTTTCAGATGCTTGTCGTTTGACCTTTGACCCCAACACGGCCTACAAAGAGCTGGTCCTGTCCGAGGGGAACCTCAGAGTGACGCGTAAGAAGACCGTCCAGTTCTACCCGGACCACCCGGAGCGCTTCGACGGCTTCTCCCAGGTGCTGTGCAGGGAGGCTCTGGGGGGATTCAGGTACTACTGGGAGGCAGAGTGGGGGGGGGAGTTCTCCGTCGGGGTGGCCTACAAGAGCATCAGCCGCAAGGGCAAGAACTCCAACAGCCTGCTGGGCTACAACGACAAGTCCTGGAGCCTCCTCTGCTCGGACTCAGGATACTCAGCCTGGCACAACAAAATGGACAAAGACTTACCAGGCAGACCGCAGGCCACGAGGATCGGGGTGTATCTGGACTACGCTGCCAGAACTGTAGCCTTCTACGCAGTGTCGGACACCATGGAGCTCATTCACAAGTTCCAGGGCCAGTTCACTGAAGCTCTTTATGCTGGTTTTGGTGTGGGATCCTCTGTGACTCTCTGTCAGCTTAAAGAAAACAGCCTCCCTTACTGAGGGAGTTATTTAATTGAAGTAAATTAAAGTAATTAAAGACTGTCAACTCTAGCAAGTGTGTAATAATCTGCAGAAAATTCAATGGGACGCGAATAAGAAATGTACAGTATCTGAAAATTGTATCATATATTACTAAGAATAAGATTCAAATGTTTGTTCATCTATCACAAAACATTATTTTACTTGTAACCATGGAAAAGCAATGTATATGTGAATAACTATCAAATAAAGGAATAACCAAATAAAATTGTATTTATGTACATAATCACCCCCCCCTCTCATTTTCTTAGCAATACATGTTTGGATAATCTAGTGATTATATTTAATGATAGGATGATTAGAAAATGAACTAACCATCAACATGAACCACAGGCAATATGAAAGTTTGTGCACACACACACACAATATGTACAAACGGCATCAAATGAAAACACACAACAATTCGAGTTGTTCCACTACAAATCCGCCTGCGTAGCAGAGACCAATATTTGCACGGCACAGGAAGGCTAAAACACACATCTTTTGTTTGTTTGCTGTCGTGGCGACCTGCTGAGCGAGCAGGTGGATGTTAGGGCGTGTGCCTGCAGTGGGCCATCTGATGCCTCTTCATGGTGTCTTTGAGTTTGAAGGTCTGTCCACAGAAGTCGCAGTGAAAAGGTCTCTCCCTGGAGTGAATGCGGGTGTGCTTGTTCAGAGTCCGCCGGTGACAGAAGGCTTTCCCACACAGGTTGCACACGAACGGCCTCTCCCCGGTGTGAATGTTCCTGTGCTCCTGTAAGCTCCTCTGCTGGGTGAAGCAGCAACCACAGTCTGGGCACTGGTGAGAGGGCAGGGGGAGGTGAGAGTTCAGGATGGGGGAGGGGAGCCGGGGCGGAGTCTTCCACGTCTGCGGGCGATCCAGAGCGCTGTCAGAGAACGGGCCTGGGTACCCTCCAGAGAGATTCGACTCAGGGTCCATCATGGAGGCATGAACCCCCCTACGACGAGCTGTCAACGGACTGTCCTTGACACACTGATAGTACAGATCCCGAACCAGCCCCGCGGGAGACTGTGGGGAAGCCTGGCTGGAGGTGGTGGGCAGGGTGAGAGAACAGAAACCTAGAGGGAGGCCACAATCAGACACAGACATGCTGCCCTGTCCTAACGAGCCCCCCGACCCGTGGAAGCCTTGTGCTGGGGCCCTCCCCTGAGCCCACTGGCTCTCCTGTGTGAAGTCTCCTTCCTCTACCTCCTGCTTGCACACAAAAGGGACCACTTCCTGCGGCGAGCCATTCCTGGTGTCCTTCTCCAGACCGGGGTCCTCCAGGCCAGGATCCCCCAGACCAGGGTCCTCCAGACCAGGGTCCTCCAGACCAGGGTCCCCCAGCTCTGACACCTCCAGGCTCAGCTGGCCAGACTCCAGCTTCACAGCCTCCATTTCACTGTCGAATGATTCCGTTGACGCTTCCGGCTGATCGTCGACTTCCTGCGTCGTTTTGTCGATCCTGTAAAACAAAAACAAAAAATACAGAAATTCTAACCATCAGGACAATTCTATGAATGGAAACCCTCCTGGATGCTTACTGATGGTATTTATGAAGTAAAAAAACAAAACACAGACGCCTACGTTCATGTTGAGTCACTTGACATAGTCATTACTGTAAGACGTACCTTTGCTGCTGGACGTTAGGGGAACCGTGCTCCGAGTCAGTCTGCGTGTCCGTAGAGCCGACATTCAGAGAGTCTCCGCAGCCAATCCAGCTCTCTGCCAGGCTGATGGCCTCCTCCATGTCCCTGGGGTGCTGCCTCTGCACACACACTGCTGCCTCGCGGGGCAGGAGGGATAAGAACTGCTCCATGGCCACACACTGTTCCACCTGGGCAGCACTCCTCAGGTCAGGCCTCAGCCAGCGCCTCGCAGCAGAGTCCAGCTTCAGGCCAAGCTCTCTCACCCCCTTATGAGGGTCATATTTCAGGGACAGGAAGTCCCGTCTGCCCTGGTCCTCCACAGGTAAAGGTGGAGCTTCGGAAGGAAGTATCCTTTGAGATCCAGTGAAATTGGATTTGATGTGAACCTCAGCTTGGAGTAACTCTGCCAGTCTTGTGCACCATTCTGCCGACTCCTTCTCCTCGGCTGCGGTCATCTTGGGCGTCCCCTGCTTGTTAGTGCCCTGAGATGAAGGTATGCTGCTTCTTCTTGATAGGCCATCTTTAATGAGCTGCCTGAGGACCTTGGCTTGTATCTCTCCCTGCTTGGTGAGAGCCTGAAGCTGCAGTTTATGCACATCAAGCAAGGACACTAGAAACTCTGTAACATCCACAGACACCATTGCTGTGAGTTGCTGGACAGATTATTGTATTGGCTACCTACGTGTTCTTGCTTATAGAAGCATTCCAACAAGAACAATAATGTGAATTATGTACCAATTTGTCAATACAATTGGCTTTAACGTTTAAACAAATAGAATATTTAAAAGTGGAACTTGCACAGACACACAGCTAATAACATCAGCTAGCTAGCCACTACAGTCCTGGCAGCTATTAACATTCATTAACCTTGCAACTGGCTAATGTGCTGGTACATAAAAGCACTAACACCAAGGTAGAGAACGAAGCAAAGTCCGAAATTGGTGGAAGTTATAAAATACCGTCAAAAAGATTCATTCCAAGCTACAGATTTCGCTAACTGGCTAATAACAAGGATGGTGGAACGTATGAAGGGGAACACGGAACTGTTTAATCTTCCGGTAGCACACGGGGAATGTTTACAATATTACCCCACACGTATTGCGTCACTTCCATGTCACTTGAAAACGTTGATAAAGGAGTTAATCAAGGTTCATAAATAAAATAAAATACAATTGGACTTATTTGTGCTAAGTGCTAAGTTGACAGCGCTGTGTCATTTCCTCAAATCTTGCTCTGAAAAAATAAGGAATAAGAATGCAATCTGTGGCACTAATGTTTATTCCCAGTTCATACTCCTCCTTGACCCGTGTGTGTTTTCAGATGCCTCTTCAAGGTATCGTTCAGTTTGAATGTCACTCCACAGTGGGCACACAGGAACGGCCTGTCCTGTGAGTGAAGCACAATGTGTTTCTTGAGGGTTCGACTGTGATGAAAGCCCATTCCGCACACAGTGCAGCAGAAAGGCCTGGCTCCAGTATGGATGTTGAGATGCTGCAGAAGGCCGTGTTCCTGGGCAAAGGTCTTACCACAGTAGTGACAGGTGTGGGGTCTCTCACCTGTGTGGGTCCTCATGTGACATTTCAGATTAAAACTGTCCCGGAAATTCTTCCCACACTCGGGGCAGCAGTGGGTCTTGGCGTGACTCCTTCGATGTTGGGTCAGGTCCTTCTGAGACTCGAACCTCTGGTCACAGCCAAGGCAGGAAAAGGATTTCAGAGCTCTGCTGTTGTACCTCTGTGAAGGGTGAGGCTGGATGTAGAGGCTGCTGCTCTCTAGACACGGCTGCTTGCTGCTGTCCACATGAGAGGCTGTTAAAGACACAGCCTCCCCCTCCTCAGAAGCAGATGCATCTCTCTTGGGGGTGTCTGATGGAGGCACCATGTTTGTCATGTTTCTCAGCTGGAACCTCTCAGTGTTATCGTCAGCTCCTGATGCACATCCTGCCTCACAGTACAGCCCAGTACCGCCTATCCCCATCCCACTAATATCAGCTACTAAACAGTCATCTACCTCCTCCTTCACAATACCGCCCTCAACAAGAACCACCTTGTCTCTCCCCTCCAGCTCCTCAAAATGAAGATGATTTGCACCGCTGAAACAAAAGAAGGCATTGGTTAATTGTTAACGTACCAAAACCATCATTGTGACTGAATACGTTCACAGTTCAGTAAGTATTAGTCTGCCTTACCCTTGTTCCTGTTCCCTGGTTGGCTGGCTGGCCGGATCCCCCTCAGTGTGGATGTGTGTCAGGCTGCTGTGTGTCTCTGTCAGGGCCTGGATGAACTCCTCAGCCATGCACACTGCCTGTTCCATGTCCTGAGGACACTGTTTGAGCACATGAGCTCCAGCGTCTTCAGGTAGGAGTGAGACGAACCTCTGCAGGGTGACACACCTGACCACTTCCATGGCCGTTCTCCTTTCAGGCCGAAGCCAGCGCTGAGCTGCATCCTGCAGCCCCTGTCCAAGCTCTCTAGGCCCCTTCTGGGGGTCAAACCTCATCGAGCTGAAGGCTCGCTGCCTCTGGATGTCTGCCTCCCTGGCATGGTCCAACAAACCGGCCTTCAGCATCTCATAGTCGGGTTCCTCAGCCCTGAGGCTGGGCGTAACCTCGCCCAGAAGACCTGCTAGTCTACATTTCACGTGAGACAGCTTACCACCTTTGAGAACTTCCTCCAGAAGAATGAGGTGAGCCTCTGCATCCTCTATGACCTCGTTATTGGAGCGAGTCCTGCTGATCACATCGTCCTGCTCTAAGAGCTGTGCCAGGATCTCAGTGTGAATCTCCCCCTGCAGAGCTAAAGTCTGCTGCTGTTGGCGATGAGTGGCTATGAGAGAGGTCAACAACCGGATCACCTCCATCCTTCCTCTGCAGTACAACACGTTTAGAATCACCTGGCGCAGGTAACTGATGAGCAACCTTCAAACTCTGCAAAGTGAGCAAAAATACTGACAGCTATCTACGCTCCTTTGAACTCTATAAACATTTCAGATATGGGCTAGTAGTCCAATGACCATCATGTGTATTTATAACTCAATTTACGAGAACATTAGATATTAATTAAACTACATGGGAACCTATCTACCCTATCGAGGTAGTTTATTTGTTGTTGTTGAACAAACAAATCGTGCATCCTCATCAGAGGTATCTACATCATGCACGATGCTGCTGTAGGCTTATATACGCGTATCTTTATAACTTAGTTGTGCATCGAAACAGTAACTTATTATTTGGAGGATCAAGCTGATCAAACACTCACTCGGCAGGATAGTGGGTTTGCTGCCAAACAGACGAAACGTATTGATGAACCAGCTGCTACTGTTACTAGACTGCTGGTGTTTCCGAGGGGAATCCTTTAAGTGTAACACCCAGAAAATAGACGCGACAACCATGCGCACGTGACACGGTCCCCAAGCTGGAGTGTGTGTTTCTATTTAAAAATCTATCTATCTATTTCCATATGAATTCGGTCAAATCCCAAACATGTTGAGATCATTGATCTGGCAGGTGTGAACAATGTGATCAGCTGGGATTCCAGCAATAAGATCCATGTAGACGACAGTGTAGTGCTCAGATGATTTACTCATCAAATATGCCCCTTTTAATCAACTGTATTTATTATACAGTTCCAGTTACATCAACCATATAGACAGCATGCTCATAACATTGTTAATATACATCCGATGTGTTCTTTGGAGTGTCCCTGGGGCAGATAGTTTCCACCCTAACAGGGTTTATTCCTCGCCATAGTACATACCATCATCATATCAGCAGACCCAAAAGAAAACTCCCCAGTCTCTTTCCAGGAAAGGTTATCAGCCGTCTTCATGTCACCTTGCATGCTTCGTCAACATTACAATC
This sequence comes from Neosalanx taihuensis, assembly GCA_030340665.1. Classification (NCBI taxonomy): domain Eukaryota; kingdom Metazoa; phylum Chordata; class Actinopteri; order Osmeriformes; family Salangidae; genus Neosalanx; species Neosalanx taihuensis. The sequence goes on along the minus strand of CM059310.1, from coordinate 1,338,153 downwards.
TTTCTTCCACCCAATCAGTACAATCTTTACCCCCAACACAATTTCTGTCACCACCCCCTAAAGTCTTTTTAAAAGTCACCATAACACCTCTGGTCATACAGCAGAAGGGGGAAAAAATCACTGTGTCAATAAAATAACATGATTGCATCAACAAAAGAAAAAGAGTAAGAACAAAAACAAAATTCCCCAAATATCAGCTGATTTTTAACTTTTATCTTACAGCATAAGGTAAACTTGACTATATAAATAACTTTCCATTACAATAATAATGTTTTTTATTTTAATCTAGGATAAGACTGTGAGTTTGTCAAGTGGTCTCAGAAGCTGATGGAAAAGACACTCATTCCAATCTGTTTAGCTCACTTAGCTAACTGGGATTCCCAACTGGAAAGAATCTGTAGCACATTTAACACATTACACAAAGTTGTCTATCGGCAGTAAAGTTCAAACAAAAAGAGCTAATGACTCACTGGTGACAACAGAGATAGTTACTGTTCTATAGAACACTATATATACATATATATATATATCATTATAGATATACCTGTATATATATATATATCATCCTACCGCTGAAACCTTCATGTCAAACTATAATACACTTTTCCACAGAGGGAGACTCAATCTCCATAGTAACAGTATGATCCATTAAACTGAATGAATTTGTTCTTGGCTGAGTGGTGGACGTGGGATCGTTTCCTTGACTACTGTATATACAAATTACAGGCACGTACACAAACCACACACGAATGCACAATAGCACAACTGTCAGAAGCCCAACAGAGGTGCGTTGACCTAATGTAGCCCAGTGTCCACAGTAATGCTGATGTTCATGGTTAGTGTACTCGCTGACCGTTGATAATGACGTCGTCAAATTCCTCCTAAACGAAAAGAGACGAACACAGGAGGTGATCACTGAAGTGTCACACAGTTGAAAGCACTGGTGACGTTTGGCTTGCTGACCTGAACAGTTAACAGTTATTGGTTCTCATGATGTATGATTCACGATCTAAAAAAACCCACTGTGTTCGGGGTCTATCACGACCCCCCTCTCTCTCCCTCCCCCTCTTTCTCTTAGGAGAGATGAGCGCTTCAGCACTCTCTGGCTTGACATTGAAAGCTGCATTCATTTGATTAATGTTGTGGTGGTGGATGATACTGTACATGGTCTCTCTTCTCTCTCACACACACGTACCCCCCCCCCCTCCACCCTTCTCCACACAGACACCAATGCCCCCCCCAATGTGTTACACCTGTGCAGGGCTACTATGAGTCATGCACCAACGCATAGTGATACTAAAGAACTATCCCCCCAGTACAGTATGAGTAATAGAACGGAGGTGGATGGAGGGAAGGAGGGAGAGGTGAGGTTAGAGGAGGAGGGGGAGAGAGCGGGTGTGATGTGGAGGAGGAGGAAGAGAGGACAGGGGGGGGGTCAGGGCTACGCACAGGCTTCTGAGGGATGAGGGGGCCATGTGTCTGTGTGTGACGTCATGCTGACGGTCAGAGATACTGCATTTCCTCATATAAAAACCAGCCAGTAGTAAAGCAATCAGAGAGCATGTTCACAGCCACAGTCCAAATACAGCAGCCTCTGCAGTGAATCAATGATTCTCCTTTGCTGGGTGTGTGTGTTAGAGAGAGAGAGCGAGAGAGAGAGAGAGAGAGAGAGAGAGAGAGAGTGAGTGAGTGAGTGAGTGAGAGAGAGAGAGATAGAGAGAGGGGGGAGAGAGGGAGAGAGAGAGGGAGAGAGAGAGAGAGAGAGTGAGTGAGTGAGTGAGTGAGTGAGTGAGAGAGAGATAGAGAGAGGGGGGAGAGAGAGAGGGAGAGAGAGAGGGAGAGAGAGTGAGTGAAAGAGAGAGAGAGGGGAGAGAGAGAGAAATAGTGTCCGTTCAGAATCTTCAAGCTAGGGGGCTTTGGCGGGGTGGGTCTGATCATCAAGGACATGTGGTGAAGGAGTCATGTGGGGGGGAGCAGGCTGGGGGACAGGTTGGGGGACAGGATGGGGGACAGGCTGGGAGACAGACTGGGGGACAGGCTGGGGGACAGGCTGGGAGACAGGCTGGGGGACAGGCTGGGAGACAGGCTGGGAGACAGGCTGGGGGACAGGCTGGGGGACAGGCTGGGAGACAGGCTGGGAGACAGGCTGGGGGACAGGTTGGGAGACAGGCTGGGGGACAGGCTGGGGGACAGGCTGGGAGACAGGCTGGGGGACAGGCTGGGAGACAGGCTGGGAGACAGGCTGGGAGACAGGCTGGGAGACAGGCTGGGAGACAGGCTGGGGGACAGGCTGGTCCAGGGTAGTTCTGGGGCCTCTGGAGAGCTGCCTGCATCAGCCGGCCGAGGCTGGAACCAGGATCGCTCAGGCTCAAAGACACATCATAGCAGCAAGACACAGGAGAGGGGCGCAGGTGTGTCATCAGTGACCTAGAACAGCCAGCTCCAACACGCACACACACACAAACACACACACACACACACACAAACACACACACACACACACAGGAACACACACACAGTACACCCTGACACACACACACACACACAGATAGAATCACATGCACTCAAGCCATAAAGTCCCACAGAGGAACAACGCACAGCCATGTTTATATGCAATAATGTTACATGACCTTGGGTGTTCCTCTAAAATGGGGTGACCCCCCCCTCATCCCCCCCACCCCCCACCCCTGTGCATATTGAAGTGTCAAATGTTGAGCTTGACTTCACTAACACAACAAGGCACGTAATCACAATGAGGTCACTGCCTTTACCCGTTTTAGAAAGGGACGGAAAATCTTAATTGACCCATCTTATCGTCTTCTATAGAGATCCTTTATCTCAATCAGCGGTGACCTGTGATAATCTGGTGATCTGATCGATTCCCAAAGATCTCTGCAGTCTGTCTTGGACCAATAGGCTGCTGGTATGTTGTGTGCTGCGCTGGTATGATGACAACACGGCTACAACAGTGCTTCTGAAGGATGCTTCTGGAGCTCTTCCTTGTCCCAGCACAGCTCTGGTTCATGTGAGCTTGTAACTATTAAACTCACCGTTAACCATCTGAGGGATGGTGCTGCTCCCAGTTCTGTCCTTGAAGAATCTGCCCTCTAGTGTTCATGCACGAAAATGCACCCATCTGTTCCTCAGTTTATATAACATTACCACTAGCCATGTATTCATGCTCTTTGTATGTATAATTGAAAAATACAAGAGATTAATAGACAGAGACAAACAGCTTTAAAATGAGACTGGACACTCTTCTCAACTTGCCTTGTCTAGCTTTTATTTATTATTCAACCATCAAAAAAGGATTTTCAGTTACTAGATGTAGACTTTTTCTTAGGTATGTCAGTAAGACACAGATGAATTCTAGCAGTGCAATTCATGAGCATTGCAGCGAAGCAATATTGGAGCACAAAGCAGTGACTCGTCCCTCTAATTAGAACCAAGCCAGAACCTACATGGTTAAGAGACTAAGGTGACCTCAGAGATTTTCTTCTATAGACACAGAAGCACAGTACTGTGTTGATCCATTCGGATCAAGCTGAACAGCATTATTTAGTACTGTAAAGGGAAGAGGACACCAAAAGATCTGGGCTGTATGGTTTCAGATAAAGTGGTTGAGGTGCAAAATATTGTTTTAGCAGTTAAGGGCTCATCCCAACATTGAATACATTATTAGCCATAAAAAAATGAAACATGTCCTGGTAGAAATAAATATTACAAGTCACTGTAGATTATCTGAACATATAGAACAATTAACAAATAATCAAAACCAAAACAAACAAAAAAAGAAGCAAAAGAAGAAATATCTCTAAACAGTCAATGTTATACTGAACCAAATCTATCGAATCTGGGAAAACCCAAAGTCATGGAAGCCCTCTATACTGAACATGCTTTACAGACATGTCTGGATTTCTAACGGTGAAGATTTGTGTCGATTATGATACGTTTCTCCAATATACAAAAGCATCTTAAACTCTACCGTTCTCCAAACTATAATCTTCCTCTATGATAAGTGTACCCTTAAAAACAGAACAAAAAGTCAAAGTCAAAGATCTAACCAACAACGAGAATGAAAGTAGAAATTGGCAGCCAAGGCGAGGTGAGCTGTCCCTCATCAGACAGGTGAGGGCAGAGGATGACGCCGGTCACCATGGTGACGGAGCCACTGCCCTTATACTCCCGCAGATGCATGCTGGGTTAGTAGAAGGGTACATGCCATCGTGCGGCGTGGCATGATGGAGCTCCATCCCAGCGGGGCTGCAGGAGGGGGCCATCCTGCCCCACCCTCCCCAGACACACTGCCTGCTCCCTGGGCAGAGCCGGGCCTTCTGCACCACAACTGACACCAGCCGCTGGAGGTTCAAACTATCATGACGAGGACATTCTGTCGACTTTCTAAGCTGCTTTGTCTGTCTGACAAAAACTTCTGCATAGACCAGAGGGGATTAGGAAACGTGTCTCAGAAGATAACATTCCTGGAGGGACACACGGGGAGACCGCCCTCCTTTCTCCGTTGCTATAGTTATTAACGGAAGTCAAACCGCATTCACGTCCGCATTGTGCTTATTAAGCTTAAGGTCATCTCATCACCGTGAGACAGCAGGGGGCCACTTGAACAACGAGGATGATGGGCAGGTAGTGTTCTTCTACAGGGAGGGGGGGGGGGGGGCAGAAAAACAGGGCGAGTGCAGTACAGAGGCGAGTGAATAAGCCTGTGTGAGAGAGACACAGAGAGAGAGAGAGAGAGAGAGAGAGCATGTGGGTGAGAGTGAACAACGAGGATGATGGGCAGGTAGTGTTCTTCTACAGGGAGGGGGGGGGGGCAGAAAAACAGGGCGAGTGCAGTACAGAGGCGAGTGAATAAGCCTGTGTGAGAGAGACACAGAGAGAGAGAGAGAGAGAGAGAGAGCATGTGGGTGAGAGAGAGAGAGAGAGAGAGAGCATGTGGGTGAGAGAGAGAGAGGGGAGTGACAGGAGGGGGGGGGGGGGGGCATTAACAGGAGCACCCCCCTTCGCTGGTGGGCTGTTCTGGAGGCTTCTCCAGCTTAATGTCAATCACTGAGGGGGGAGAGAGGTTAAGGATCATCATGACACAAGTAAGAAAGAGAGGGAAGGCCAGGGAACCACACACACCCTGGAACAACTGTCCAGCCTTCTGCTTCCTGAACAGACACCATTAACAGGTACGGACAGTGATAGCATTCTAGAATGAAGGGTTCATCAAGAACACCAGAGGACCTTTCCTATCAGCTGGTCCTTCACCTGTGCTACAGTACAGGGGGGATATCGTGAGGATGTGACGTGGAATAAAAGTCTCACTTGTGGACTGGACTGACCTTTCTACATGTAAACACACACGCACACACGCACACACACACCATCCAAAGAAGGATACTGTCTTCTCTGCTCTTGTCCTGTGTACTCTCCATACCAGGGAGGGCGGCCGCCACTCGTCTGAACAGCTGGAGAGAGAGACAGAGAGAGAGAGGGAGAGAGAGAGACAGAGACGGAGAGAGAGAGGGAGAGAGACAGAGACGGAGAGAGAGAGAGAGAGAGACAGAGAGAGAGAGAGAGAGAGAGAGATGAGCATACATGCAGAGAGAACATTCAGACATCCACATGAGCACAGTCCACCCCACACCACAGACCAGAGCGTGTGCTTTGACAGAAGATTCATGAATTCTGATTGGCCGCTCAGAAGGAGCCCGAAGGTGCTGACCGAATCATCTCATTCATTCATTTAATAATGAATCAGAAAATCACCTCCTAAAGTCCAAATCTGAAGGCAAGAAATGTATGACTTCACTTAGAAATGTAACTTAATAAGTTCAATCAGAATGAACTCATTCACATCTCAAGCCTTGAATGTCATTATTTTGCTCCGAGGTAGACTAATCACTTCTGATCAAACTTGGGGTGAGGATTACTCTGAAAACTGTCCCAGTTTGAGCCCCTGCTCAGGCCTGGAGACCAGAGGAAGACCTGGTCGTGGGTTCTGACCCCTACAGGGTCTGACCCCTCAGGAAGTTTCCAGAGAAATCCTGGATCCCTGCAACATGCGGTGAAAGCCAGCATGAAACCACACACACACACAACACACACACACACGTGAACAAAGCCTTTGCACGCACACACACACACACACACACACACCAACACACACACACGTGAACAAAGCCTTTGCACGCACACACACACACACACACACACACACACACACACACACACACACACACACACACACACACACACACACACACACACACACACACACACACACACACACACACACACACACACACACACACACACACACACACACACACACACACACACACACACACACACACACACACACACACACACACATGCGCTCTACCTGTTTGACATTGTAGCCTGTCTTTGCACTTGTTTCAATAAACAGAACATTCAGCTCTTTGGCTCTCTGTTCCCCTTCCTCTGTGGTAATTTGTCTGTGGTGAGCCACGACCCAGGACACACACACACACATGTCCACACGTCCACGTAACAGATGACACAGGACGACACAAGACAGAAACAAAACAATGTGAATCACATGGAAGTGGAGGATGACGTGCGTCTCTTCCTGCTGCTGCTACTGCCGTCCCCTCGGCTACCACCGGGCAGTCCCCACACCCCCTCTCCTTCTCCCAGATCCTCTCCTACCCCCTTTCCCTCCCCTTCTCCGTCTCCCACCCCCTCTCCCTCACCCAGATCCCATTTAGTAGAGCACCTCTCACCAGGAGATCCATACTAGAGGCACAGGGGACTGAAAGCGATCAATGACTCTGTCCTTGTAGATGACAGGAAAGCTTTACGTCAAAGGGAAACGCCAATCGCATCTCAAGGGCTTGGGCAAGCCGTGCGACTGTCATAAGTGAAAATGAAGCGCGACGATTCACCTTGAACCCCATAACCCTATATTCTTGCTCGGGGCCCTTCCGACCTCTGACCTGCTGACCTCTGACTGGGTGACCTTCGGCGGGAGCGTGGGGGGCAGCAGCACAGGCAGCCAGGATAGACAGCACAGGTTTGTGGTGCACTGACCTGTTTAACGTTGTAGCCAGCTTTAGCGCTAGTCTCAATAAACATGACATTTAGCTCTTTGGCTTTTCTCTCACCCTCTTCAATAGATACTTGCCTGTGGTAGATAAGAAGGTTAACAATGCACATGGACACAGACAAAACTCCACTGAAAAGAAGGACGGTCTGATGGCATCCATCTATTCTGAACTGCGGTCGCATCAAAGCAGGCATCAACAGACAGCTTCTCCTAGCCGGCTTACAAATGAGCGCGGTTAATCTTCTCAAGCCGTCTCCCATTGATCTCTACAGTGGCTGAATCAGGGGGAAATGGGTCTAATGTTCCCGCTAGTCCCGCTCAGTCACCCCTGAGGGAGCCATTGTTGAGAGGGATTTCGGAGCGGCTGCTCTCTTAATCAGCCGGCAGTAACAATCAGGAGGTTCATCAGTATGCGCTTAGGGCGCCCTCCCTCCGCAGCTCTGCCGGGGCCCCTGGGATCCCCAACGCTGAGCAGGGGGGGGGGGGGCCCTTACCTTTTGTCTGCTAGGTCCGTCTTGTTGCCCACCAACATGATGATGACGTCACTTCCTCTCTCCGTCCGGACATCGTCGATCCATTTGGTGGTTTGCTGGAAGGAGTTGACGTCTGTTTGGACAGAGTGAGGACGGCGGGTGTTAGTCGGTGTCCCAGTCTGGGTTCGTCAGACGGGCAGGATGTGAGGACGGGGACAGTCTGGGACACTAACGCATCACTTTCTAGGTGATCCTCAGGTGGTTACGTTGTGTTCGTGCTGCGTTTCAACCAATCACAAGCACCATTTCTCTAGATTTATCTACAGCAGATCAGCCATTTTTACGCTGACATATATCCTTCTAATCTCTGCATATTAAGCTGATTATACCGGTATTGGTGGGAACATGAAAGCCACTACAGGGTAAAGTCTCCTGAAAAGGCAGGAATGACAACTCATTCAGCTTGACATCAATAACAAGCTTGTAAATGTCCCTTGTCCTTATGAATACAAATCCTCATGATTAACTTGGTTGTGGTTGGTGATTTGGTGTCAAAAGGTCTCACATAAAAGTAACAGGATTGTATTATATCTGTTTGTACAATGTTAATGATAATTCAAACGTGCCATGCTAAAACAAATATAATGGATTCCTAGTCATATGATACATGCAGGTATGAAGATACAGTTTTCCTATCTTAAAACACAGATCTAGTATAAACACAGAAACTTAAAATAGTCTGCATGCAAAAAAAAAAGTACAATCAGAAATGAACTGTTTTCTGAGTGACACTGAGGAACTAATAGGCAGAAATAAAACAAGACAGAGGGATTCAGGAAGAGGAAAAATAAAGACAGGAAAAGGAGAAGGAGAAGGAGGTGAAGGGGGTGGGGAGGGGGGGAGGAGGAAAGAAAGACAGAAGATGGGACATCTTTCTTGGGCCTCCTCTCCATCAACAGGGACCGCCACTCACTTGTGATGTCATAGACTACCACGGCCACGGTGGAGTCTCGTATGTAGCTAGGGATCAGACTCCGGAACCTCTCCTGGCCTGCTGTGTCCCACAGCTGCAGCCTGACCTGGGCCGCCATGTTAGCACCAGCACACAGGGCGGGGGGGGCGGAGGGGGAGGGGGACAGATGAGAGGAGAGAGGGAGAGGTGGTGGTGAGAGGAGAGAGAACTGGACGGGGGGGTTGAAGGGAGGGGGGGGCACACGCACACGGGCGGCAGGTGGGCCAGCAGGAGGGGCGGGGGCGGGGGGGAGGGTACCTACTTGTGATGTCGTATACTACGACAGCAGCAGCAGAGTCTCGGATGTAGCTGGGGATGAGGCTGCGGAACCTCTCCTGCCCTGCAGTATCCCAGAGCTGCAGCCTGATCTGGGAGAGGACGGGCGGACCAATCAAAGGAAAGGAAGCAAAAACACAAAAGAAAAGAAAGAAAGAAGAAGGGATGAAGAAGAAAATGAGGAAAGAAATTCGCTCAGAAAGAAAAGAACGGAAAACATAGCTGTGTGAGAGAAGCAAACTTTCAGCTGATAATGGAACTCCTGTAACTAAACATGTGGGTCTTCTTGATCAGAGGTAAAGATAAAGAGAGAGAATAGAAAGAGAGAGAGGAGGAAAAAAAGAGAGCAAACCAAAGAATGAGATAGACTGAAGGTTGCATGCAGGTGTGTGTGTGTGACGGGACAGAGAGCGGTCCAGGCCCCGGAAATCAGCCGGTACTTCATGGAACAGGAAAAGGGGAGGGAGAAAAAAACTGACAGAAGAGAGAGAGAGAGAAGCCTCCAATGTCTTAAGGAGAGAAAAACTGATTATGGAGGAAGAAGTCAAACAGGATCATCTGCCCAGCAGGACACCTTGACAGTGTGTGAACTGAATCAAATACAGGCTCTGTAACATCTGCTACAGGTGTGAATGGAATCAAATACAGGCTCTGTAACATCTGCTACAGGTGTGAATGGAATCAAATACAGGCTCTGTAACATCTGCTACAGGTGTGAATGGAATCAAATACAGGCTCTGTAACATCTGCTACAGGTGTGAATGGAATCAAATACAGGCTCTGTAACATCTGCTACAGGTAGAGCAGTTAAAGCACACAAAAAGACACACATTGATACAGCTTATATCATGAACAGCTAATATGATGAACCTGATATCACAGTGTTGAAACCTGCCCACAGTTTGATATCATGGCTGAGTCTCATGTAGTAACCATCCTATTTGAAACTGAGATCTTAATGTTTACTGAACAGGTAAAGAGCAAATAATGTAACATGTTTTAGATTTGCTTTCCGCAACAACCCACAATCAGTAAATGACCAACATGAAGGGATTAAGTATAAAGAATAAAACTTACTGTTCTGTCTTCAAGATACATCGTTTTTGACAAGAAGTCTATTCCTATTGTTGCCTGATAAAAAAAGAAAAATAATTGAGAGGACACGAGATTGGTAGGAATAAAAAATAAAGAATTGTTCTTGCAAAAAGCTTTAAACGTTTGTACTTTGAGCTCACCTGATAAGTGTTGTCAAAGCTGTCGTACATGAACCGAGTGATCAGCGAAGTCTTCCCCACTGAAAACACAAAACATACAGACAAATGTTAACGTTCAAATTGCATTTGAAAGCACATTCATACACTTTTCCTAAAACAATCAAGGTATTACATATCTGGAGGTATAGATGAGAATGGAAGGCCTTGTCAGATGGATACATTGAACCAGAAGGACCAAGGTCCGTCCAGTTGCCAACAATTACTATGAGAACTATGACCTCTGCCACATCATAGGAAGGAAGTTACTGTCTCTTAGAACTCTGATTCACTGTAGGCGTCATCATCTGGCAAAATGTCTGGGTCATGTTATGCCACCCCCGCCCTCAGCAGCCCCGGGCCAGGCCCACCCTCAGGAGGAATGCTGGGGGACTCCTCCTCTACTGCTGCAGTCCTGGAAGAGGAGGCCCAGCCTGGCAGCTAACCACCCCACCACACCCCCTTCTCACCCTCCAGAACTATGTGACCCCACAAGCCTGCACCAAATACAGAAGATCTGGGAGATTCCCACTAGGGGGGTGAACTACACAGAGAGAGAACAAGAAGAAAGCCACAGGCTCCTTTAATGTCTTCCTCCGCTCCAGAGAATGTGTGAGCTGGTATTCAGTTGCTCCCCCACCCTCCTTTAAATCTCCCCAGTTCCAGCTGTGTCACTGTAGCTACTGTGGAGCCCTGGGAGCGGATCACCAGAAGGCAGGAAAACAAGCTACGCTAACTGCAAGAGCCATGCAAATGTCACCACCATCAGTGACTCTGCATCATCGACACTGAGATGAGCTTGTTTAGATGCTGTTGACAGCTGGACAAATCTGATCAATGACTACTGATTTGCATAGACGCATATTCAAATGAATATGTAAATTAAGCAGTAAAACCTTGTGTATTGATACAGGTGTGTTGTATTTTCTTGCCGTTCTTACCCAAGTGAGAGAGAAGGATTTGTACCAGGATATAATATCAATATCAGCTCCACAACACACGAAGGGTAAGAGAGGAAAAGGGACTGATGGGGTAGGAGCGGCGCTGGGAGGGTGGGTCTCAATGTGCCTTTGTCTTTCAGATGATTTCCCGATTCAAAGTGTTTGATGTGTAGGCCTAGCCCACTTCTTCAAACAGTAGCCACTGACCATATCCTACCTCACTGAGTGACTGCGCTTGAATGCATCTCCTACATCTCGCCAAACTAGTCCCACACGCTTGAGCAGCTGGCTGTTTGAAACTTCCCACAAAGTTCTCCTGAATCTCCTGCATCCTCTCTGCCGTCTGAAGACGTCTGTTCACACAGCACACCCTCCTCCTTCAGACGGGCCCCGTGGCCCCTGAACAGGAGTCTGAAGAGGTCGTGACTCCCACTCCATTTCAAAAGCAGCTGCTAAGTCAATGGCAACAGAAGAAAAACTGTCTGTTCGATATTCCTAATTACAGGGCTTAGGTAGAGTTACTGTTTCAGGTTAGGCCATCTCCTCAAACCCATTATTAAGCATAATGTGAACACCCGGGGGCAAAGTTTCCCTCCCACAGCATATTCATGAAAACTGAATGGTAGAACTCCAGTGTAACTACCATTTAACACCTTTGTAATATTCATGGGCTTTTTTTTTATTACAATGAGCCTAAAGCACATGAAACAGCTGCCTGGAATAAAACACTAAAATAAATGGTTCTGTGACATTCAAAGAGTCGATGGTTTTTCTGTTACTCGTCATTAGACTGCAGAGTCAGGAGAACAAATTACCCATAACTGCACCTAAAGGAGAAAGGCTGTCACATTCCTCTGGATGGAGCATCCGATAAATCACAACAGCACAGAACCTCAGTAACATGCAACCGAAGAACAAAACATAGCACATAGGGATTGGCCGAAGCAAGATCTAAACCAAAGATCTTGACTAGCTGTGGTGAATAGCTGTGTGTTTGCTGCCAATAGTTTGTGTAAGCATGTTTATGACTTCATGCCTGATATGAGAACCTATTGCCCAACATCCACTATCCTCTGGTTTGTGATCCCTACTTCTCAGCACAGTGGATAAAGATATCCATCTAATAGTAGCTCACAGTTTATTTATTAGTGGCAGATAACTAGTTATACACTGTCCTTTGTCGCATTCAACATCTGTACCCAAGATTAAATCAAGACAGCTTAGTTGGCTAGATGTCTAAACCAAGAAAGGCCCTGGTGACCACAGCCCTTCCACTCAACCCATCTAATCACTTCATCTACCAGATAAAGTTTGGGATTAACTAATCTGAACTCACACTAAAATGAAAGATAAAGGGGGAACATTATTAAGTTCAAATAGAAAGTTTGGCCTCTTGCTCCACAAACTAACCCTAGTTAAGCTGCTGACTTGTAACCAGAGCTGTTGACGTGTCTAGGAGGCAGGCAGACATTAGCCTAGCCTGCTAACGCTAGTTTAGCTTAGCTAGCCAACAGGCTAACATTAACTTTCCTCATTAATACTTAATTATAATTAAGAAGTCGTAGCTACACTTACCGCTCTGTTCGCCCAGAAACACCAATTTAAATTTCCTCAGCGGGTTTCCAAAGTCTCCGGCCGCCGACATGGCTGATGTAGCTTTAACAGTGATGTTAGCTTAGTCAGTTAGCTATCCTACTGTTTAAACAGGCTCGAGACTCAGAGTCGCGAGCTTAGCTAACTTAGTTCAGTTGAGCTAACAAGCTAACAAGCTACTAAAGCTAAACTAGTTATCAAGTTAAGGGGTTCTGGACCAAAGTCACCCAGCTAGTTAGCTAGTGCTAACTCAGTTATAAGAGGTAGCTGACAGTTGGTGAAACTTTTGTCTAAAATAATTATTAAAAAAGAATTAATTCGTAGATCTAAAGGTTGTAGTTGCCCTGCCGACCTGCCGCGAGCTGTCAGCTGCTGTGAATGGAACCAGCAGTTTGACCAATCAGTGGACTGGCATTCCGATACATACACGGCCCGTAAATACATATTAAATTGATTTGGGATACATTTAAAAAATGTTTTTGATGTGCTTAAAGTAGTACTTACACTCGTTTTTCATCATTTAATTACGTTAAGTTTTTTTTTTTTCTTAAAGGTATAATGGGTTGTATGAGACTATGTTGTGGTGAAAGCAAGATTTGACTTGAAAACTTTTATATTTCGTGTGGTAAATCATGCCACAACACATAAATAGCCTAAATAGTAACTTGTAGTGTGACAATTATATAAAAACATGGGTATGTATGATATTTGTTTTGTATCATTATAGGTTAATTACATCGTGTATTTTTTTCTGTATGCCACATCTTTATGGGATGCACATACAGCATCGAAGCATAAATATTAAATGTAAAATAATAAATGTGAGGATTTATGCCATAGAATAACAGTGGTAATATATTTATACAAAAATAAATGCGGAACTATTATTATTTTTCCGCGGCTTAGATACAGTTTAGCAAGATGGACTGAACGGATATTGCGTATGTGATCTTGGATGATAGCATGTGCAGATTTAGCTGTGTTTCTACTTAATGGAGGTTTATTCTGTGCATTTTGTGTCTTCTATTCGTAACTAGTTTTGTCAAATATTGAAGCAATGAATCCTGTCATTCGAAAGGTAATGTACCTGTAGTCCAAATGTATTTTGCTACTAGCTTGTTAGCAAGCTTACCCAGCAGACTGCTGGACTGATAGAAAGGTCAAACCAAACTGTCGAAATGGACCCTAGATTAACATTAACTTCCATATTAGTAAACATTTATCAAGCAGAAAAAAATCATCCAACTTGCTTAACATTAGTTACATAAATGTTAAAGTCTTTGGATGCTACTTTCAGAAGTCTTTTGGTTAGCATGTATTGTTTTTCTCAGTTACAGATTTCTGTCATTCATCATTTACGTGTACTGGACCAAGCCACATCTTTGTTAAGCAGGTACAGTACGATTTATTTAATCAACCACCACATTAATTATCACTGCCAATTTGATAAGCTTTCCCTTTCGCTGCTGACTGTGCATTTTTTGGTGCAGCTCATCTCTCATTCCTCTTCATTCCCTCAAGTAAATTGAAGACTTTACTGAATTTCTGTTAATGGACGCTTCTTATTTTCAGATTAAACATTTCAGCACAGCATCCTTATCAGGGTGAGTTAAAACATCAGCAGTGAGTAATAGTTTTGTCAATTGTCTTCCATAATTAATGAACTGTTGTTCACAGGGAGCCTGGCATCAGCAAATGTGAGACAGTACAGAAGCATGCCTACGCATGGGATAGGCAGATTCAAGTACCTGTTACCAAGAGAAGCAGTAAGTAGAAACATCAGACTGGGGCAGAACAGTGGTATTGTGATATTGTTATATCATGTGTTATATCATATGTATCTAAGGCTTAAGGATAATCACCACTGACCTGTGTTGCTTTGTAGCCTAAGAAGAAGAAGGAGAGGAGACAGATGAAGAAGATCAGAAGTCCAACAGACACGGAATACGGGACCTTGAATGTGAAGGTGTCAGGCTACGACATGGTCCTGGTGGAACACTACCTGCAGTACGTTCACAACCTCTGCAATCGGCTCAAGATCAAAGTGGATGAAAGGTAGGAGACGGTGAGACTAATGAATATGGTTTATTGTTTCATCACATGTTTATTGTCCATGTAAACAAATTATGCTCTTGAAAGATATATAGTCTAAAGAAGTTTAACTGCAATATCGTAGAAAGATTTTATGCAACTCCTTTTAAGTTAACAAGGCGGGGTTTTCTAACTCTTATCCACGCAGCTACGCTTTACCCACAAAGAGCACAGAGGTCATGCTTATGCCGGAACAAGGTACCAAGATGTATGTGGACGCCATCCTCAAGACCCATGAGCGAGTTATTCAGGTAAAAGTGAATAAATAATACACTTTTTACTCATGATTATTGCATTATACCTCCAGAGACTAAACACTGAGAGGTTACCAGGACATGGTTATTATCGGAGTATAGATGTTTTTTGTGTCTCATTCAAAACTAATAATTGACAATGTTTTCCTTCCAGCTGAGCCAGCTGAATGCTGCTCTGTGCCCCATCTTTATGGAGGTTCTGTTGAAGAACCAGCCAGAGGGGGTCCAACTGGCTGTAAAGCAGGTAAGCATAGAAGTGGACTACAGCTTCATGGTTTCCATGGTAGCCGGTTCCTCTTCAGTAAATAAACACCTTGTCCTCTCATTCTGTCCCCAGCACACAGAGGCAGACTTCCTTTTACGTTTCAAGGCACGTCCAGAGCTGGAAGGGCTTCTAGCTAAAATTAACTAAAGACATAATTCCACTATGAGCAGGCTGGAAAACTTTTTTTTTCACCTCGGAAGAATGGATGTTGGCTGTATTGTTTTTTTCTTTCTTGTTAAACGTCGATTCTATTGTGTATATTATGTATTATTTTTGACATGCTATTGAATAAAAAGTGATGGGAATTGGCGAAGATGTAATTTTTTTCCTGTTTTGGCATGTTTCATATGGGTACAGTATGTATAGCATAAAGTTGTGAAAGTGCTTTATTTGTGTAAGTTAGACTTTCATTAATAGATGTGTTCTTTTAGCAGTTCATCTTATTTTGATTTGCCCTACATGTATGAGACAATGTCAATCTAATGTCTTTGGATTGAGAGAGAGATCCAGATTAGATAGAGTTTAGGGTGGATAGGCTGGATGGGTGGGGTGGTTAGTAGATACTGGGAGATGTCCTCCTCTTCCTGGATCTGTGCTCCTGAAGGTCTGGACTCTCTTCTGGACTAACTGGATTTCCCTGCTGCTGTTTTATCATCTTTAAGAAATTGTCGGTAATAGGAGTTGCACACATAATTTCGCAATCTCCCTAACATCGATCAAGGACACTCGCTCCTCCAGGGGGTTAAGGCTGGCCATCAGGAGGGGCAGGCTGCTGGAGGAGGGCATAAGACCCTCCATGCTCTCAGAATAGATGAGTGGGGCCCAAGGCTTCAGCATTATTAATAATGTATAACTAAAGGCAAACTGAGCAAATGTGTTTTTTTAATTAGAGCATATCAAACTTGTCTCTTGTAAGTCTCTTTGGATAAATGAATACATGTAAATGTAGCCCTTCGTACATGACTCAGGACCAATGAAGTAGCTCTCAGTTTCAGAAAGGTTGATGACCCTTGAGTCAGACCAAAGCCCACCCCCCCTCCCCCACCACCACCACTGCTACCAAACTCAGTTTCCCAGAATTCATTTCGGTGCGTCCATAGCAACCAAATCTAGAGGCAGCAACAGAGAGAAAAGTTTGATCATCCGGTATAACCTCCTCTCCTCTTTTTTGTTGTTTGTTTTTTTTGTTAAAATAAAATATGGGTAGAGATTACTATACCGTATTGGAAATATGTAGAAGTGCCACAGACGCAGACATCAAGAAAGCGTAAGTTTATGTCCAGTACAGTACCTATCTACCATGGTAGTCTAGAAGTTTATCAGTAGCCAAACGATACTTAAAGCCAAATTATGACGGGTCTGTGATTATTTATGCATTTTTTGTATAGATACCGACTACTTGCTTTGAAGTACCACCCTCACACAAATAATGAACCGGTTGCAAAAGAAGAATTCTATCAACTTGCAGAGGCGTATGACGTTCTGAGCGACCGTAAGTAAGGTGGAGGCTGGAGCTGGATGATTTATAGGACTAACTGTTTCACACAAAAAGTTATCTTATGTACCTTCAACAGTGTTCCTTATAATAATTAACTAACTAATAAAATAATTAACTAACTAACTAATAAAATAATTAACTATAATAAATTCCTAACTAATAATAACCTATTGCAGCTCGAAAAAAGGCAATTTATGACAAATTTGGAGAGGAGGGTTTAAAAGGTGGCATCCCTCCTGAGTTTGGACAGAGTGGTGCCTGGTCCTCTGGATACACCTTTCATGGTAACCCTGACAAGGTCTTCAGACAGTTCTTTGGAGGTGACAATCCATTTGCAGGTAAGCAAAAGAGATACAGGTTAAGGTTCTCATTTCAGTTACACCATTCCCATTCTAATTGGCTTAATATTTCAGACTTCCACACTAAAGATGGTAATGAAGTTGGCATCGGGTTTGGTGGCCTGCGAGGAAGAGGAATAAAAACACAAGACTCCCCCATTGAAAGAGATCTTCACTTGGCCCTTGAGGATCTCTTCTTTGGATGCACCAAAAAGATCAAGATATCCCGTAGAGTAAGAGCCACAGGACGACCAGGCTTCATACTTGCATGTCCACTTATTCAAATCCAAAATATTCATGCAGTACACCCCCCCCCCCCCTCCCAGGTCATGAATGATGACGGGCACACATCCAGAATCAAAGACAAAATACTGACGATTATCGTAAAGCCTGGTTGGAATGAAGGCACCAAGATCACTTTCCCAGAAGAGGGGGATCAGGTGAGGCTAACTGCTTCTTTTTTTATACACACTTCACTACTAGTATCCATACACTACTACACTATTCCATATATATGGAATATAACTATATCTCAGACATTATTCATGAGCTAACCATATCTGACCCAAGTGGGAATCAAATCCAATCATCAGAATCAGAATGGGTTTTTATTCGCCATTATTATTTGCACAGATGAGGAATTTCCCTTGTCAGGAGCCTGCAGAGGCAGCCGTTTACAGCGTCATCTAGAAAGTTTCAGCAGGACATGAGGAGAGGGGAGGAGAGAGAGAAAACAAGCAACCCCCACCTCAGCACATGAGCACATACAATATACAAACAATACACATTAACACATCGCAATGGGGAGTGGGACGGGGTAGACAAGCAGCATCTGGACCTGCAGCCTTGGTGATGGGGGGGGGGGATGATGATGATAGTTTGTGTGTATGTGTGTGTAGGTCTGGGTCGGCACATTCATAGGCCACAATCAGTCAGATTGTCAGTTCGCAGATTGTTAAGCCATGGAGACATTCTTGTCATCATGACCCAGAAGAGAAAACCACAGATGCATATCTGTAGTAGATGAAAGTTTGTGTGTGTTTAGGTCTGGATTGGCACCTGTGCCAAGGCACAATCAGTCAGATTCTCAGTTCGCAGATTGTATTGCCATGGAGACGTCCTTGGTCATGACCCAGACATAGGCCAACCACAGATGTCTGTAGGAAGGGGAAGAGGAAAAGACTACAAGAGAGTCTAACTGCAGCACTTTCCAGGGGATGTTTTCCAGCAATGGCCTTGGATAAAGGCCTGAGCTTGTTGGGGCCGAAAGCAGATAAGATTTGGGGTTGTTGTTTTGACGATTCAAAATTCCACGTCTGATGGTCTTCACATCGGCCAATCGTGTCGGGCAGCCTTAGTTGGCTTTTAACAGCTGTAACCGTTTCATTTATTTACGATATACCAGGGTTGTGCCAAATCCAGTCAACAGAAGCCTGTAATCATGGTTCTGAATAGGAAGATGTCTCCAACGTCCTCCACGGAAAGCACCGCCAGGCACACGACACGCCATTTCTCCCACGCTTCCATCGAGTAGCCAGCTGAACGTTCCGTCTGGACAGTTGGGTTCCCCCGAGCCCAAGCTTCTCGAGAAGATGGTGTCAATTGCGTGGAAAGACCAGCTAATCAATTCCATGTTTCTTTCTTTGAAGAGTGATGTGGAGAAAGTCTCTCTAACAGACAGACACAATAGAGCAAGCAGGGAAGGTCAGGTTGAGAGCTAAAGAAGCATGTTCATAAAGGTGAATAGGTGCGGCCATCTTTATAACCAGACTTTTCCCACAGGGACCCAATAGTATTCCTGCAGACATTGTGTTTGTTGTGCGTCAGAAAAGTCACCCCCGGTTTGTACGGGCTCACAATGACCTCATCTACACGGCTCAGATCACTCTGGAAATGGTAAGAACCTGAACAATATGAATTTAGCTTTTTAAGAAGACTATCACCACCTATGACAAAGTTTATTTGAACTCCTCAGGCCCTGACTGGTTTTTCTATTGATGTGGAGACATTGGATGGCAGACTTCTCAACATCCCTGTCAATGACATTGTCCAGTGAGTGATTGTTGTACTGTTCCAGTCATGGTTAATATTGTATGTTCCTTAGGATTGTGATTGATTGGAACAAAGGTTAAGCCATTAGACATGGTCAACAGGGATGAAGGTACTAGTTTAACATTGTTCCCCTCTACCCAGTCAGAAATACAGCAAAGTGGTGATTGGAGAAGGTATGCCTCTGTCCCAAGACCCAGCTCAGAGGGGGACGCTCATCATCCAGTTTGATACAGAATTCCCCCAGAAGCTTTCTGCTGAGAAGAAACGCCTGATCAAGCAAGCCTTGGCTGTCTGATGCTGGAACTGTAAACTGTATATTGACCGACTCAAACACTTAAAAACCAGTTACTGCAAGAGAACCTTGAGACATAAGAAATAAAATCAAGTAGTCTTGTTAAAATGTTAATTTAATGCGTCAAAGCTTTAAAATACAGAAAGGACCAGCTTTTCAGTAAAGTGAATAGAAGGTGGTGCAAAATAGAATAGTTGGCTATAAAAATGTAAGGTAAACACAGCATGTATCCAGTGGCTCAGTCTACAGAGGAGCAGACCAGTTCTGTTGGGAGGCCATCATGGCACGCTTCAACTGCTCATAAGTCACGAACATCACAACGTTCCAGGATCCCAGCCGAAGGAAAGAAGGCATGAACCTGGTACATGGATGACAAAGCCATGTGGAGTTAAGGTCTAGACTCCACCCCCTTTTCTCCATAAAACGTAAACACAATTCAACTAGCATTTCCAGACTCACCCCTTATAGAAGGAAAGGGGTCCTTCCTTGGTTACCATAGCAAAAGCACAGTTGAGGGCACCTTTATACTGGCCCAGGGCAGAGTTCATATATCTTGTCTTCACTACATCCACAGGAGAGGCTATTACAGTAGTGCAGAAACCAGCACCAAAGGCTGATGTGAAGTGGCAGGGGAGGTCATCTGGAGGGTGAAAGCATCTTAAATAAGGACAAATGCAAAGCTCAAGCATGTAATAAAGATGAACATACTGGATGATACCAGTGACTTACCAGTCAAGGGTGTTGATTTCAGCAGGGCATCTTTGATGAGGTCATAGGTCACCAACTCCGTGCAGGTCACAAGTGCGTTACGTGCAATGTTTGGCCCCATACCTGCAGGTTGGACAGTAAAAACACATTAGTGACCCGCAAACTGAAGAACTGACACACCCCTTCAGAGTGAGAATGAGTTTCTGTTTGCCATGCAGGTTACACAAGCATGGAATTTACTTTGGCAGGATGGACCAAACAAAGTATATAGAGTATAAGCAAATATTACCTCTCCACAGGCCACGAATGCCTTCCTCCTTTGCAATGGTCTTGTAAGCATCCATGGTTCCCTGGTATCGGCGGTTTGGCCCAGAGGTGCTGGCCTGGGCCTGGAAGCGCACCTTCACCACATCTGTAGGCTGAGCCAAAGCCACTGCCATAGCACCGGTGGTACAACCTGCCAGCAGACGGCTCCCAATCCCAACATCTGAACCAAAAAAGGGGGAGGGAGTGATGAACATGCTGAAGGGAGAAAGGGTGTAGGGAAATATGCTGGGGGTGTGACAGACTTACGGTCTGAGCCTTTTGTGTAGAACTGCTTGACAGAGTCGTAGAGGCCGATACGGACAGAGGCAAAGCTCATCTGTCTCTGCAGTCCAGCCACCAGGCCGTTGTAGAGGCTCCTGGCCCCTTCGGTGCGCACCATGGTGGTGATGGTGCCAAACACACCTCGATACCTGACTGCTGCTGCTCCATTGCTGGATACAGCAGTGCCTTTAGCCTCTCCCTGGATCTGTGCAGGACAGAAGGGGCATGGAGACACTTAGACACTCAGGGGGAGGGGGGAAGGAGGGCACTGGATAAGTTGGATAGCGGGGGGGGGGGGGGGGGGGGTCCAGGAAATAGTGGCCAGGATGCAAAGTCCAGTATCCGCGGAATCCTAGGGGCTTATCCTACTCGTTTGGGGGATGGGGGAAAGCCAGGCAAGAGAAAAGAAAAAAGGTGCACATCAGCTATTAATGGGACAACCAGGTAGACTTCAGTCAATCCTTTGACCTACCCAAGCAAAAAGCTGGTGGATGCATCACTTCTAATCCCCCTAGGGGGCAGTGTTGACATGCCAATTCATGCCCATTTAAAACTGAAAAGCTAAGCACTTCTTGATGGCTAATAGAATCAGCCATACCTGTAGCCGGACTTTGGCTGTGTCCAGGGGAAAGGTGAAGAGGTCAGCGATGCAGGCAGCAGTTCCTGCTCCTATAAACTTGACTGCTGCAGTTGGAGGCACATCAGCGGGTTTGAATCCAACCATTTTCTTTAGAATATCAGGGAAACGTGAAGTTGATACTGAGACAAGTAGTGAACACAAGATGAAGGAACTCTGCCCGGTACTGTAGGGAAGAGAAAATGAGTTTGTTTTGGTCAGGCTGTGATTATTACATAAAAAGATTCATTCATCAAAACACAAGGCCTATAGAAAAGTAACACAATAGCCACACTATCCCATTATGTAATTCCCTACTGAATCTGTACATGCAAAAAGGTATTATGGTAAAAAATAAACAAAAAGTAGCTTGACACAATTGACACACACACACACACACACACACACACACACACACACCTCCCTCCCCCTCACCCCCTCTGCTTGCATGGCGGATCTGAGTTGCTGGCTCAGTAATGACTGAGCACCATGCTGAGCACACAATACAATGGCAGTACTGTAACCGGTTGTTTTTGCAGTGCCGTTATCACGAGGCTATTCAGGCTCCACTGAATACGAGCTCGCAGTAGAACAAAGACCCGTAAACCAGTTTTAAAAAATGTCTGCCACTTCCGAAACTGATGCAAGCACATCATTTGGAGTTACAATTTGATTTTGAAAACCGTGTCGGAAACCTTTTCCTACATTTCCCACGGAAAGTTGAAAACGAACCTTTATTAAAGCGACCCAGGACGGATGTCAAAGATCAGGATTCTCTAAAGGTGTCCCTCTGGTCGAAATTACTTTCACCTGTAATTTTATTTCCTTCTTCTTCCATAGAAAAATCTTCAATAACGTTATACCCAAAAAACATATCAAATATTCTGAAAAACAAGAGTAAAAGTTTGGTTAGACTTCAAATTTTTTTTACTTACATTTGTTACAGCGAAAACACCTAAAACACAATAATGAAACTTTACCTTAAATTAAAACGTGAAATAGTTTTTACAAAAGAAAAGGTCGATGGTTCCGCTGTTAAAAGGTTACGTAACTTGACTGAAACGTTTCTGGCCTCTAGGTACAGCTCGAGAGGAAACAGCTGGGCTTTATACCCCAGGAAGCACGCGACGTCATCACACAGCAGCTGTGTTTGTTCTCGCGCAGCATGCCGCGTGCTTGTGCAAATAACACCTCCTCGCCACCGGGACACTTGTGGCCGTACTTTGTCTGATTATTGATTTACATTATCAAACAATGATGTCGTATGACATAAGTTTATATCATCATTCGATTGTTCCGGCAAGGAATTTGTAAAGTACATCTCTGAACATGCAGATAGTGAACTCACCAAGCACATTAGTAATATGATCAGTTGGGATTTGACTTTATGTACATCCCAGCCAAAACTATTACCAATAATGTGGTTTTCTGTACCTTATCTAATTCACATGCCCTGCTCTCCAACGGTTATCTTTGAAAAGTACTGTTTTAAAAGAACATATGGTCGAAGCTGGTGAAACAGTAAAGGCGCACGCGGACACCGTAATCTCTGACCATCTCTCCAGCGCATCGGTAATCATTAGGCCTTAAAACCAATCAGCAATACACATCATGTGACACACTCATTTATGTTAACAGAACCATGACAACAGAGTTAAAAATGTGCAGCTTTATTCATATACAATATTTGTTTGGAGTAAACACAATGTACGGCATTACAAAACGTTCAGCCCTGTGATGATCAACCAGTGATGCATCGAGCACTTCTATCTTAATGAGAGCATTTCATGTAAACAAAGAGGTATATATATACATATAAAGATAATCTACAACATAAAAGCAGCACAAATACCTGTAAACTTTGCTTTTACAGTCATTGGAAATAAATGGAAGACTGGCTACATCTGTCTAGGGGGTCAGGTGGCTCAGCGGTTAAGGCGTTGGGCTCATGATCGGAAGGTTGTGAGTTCGATTCCTGGCTGAGGCTACTTGACGTTGTGTCCTTAGGCAAGGCACTTCACTCTACTTGCCTCAGGGGGAATGTCCCTGTACCTGCTGTAAGTCGCTTTGGATAAAAGCGTCAGCTAGATGAATAAATGTAAATGTACTCCACTGTGCAGGTCCTGAACCTGCAACCAGGTGGTAAATACCATCCATGCATTCACACGTTACATACTTCATAATCCCATTCCATCTCAGGCTCGGTAAAGACTACCACTGATTATCCAGAGGAGGCATTGTGGAGTACCAGAGGCATGGTGAACCCTGTGTGACTACGTATTCAGCCACGCCCAGCCCGGCTTTGTCCAATAGAAACACAGAACCAGGAGCTGAAGAGGCCCGTGAATCAGACTGGTGATTCCCAGGACTGCTGCGCTCTCATCATAGCCCGTTTGATCTGCTCGTAAGACACAAACATCACTATGTTCCAGGACCCCAGTCGCAGGTAGGAAGGCACAAATCTGGATGAGAGAAGACAATGAAATGCTGTTCAATTCTCTTTTAACAGACGTATGTGTAGCAACCTTAAAGAATGACACGAAAAAATGTGCTGGTGTGTGGCTCCTGTGCCTACCCTTTATAGAAGGCTTTGGGCCCCTCCTTTGTCAGCATGGTGATGGCACAGTTTATAGCGCTCCTATACTGTCCTGCTGCAGAATTCATGAACCGGGTCTTGACCACGTCTACGGGCGACGCCACAATAGTGGTGCAGAAACCCGCTCCGAAAGCAGCCGTGAAGTGGCACGGTAGGTTATCTGTAGGTCGTTTGAAGAACAAGACAGTCATCTTAATGTTCCCACACGTTGATTTGATATCATCGCAACCCTGTGCCGTCGCCTTAAGTCCATTTCGTTCTCACCTGTCATGAGGTCATACTTCAATATGAGTTCCTTGATAAGGTCATAGGTCACCAGCTCTGAACAGTTCACGATAGCGTTGCGTGTGATGTTAGGCATGCAACCTGAAACAGGAAATAGACATGAGAAAAGGGTCACAGGCAGGTTTCTGCTTTTTACACAGACAACATGTGACCTGGAAACTGTTAGATTCCATTAGATTAGCTTCAACTTTATTGTCATTACACAGGTACAAGTACAGGGTAACGAAATACAGTTAGCATCCAACCAGAAGTGCAAAACCCACCTTTCCAAAGGCCACGAACGCCTTCATCACGGGCGATGGTCCGGTAGGCATCCATGGTGCCGTTGTACCTCCTCACACCATCTGCCAGGCGGACCTGAGCCTGAAACCGGACTTTAACCACATCGGTGGGCTGAGCGAAGGCCACAGCCAAGGCTCCGGTGGTGCAGCCAGCCATGAGGCGCACAACAATAGTAGCATCTGCAGAGAGCCAAGTATTTATGATTTATTTTTATTTTTATAAACAGATGTGAACAGTTGTGTTTTTACAAGATATCTATGATGATAACACAAAGGAGGCTGTTTAAAACTCACTCTCAGAGCCACGGCTGTAGAACTGCTTCATTGAGTCGTAGAGGCCGATACGGACAGAGGCAAAGCTCATCTGTCTCTGCAGTCCAGCCACCAGGCCGTTGTAGAGGCTCCTGGCTCCTTCGGTGCGCACCATGGTGGTGATGGTGCCAAACACCCCTTGATACTTCACCACATGGGCCCCCTGCACCACCGACTCTCCTTGAATCTGAGTAATGAGACACATGGCACTGATCACAGCTGACGGCTTACAAGGTAAAAGTTATGCATGTCATGAAATCTCAGAAAGCCTGTCAATGACTATGACCCTCACCTGTAGTCTGACTTTAGCTGTATCCAAAGGAAACGTGACCAGATCAGCAATGCATGCTGCTGTGCCGGCACCGAAGAACTTAACGGCAGCTGTTGGTGCCATATCTGTAGGTTTCATGCCCACCATGGCTGTGTCTGTGCTGAGGGGCGACGGGCAACTTCAGTCTCTCGATGGAGCAGCTGTTCCACCCTGACCACTAAATGTGGTTACCTGAGGGGGGAAAACACGTATTTACATTTAAAAAGTTATTTCTAAATAAAAACCCTGGCCCAGTTTGAGAATAGCTTGAGAATAGCTTCCCTCTTTACCTATTTGAGTAAACAGAGCAGCACTGTTCCACTGGTGTACTTGTATCTGGTATGCCTGTTGAATGTCTCCACCTACACAAGCAGAGCCGCATATCACTACCTGTGAACAAACATAGATTTGTTTCACTTTAAGGATATGGTGTCTAAGTCCAACCTTACAAAGTGTATACCTGATATTACACACTTACAATCCTATTGCTGTCATTATCCTACATAGTCATGCATCCCGATAGTCATGCATCATTCAGTTCAATGCAGTTACCTGTTTGACTTTTCCTCCCAAAAGTTAATCCCTTCTTCTGATGGCAAAGTTAGATCCTCAGGCATGAGATCCTTCCAGCTCTGACTGGCACGCGCTCCAAGGGCTCTTCCTTTATAGGCGCTAGCTCGCGCGCGCTGCTGAACCTGTCACATCACTTCTTGCCACAGAACGCAAGACGCAAGCGACTGTCCAGACTGTATCTTTATCTCCGCTGTTTACGTCAATACAGCGTGTTTTTGAACTGCGCAACACGAGACAACACCATTTCCCTATATTAGGTTATACGAACTACCCACTGTTTTCATATATTATACATGCACAATGCACGTTTAATAATTATTTGAGGTTGGTTGTACTTCAGTCTGAAGTTCAGACAATATTTACAGCATGTGTGAGCGGTGTGATCTGATAAACATTGTACAAATAATGATATGAGACCATCCCTTAATTTTTCTACAGATAATGTTAACTATAATCACTTTGTTGATGAACAATATTTATGAAACTATATTTATGCAGTATGTGGCATGTTATCTGAATTCAGCAGCGTTGTAACCTGAATGTACACTACAAGAATGTATCTTGCGTTCTTGCTTGTTTGATTTCTTTTATCGTTTCAATTTCCACACATCTCACTGTACGTGTCGTGATGATGCGGATGATCACATCCCTTATGCACAACAAAAGCAACGGTGGTTACTTTGTCATTCTCCTATTGGTCTGTGTATACAGCCAATCAGATGAAGGGGCTGGTCAGGATTCCATAACTGCCGTTCCATATGCGTCAACCATGTTAACAACTTGAACTTCAGAGCAGCTCAGTTTTAAACCCTGACTGAGGTTGTGGGTTATGTTTTAAAATGGATTTTTCCATACTATCACTGTAACTACCCCAAAAACTTAAATTAAAAAATTACATTGAACCAACTATTTATTGAATCAGCTGTCAGTTTAGTTTAGTCATGTTAGACCCCTTTCACCCATCTCAGGAATGTGGATCATCCAGGCAGTTATTTTTCTCACTGTCCCAGGCATGCTTGATGAGGTTTGCCTTTACATGGGTTGTGTTGGAGCTACCTCAAGCTGCATTAATCCAGCCTCAGAACCCAAAATGTAACAAGGTGGTTTCCCCCGTCACTGCCCAGTCCCCCTCCCCATCCCCTACCAAATTAAACACACATCACACGCACGCAACCCGATTAACCTATGAAACGCACTGAAAAAGGGAACCGCCATGCCTCTCAGCCAATCCCTGCCTTGGGGTGAGGTGGGTGGATTAGCAGGGCATCTGTATGCAATCATCCAACTGACTCAGCATCTGGCTGAAGCTGAAGCCCTTCAGCCTTTCATCTGCAGTAGTGTTGTTTAGCTGACCTCCAACCAGTCAACCACAGCACAGGTCCATCCTCACTAACCCTTAACTCCTGTCTTACCTGTACAGTAGATTTGGCCTGTGGCCAGAGAATGTTATGCAGACTACAGATATTGAAAAACCAGTTATCAGGCCTCTGATGAGCTGATAACATGAAAAACTAAACTAAGTCATCATCGGTCGCATGCTTTGTCTCTCTTTAAAATGCATCCACAGACCCTCTGTAAGAATCTACAGGATGGAAGCCAGTGTTCCGTAGGTATGGGATTCATTGACAGTAGCACGCCATGATACCATAGCTTGTTGTTCTGTTGGAGCCGCTGGCTACAGCTTTCAAAGTGTAAATCATGTTGGTATGACGAATCACGACACGTTTACTGACTGACTGAAGGAGCTGGACGCTGATGTTCCCACCTGCTCATTTCACCTCCAGCTGAAACCGGTTTCCTCAATCTATAACCTACGCACGGCCTGTCTCTCGATCCGGTAAACAACCACTTCTTTCAGCCCCACCCATCCTTGCCCTCACCCTCCTCAAAGGAAACTGAACCTGGGTATGGAAGGCTCACAGACATCAGACACCCTAACTCTCATGTGCCCTGGCTAAGTGTAGTCAAACAGACGGTTCCTCTCACTCTATAAATAGATCAGACAGAACATCCCTATGAGGGTAATAGAGCGGACTGACCCAATGGAAAAGTGGGTGAGTGACTGAGGTACGTGGATGTCCCTCCGTGTTTGCTTGTTTATTTATTTCTGACCCCCGCCTAGGGAACTTGGTCGTTCCTCAGGTGTGTTTACAGGAATGGCGAGTGATGAAGGTACATCTGTAATAGCTGGGCTCATGCTCCAGGGCATGACAGTTCAAAGGAAATGGCATGCAGACAGCAAAACATGCAAACATGCAAAACAACAGCAATTCAGTTTCGCAATATTGGTGATGAGAATGTGCAACAGTTTTAGTATCTATAAACTTTGTCAATAACTTTAATTGGTTTAATCACATTTTAGTAAAACCCATGTAATTGAATTACCATGTCAAGTAGTAAAGTTGACTAAAATAACCAGTTCCTGGAATTGCTCATACATCTTTGTCATCATTTCATGGCTGAGGTGTGGAATTTCAACACAGTAAGGACAAAGGATTTTCAATAGCATTAGAGGATAGGCAGAACTCGAATGGCTCTATTATTGCTGTGGCTGAAGTTTTTTCTCCAGACAGTGTAGCTGAAGTACGTCACATGGTGTGTGCTTTCTGTAGAGTCACGCCCCTGAGCTGCACCTGCCTGAATAAACACGCACGCACCCAGCCACCCAGTCACCCAGCCAGTCACCCAGCCAGCCAGCCACCCAGTCACCCAGCCAGCCAGCCATCCACCCAGCCAGCCACCCAGTCACCCAGCCAGCCAGCCAGCCATCCACCCAGCCAGCCACCCAGCCACCCAGTCACCCAGCCAGCCAGTCAGCCATCCACCCAGCCAGCCAGCCAGCCAGCCACCCAGTCACCCAGCCAGCCAGCCAGCCATCCATCCACCCAGCCAGCCACCCAGTCACCCACCCAGCCAGCCAGCCACCCAGTCACCCAGCCAGCCAGCCAGCCATCCACCCAGCCAGCCACCCAGTCACCCAGCCAGCCAGCCATCCACCCAGCCAGCCACCCAGTCACCCAGCCAGCCAGCCAGCCATCCACCCAGCCAGCCAGCCAGCCACCCAGTCACCCAGCCAGCCAGCCATCCACCCAGCCAGCCACCCAGTCACCCAGCCAGCCAGCCATCCACCCAGCCAGCCACCCAGTCACCCAGTCAGCCAGCCATCCACCCAGCCAGCCAGCCAGCCAGCCATCCACCCAGCCCTCCCAGCCCCCTCCATCCTCCTCCTTCACACCCTGCCAGTGTCCTAAATACGGTAAGTCACCTACTGTCCAAACCCCTGCTGATAGTGCTGTGGTACTTGCTGTGGCCATTGGTCCCAATCTTTGCTGCATGGTCAGCTGAGGGGTACAGGGGGTGCAGGGGGGCACCAGAAACACAGAAACTGCAGTGATAGATGTTGATGCGGCTTGTTTAGGTTAGATAAGATTAGGAACTCAAAATAGGTTTTATCTGAAACCAAATTAGGGTAAGCCAAGAACAGGGAAATTATATTGAATGAACCTGGTTAAACTATGACAATGAACATGCATGTGAGCTGCTCATGTATTGTGATGTAGTGGATTCCCTTTGTCAGAAGTATGATGGTCGGCACTCAAAATCTTTCATTCATGAGATTACAGCATTTATGGGGAAGGTGTGAATCCCAATAAATCACTGAAAATAGTGGATGATTCTGTGCTCTGTTTAGACTCTTGCTTGGCACAGCTTTGCTGGGCACCACCCTGGGTCAGGGGCACTCCTGGAGTTGACCACAGGGGAATCCTGCCTGTCTGACTGTTATGCAAGCAGGTCTATTCACTCTTGTCTCTGTTGGGCCCCAAAAACAATGCAGCCCACTTTCTGAAATGGGTCAAACCCTGACAAACAGCTGAAATCAAACACTGTCTTGGGTATTGTGCGGCGATGGGTGAAGCAACAGAGTCCCCTTTTCAAAATGTACAATCGAAATGGGAACAGAATGATTAAGTCCTCCGCTGTCATCTTTCTGAGGAAAACCACTGAAGTTTGGCAACATTATCAGCGAAAATCGGTTAT
Source organism: Neosalanx taihuensis (assembly GCA_030340665.1). Classification (NCBI taxonomy): domain Eukaryota; kingdom Metazoa; phylum Chordata; class Actinopteri; order Osmeriformes; family Salangidae; genus Neosalanx; species Neosalanx taihuensis. Next base: position 1,308,421 of record CM059310.1, on the reverse strand, counting down.
TTTCCAGAGAGTTAGCAGAAGTCAGCAGAACGAACTGACGTCGACAGCAGAGAACATGCTGTTATGATACATCACTGGAGTTGTTAGGGGAGCAGAACTCAAACAAACTACAGGGGCCATAGGTTGTCTACAGCACAGTCTCCTGTTTCTAATAAAAGGATTACCAGAGGAGGGAGACAGTCACATGTCCATGTATGGATTTACCAGTGTGAGCCACACAAGATTCCAGTGTCACAGTATTAGAGACACTGCCTGGGGCCATAGGAGTCCATACAGACTCACACAAACACAATCTGGAATACATTTCAGATGATAAAAAGTGGGAGACAAGAAAATAGTTAGGGGTGTGGAAGGGGAGGCTGTGGGGTATCGTAAAATGAATGGATGAAGTACATTGTGAAAGGTTATTTGAGTTTGCCAAAAACTGTGTACCGAGGTTCCTTCGCGATTCCAGATGTGCAGTGACTCAGCATGTTGCACATATTTTTCAGATCAAATCTACACATTAGTTGGATACATATATAAGAATACACAGTGGGAAAGCAAATGGCTGTCAAACTCACAACAAATCTAATCTTTAAAGTTGAATGTGCTGATATGAAAGATGGTTTGGACATTTGTACAAACATCCAAACTGCAAAGCTGTTTTGTCTGCAAATTCATCAGGAATTCAGTTTCTCTTCAGATGTTTTGTTTAAATTCTCTGTTCTGTTTAGAAGTTTGAACTTCCACATTTCTGGTCATCACAATCTATCAACAAATTGAACTATGTTATCTAAAGTTATGAGTGAAGCAGAACAACATGTTCATCTTTATTGCAATGTTCGATATATTACAAAGTTTGTATGTCTTTGTTATCATCAACAGACCTCTTTCAACTTAGAACAGTGTGTTCTCTTTGGTGTGACCTGCTTGCACTTCCTCCTCAGCATAACATCTCATTTTAGCAGACCAAACCAAGTTTCATCGCCACCTGGTGGATTGTGTTTTGTATAGAAGAAGAAGCAGAGACAATAGCAAAGTGAATCAGCGGACTCTCACACTGAAGCACATGGACAGAATATCAGAGAAAATCTGAGAAAAACCTCTACTTGGTTATAATGACTCCCGCCATACAAAATACTAGCTCTGGAAACTTGGCACTAAGTTCGCACAATAGGATATCTCAATCCTTCCATTTGTTTTGAGCATAATTACACAAATAGACACGAGACAAATTCTCAATGAGTTTTGCATGGTGAAGCAGAGGCTGAGGAAACAGCCTAGGAAGGGCGTCTTCTCCTCACATCTTCTGATCAGGCTGGGAGATCCGCAGCTCTGGGGAACTGAAGCGGGAGCTCGTCCCTGTACATGTGCTGATGTAGTCTACAGCGATGCTATAGGCTGTGCTGGAGTCCAGACCGTGGTCCTGGCAGAGATGCAGGCTGAGGTGCTGAGCAGCTGCTGGTACCAGACCCTGCGGAAGGGTCAGGCTCAGCGAAGAGCAGCTTCTGGCCAGGTTGTCCTGCATGTGCTGCCTGTACACCTCTAAGAACTTGTTCTCCAGGTAACTATTCAGCATGGAGTTAGTCAGAGGCTCCCTATTCAAAGATATGCTACTGTCCATGACCAGGTAACCATCATCCCGCAGGGGCTGGGACTCAGCTCTTAGCCCAGACTCCTCAGGCCCCTGGGTCGTATCCAGGTACTGGGGCTGTAGCAGAGGTCCCTGACATATGTCGTCCTGCTTTGGCAGACTGTGTAGGCTCCAGTCTCCTCCTACATGGTCTCCTCTGAGCTGTACATCTGGGTAGTCTTTGCAGAAGGATGTGCAGAAACAAGAGCGATAAAGTTCTAGATCCTGATCATTCATCTGCTTCTGGATTTTAGGAATGGGAAGAGCCGCGATGGTCGGAGTCGTCACTCCAGGAACATACTCCATACTGATTTCTGAGTTTGCTGTGGAAATATCAGCACTCTTTGAAAAATCATGTTCAAAATGTTCTGTAATTTACATTTACATTCAGCCATTTAGAAGATGCTTTTATCCAGAGTGACCTACAGCAAGTACAGGGACGTTCCCCCTGAGGCAAGTAGGGTGATGTGCCTTGCCCAAGGACACAGCGTCATATTACCACAGCCGGGATTTGAACTCTTCTGTAATCCACGTATTCATTTTATTTCCACGCCGGGATAAAGATTGGTGTGTATCAAGTATTGTGTTTACAGTAATAAACTCACAATACTCACTTGTCATTATTTCATTGGTTACTTTGACTTGTGGTCCAGGATATGCTTGACTTTTCCTGACCTGTATGTTCTGATCCTCACCTGCCTCTTCTCTGCATCCGAGACCCCTGATGAAGGCTTCTGCCAACATGATCAGTTCTAAGAGGACCAAAGTGCATAAGATATCAGCGCAAGTCAGATGACTACGCGTCAGTAACTTATTTACACATTCAAAACCACTCACAACATAAACATAATACTGTCTATGCTATACATCAATACATGTATTTCCTTACAATTGATTATATCACATTATAAATTATACTTCTCAGAGTGTCCTGACCTTAGATTTTAGAGCAGCTCCTTGAGGATCTTCTCTTCTTCTAAACCTGATTACTGTAAAGCGGATGTAAAACTGTTATTACTCAGAAGGGGAACAGGAAGAAACAGGAAGTCTGGTCAGTGGTAAAGACAGAGACCTGGTTATAAAGATCCACTGAAGCTGACACTATACTATGAGACACTATACTATGAGACACTATACTATGAGACACTATACTATGAGACACTATACTAGCTATGGGAAAGTAAGTTCATGAACTGACATGAACAATGCTTTGTTATAAAACCAAACTAAAGTGAAAAGAGGCCCTGAGTATGAAACTATTTGACTTATTTTAAGTAAATAAAAAGCACATCTAATTAGTGTTTGTTTTGACCAGTTAAGTGGAGGGGAGCAGTTAAGGGGAACATGAAGTGTAAACAGGAACATGTTGAGACCCTCCCAGACATGCACCATTACAAATTTAACCTGAAACATATTTCATCCGACACTGTTTTCTGACTACAAATGTTTACCTCAACACACAACTATTATGACCATAATTCAGAACATAACCGTAGTCATTCATTATACAGTATCTTCTGCTCATGGTTAGAAAAGGGAAGTGGAACTTTATGCTTTATGGAGGACATTTTCTTGAGACAGCACTGTAGTACTGGAAACCTCCTAATGATGTCACTGCAGACTAAAGCTCCAGGTTCAGGGAGAAGGGTTTCAGAGAGGGGGGGGGGGGACTGGCACGGCTACAAATGAACCACAAATCTCATTCTTTCATTGCACATACATGTCTTTAAATGTATTTAAATAAGGTAACAAAAGCTACTTGCGTAGACAGTAGGACAGTCAAGAATTATGATAAACATGAAGGTGACGAAGGTCATGACAATTAACCGTGTCGTTATATTTGTTTTGAAAAAAAAAAATATATATATATAATTGCAATTTGTGGTTTAAAATAAATCATGTTTGAACCACACATACATGGTAAAAGGTGACGTAATCTTTTGCTTGTGTTGTGGTTTACGCATGTGGGGACTTGTCTTGGGACTTGTAGTTTAGTAAGAGTTTACAGTCTGTGGTGTACAAAGAAGAAGTCAGTACAGACTGACTACATATCACACAATCCAATGCGAAACGAGTTCCTATTGTGGGCGGAGCCGCTGCAGACTGTCACTGACAGCTTGAGTGAGACAACAACATTTACTGGGGCCAGAATTACTGCTTTTATTATTGATAAGGCCTGAACAGATCATTTAAATCTGTATGCTGCGAACTCACAGGAAAATCTGATAAAGATAAACAGCCTTATGGAGAAACAGTTACATCTGAATCTTTTGGGCTCCAGACCCCCCATAGCAGGAGGTGTGCAGGGCTCCAAGATGAGGATGGGGTGAGTTTAGGTCTTAATGCTCATATAACAAGTGCGTAGTTTGATAGAGAGGTGTTAGTTTTGCTTTTCATCATTATTACTCTTCCTTAGTGACGGTATTATTCCAGTTATTTGGTGGCAAGAGACGTAGCCACAAGCTCGGGTTAGCTACCTAGCTAGCTGTTTAGCTAAAGACATCTAAATCAGTTCAGCTTTACAAAGTAAGAAAGTGGATCACTTCAGCTGGTTTAATATTAATCTGGCCTTTTATCTGAGGATGTAAAGAAGTCTCTACACAGACTTCAGGAGGTGAAGTGTGTTATGTAAATAGAGTACATAGCTTTTAGCACTGGGAGAAGTCCTGTTTGGTCAGGTTAGTACTGGTGTGAGGGTCAGAAGGTCCTTAGTTACAGGATCCCGCCTCCTCATCTGTACCCAAGCATCAGTGGCCACGCACAAATTGCATACTGGAAATGAACTCTAGACCTTTTATCTGCTCCTTGTCAATGAAATAACGAACTCCCTTTATGAGAGAATAACATACACCTGGCCATGGAAGAGCTGAGCAGCCAATTGTCCAATTACTTTTGGTCCCTTAAATAGGGGAACGGCACATATAAAATGTGTTGTAATTCCTACACCGCTCACCTGATTTGGATGTAAATACCCTGAAATTAAAGCTGAAAGTCTGCACTTAAAGCACATCTTGATTGTTTCATTTCAAATCCATTGTGGTGGTATACAGAGCCAAAATTATGAAAATTGTGTCAATGTCCAAATATTTATGGACCTGACTGTGTCTTGTTAAAATAACTCTGTTGTTGGAATATTTGAATGCAGGTCATGTGATTGTAGATTCAAATCACCTTGTTGTTATGCATAAACGTGTCAGCAATTTGAATACATTATTATTGTTGTACACTTTGACCTTTTTTTTGGACAGTGATCATTTGTCACTCTCGTCTTTCACTACCTTGTAGACCCGGCCGAAAACGAGACTTCACCCCTCTCTCCTGGAGTCAATATTTTGAAACACTGGAAGATGTGGAGGTGGACAACAATAGCAGCAAAGACATATCCTTATCGTCTTTTCACCAAACACATCTTTACACACGTCCTCACAGTGAAACAGTGACTCCGCAAATGCTGGTATCAACAGTATTTACCGCAGGTCTTGTATACACATGATGTCTTCTGTTTAGAATGTTGTTGACGGTGGAAAATGCAGTTGCAGAATGTCCGCTAGCTCAGAACAGGTCTCAGCCAATCCTTGACTTCCCTGCACACGTTCAGAATCTACTGCAGCGGCTCCCACGGCCCTGTGCTCCTCCTGCTTCACGGAGGAGGACACTCTGCCCTCTCCTGGTCTGTGTTCACGGTGAGTGTCCACCACATACGCATCACAGATCCTTTCAAAGTGACCGTCAGCGCTCTGGCGTGAATGTGCCTGTGCATCCATCCATGCTTGTTTGTGTGTGTTGGTGCCAGGCGGTGATTTGCAGCAGGATTCATTGCAGAGTGGTGGCTATGGATCTTAGAGGACATGGTAAGGGTCCAATCATCAGAATCAGAATGGGGGTTTATTCGCTATGCAAGATTAACAAACACAGAATTCACTGTGGCAGGAATGAGCAAGCATAGAACATATATGTGGCATACTAATAAAATAAGAAATGAATACAATGTAAAATACACTGTAGATATAATACATATAAACAAATAATACAAATAGTACAAATGATACAAATAACATGGAAGTACAAATAACATAGGTACAGAGTGGAATGGGTATATATAGTACGTCGGGGGGGGTTGTGTGTGTGTGTGTGTGTGTGTGTGTGTGTGTGTGTGTGTGTGTGTGTGTGTGTGTGTGTGTGTGTGTGTGTGTGTGTGTGTGTGTGTGTGTGTGTGTGTGTGTGTGTGTGACTGTGTGTGTGTGTGTGTGAGTGAGTGTGTGTATACACAGTAGTGTAAACAGGGTGTTTCATTTGTTCTTGTGACCTAACTCTCACAAGCAATAACAAATACATGTGTGCTATCTGACACACAGGTGACACCAAAGTAAAGAATCCTGATGATCTTTCAGCAGAAACAATGGCCAAGTGAGTAGTTCATATCTGCTGTGCTGTTGGGTACAGTATGTTGATGTGGGTAATGATTGACCCATGAGTTCTATATTGATGTTGTACTGTGTGTTGTAAACAGACTGTTCCTTAGAGCTAACCACTACTGTGAAATCACTACTTATTTTCCTTGATTATCCGCTGTACTCGCGCATTGCTTTAGTAAAACAACATTTCTAAATGCATATATAACTCCCATTTGAGGGTTACCCTGGTAGGTCTATATGGGTGCAGTGGATGTGCAGGGGTGAAAGAGAGTTGGGTTTGTATGGAGTGAAGTACTGGTGCAGAGAGTTGAGACAGGAGGAGGACTGAGTCAGTAGAGCCATCTGCTGTAGCCGCCTCCCACTGAGACCTGGAACTGGGGTCTGATGCTGTCTGAAAAGATCTGCTGCATCCCAGAGGAGTTGTGTTCTGTAGAAAAGCAGTAATGAAAGACTAGCATCACTTTGAATCTCAGCTCTGATGTCTGATTGGTCGTCCTGTCAAATGGCCAATGCTAGGTACGATTGTTGCCTAGCTACGAAGTGTTCTAGAACATGGTAAGTGCTCATTTAGGCTTTTCTGTCCCTATGCTAGAGATATTGGCAAAGTGGTGGAAGTTCTTTATGGTGAGAACCCGCCTCCCATCATGATGATTGGACATAGCATGGGCGGAGCCATAGCAGTTCATACTGCAGCAGCCAATCATCTGCCGTCGTTACTTGGCCTATGCGTCATTGATGTTGTAGAAGGTGGGTCTTTTTACACTTTACTTATCTATTTACGTTAAATGTTAATTAAATTAATTATAGTTGTTACTACTTTGTGTACCTTCATGTGTTTTTAGGCACAGCCATGGATGCCCTGAACAGTATGCAGAATTTCCTCAGGAGTCGACCAAAGACCTTTAAGTCAGTTGAAAATGCCATAGAGTGGAGGTAAAGCACCAACCCTGATGAACTGGAATCACCATGTAGTATTGATCAGGCCCATAATCCATCAACAATGTATTATCAAAAATCCCTGTCATGTCGATCATCTGCGTTGGTCGTTTCTCTTGTCAGCGTGAAGAGTGGACAAATCCGAAATGTGGAGTCGGCTCGGGTATCCATGGGAGGCCAGGTGAAAAAGTAGGTTTTGGACCTACGGTTGGGGGGGGGGGGGGGGGGGGGGGGGGGGTGACCTGGGAGTAGCTGTTTTAGTGCAGTACTGGTGGTCTTTAGCATGTTGTTCTGGGTCTTTACAGGTGTGATGAACCTCTGAGTAGTCCTGGTGTCTCTAAGAGCATCGGTGAAGGCATTATTGAAGAGGAGGAGGAGGAGGAAGAGGGAGGAGAACTGCACCATAAACGAAAAAAGGATGATGAGCAGGAGGTAAGGGAAGAGAGCCACAGCACCCCTACATGTCTGTAGTTAGTTTAATTAGATTAGATTAGATTAGATTCAACTTTATTGTCATTACACAGGTACAAGTCCAGGGCAACGAAATACAGCATCCAACCAGAAGTGCAAAACAGTTATTAACAGCAGAATATAATAATATGGGTATACTCAGAATATACATATTATGAACAGTATAGACAGAATATACAGGGTATGTACAGATTCAATCAGGGTATGTACAGATTCAAATGTACAGATGTACAGATTCAAATTAGACAAGCAGAAATTACCGGGTAGCATGTATATACAGGTAGTGCAAATGATGCGATTGAACAAAAAGAACAGATGTATTCCGTATTCTGTATAATGTATTCTCAGGTGGAATGTCCTTCTGTTCCAGGTGAAGCAGAGTTTGTTCACTTGGAGAGTTGACCTGTCGAAGACAGAGAAATACTGGGAAGGATGGTTCAAAGGCCTGTCTGCCCTATTTCTCACATGCTCTGTCCCTAAACTACTGCTGTTAGCTGGTGAGACTCTCAGCATCCTAACCGTACCCAGGGAATTCAGGGGTTCATTAAGGGGACAGATGTTGTTTACCATTGATTTTTTTTTTTTTTTTTATGTATTTATTATTATCCTGAAAATGGTCAACTCAGCAGTTCAGAATGGCATCTCTTAACTGTTGTATCACATGTTCTTCCCCACTACAGGAGTGGACAGGCTGGATAAAGATCTCACTATCGGACAGATGCAAGGTGTGGCCTCACAGCAAACACTCTGCTGGTTAACCCTGTAGTCTGTTGTGCAGCTAAGCTGTTAGAAGGTAAGACATGTGTACGTCATAACTCAACACGCCTTATCCGCTTCTTATGCAGGGAAGTTTCAAATGCAGGTTCTCCCTCAGTGCGGCCATGCTGTCCACGAAGACGCACCGGAAAAAGTGAGTTGTGTCTCAACTCGACACACTTCCTGCTGTCTAGCAGGATGCTTTGATGTAGTCGGCCATGCTGCTTGGCTTTGATGAGGCGTTGTTTTCTGTCCTGTCTCCTCAGGTAGCAGATGCTCTAGCCACATTCATGGTTCGTCATAAGTTCACTGATTTTCAGGAAGGCTTCCTGTGGTAAGACATTTTATAATGATCCACGATGATCTCCAGACCATTCATGGATGCACTTATACGCTGGATATTACTTGTACTCTGGACCAAAATAAGACTGCAGATGGCTCACCAGAAATGAAGTTTGTCTAACAGGGTTTTTTGTTTTTGTATTATTTCAGACCCAGTTTGACTCTGTTCTTCTACTGGCAGTCATGGAGTCGTTGTGTGAAAATTAATGGACATATTTTGCCTATCAACTCGAAAATAGATCTGTATTAAATAAACAGGATTATACAGCTGCAGAACATTCACTGTACAACAGTTCTTCTTCAAACATTGAGTTTTTATAATTATTATTGTTATCATTACTGTACATGAGCTTATGCCACATATGGCTTTGCCTTTGGATAGTTTTTGTTTTGTTTATTAAGTTCATGATTTCACAAATCTTTTTCTTTTCTTTTCATTTCTTGTGATGCCTTGCCTGTTTGGTGTCCTTCTTTGGGTGATTGCATCATATTGTGCCGTGTTTAACATTGTTGGCTTTTAAGAAGGATGATTAAAAATGAATGAAGGTCAAAGTTGTCATGCTTATTTGATTTTCGGTCATTCATACATAATCTCCACTCAGTATCAGGTATTAACCTCTGTTCATCTGTATTGCTTCTTTGTTCCTTCGTGTAAATTTGACTATGTGCTACTAAAGGACAATAATTTGCTAAAACTAGCACCTACTCCAGCCTGGACTACTGTGGCAAACACTTTGTGACACTTTGTGAATAATCAGAGATTTAGTTAACGAGCAGATGGGAAAAGAGGAAGTGCTGATTGGCTCCCTGAATTTAGCAGCTGCCACGGCTTCATCCTCTCATGGCACCAGCAGATAACTGGTGTCTGATGAAATACAGCTGACATATTGCAGAACAATCTTATGAAGAATTCTTTGAATTGTGGCTCTTCACCTGCTAAGATGCACAATACAACTCATGACCCTGGCAGTAGAAGCTTACTGCTTTCTAAGCATATTGTTGGCTTTGAAGTTGGTTTGATTTGATGAGAGGGTTGAAGTAGATATTCTTTGAACAGGCTCTTTTAAAAAATGTCCTTGGACTTATTTCTATTGCAACCTATGTTTACTACATTACACATGAGACAGTTGCTTAATTCTGATGTGACTGTTAAGGGTGTATTGCATCAGGTCTTTCCAAGTTTCTACTGTATGTGTGTGTGTTCCATGTGTTAGTAGGTACTAAGATGAGAAATGTCTCTGACAATGTCCCTCACTTTCACATAAACAATGGATTAATATTTCATGGGATTGTTGAACTCGTTAAAACTCTCATTCAATATTTACGCTTTGAGTGTCACAAGCTATTGTGTTTACTGGGGAGCCAACAGCTCAGAAGAGGGGGCGGAGCTTCTACTGCCTAGGTGTCTTCTGCTGCTGCTGGCTAATCATACTGACAGGTGACTGGGTGGGGCTTCAAATGGACTGCACACACCCTTACATGGTACTGTGCTAGGGCTTGTTTTGTGTTCCAATCCACAATAAAACATAATATTTGTGGGTAATTAAGTGCAACACTCAAACGTTTTCAGTCAGAATTTTTAAGTAGGTTAGTAAACAAGTAGGCACCTTTGCAATTATAATCGTTTTTAAAATAACTTAATCATCTTTTCCATTTCATGTACTCCACCCCATCACTAAATGTGTGTATCAAGCTTTTTTTAAACATGACAAATACAAAATGATCTAGATTTTTTTTCTTCATTTTATACATCTTGAGCCACTTCAAATATAATATAGTAAGATTCATATTAAATATCAAAAGTCAACATACAGTGTCAAAGTATTGTGTGTTTTGACCAGGAAGGGTATGGAAATACATATCACTGAAGAGATGTTAATGCTTATGTTAATGTTTTAGTCTGATGCAGCTGCGTCTCATTCTGTAGAAGTTAAATTGCAAAAGATTCCACAAAAGATTCTTTGTCAACAAATTATGCAAACCACTTATTTCCCTCCAAACGAATGGTCAGTTAAAGTTTAAAACTTTTGTTGCTGAGGCTAAGACAGAACCAAACATTTCATGTTTCAAATCCCTGAAAACCGCACAGTAAATAAGACATTTTGAAAATGACATTACATGCAACAGAACTCCCTTTGGCGTTCACTACAGTGCAGTGACATCTGCCCTCACTTTGTTTCTACAGCCAAGAAATAAGTAGTATCTCAAGGCGTTTCTGAAAACCTTGTCTCTGAGGCCATAGATGAGAGGGCTCAGACACTTGGGAAAGATAATGAGGCCCAGAAACAAAACATACTGAATCTGTAAAACTGTTTGTGGGTCCATAGTCCAGCGCACCATGACATTGATGATATTGAAGAGCGTGGAGGTGAGACACAAACCCAACTGAATCATGTGAAGGAATATAGTCTGAAGGGCTTTACTGGCATTCGATTTGTTCGAGGATGCAGACTTGGCAGCAATCATGATAGCTACGTATGTGTAGATGATGATAATACCAACGACCACAAAGTAGACACCAGTAAAGGCTTTGTCTAAAGTCATATAAAGCTCCCCTGATAAGAGTGTGTATTTTGAGCAGAAAACCTGCATTTTTGAATATGGGACCTCATAACTAACATAGAAAAAGAGATCTGTAAGGGAATGAATAGAACCCAGTATCCATACCACAGCAATGGTCACCTCAGTCCGTCTGATGGTGGCAAGCTGTGAGTACCTGAGAGGAAAGCAGATAGCTAGGTACCTCTCCAGTGACATCGCTGCCAGGTTGAGAGGAGAAACAAATGTATTAGTTCCCCCCCAAACACAAAGGATCAAACAAACATAATTATCAATGGTCAGCCGGGTCACTGCTATCATGTACATCGCCACACAAAACACAAGCTGGAGAGAATCTGAGAAGAGCAGGTGAGCAAACAGGATGTAACGGGGGTTCTGAAAGACAGACTCCTTCAGTAAGGTGACAAGCATGACCATGTTGATGTAAAAAAACAGGAAGCACGGCATCATGGACAGGACAGCCTTCACCTGCAGCTCATGCAACTGTTGCATCCATGACGTTGTGTTACTCATGACCTCTCTGCAACAAAGATAAGGCACACAGGTAAGTCATACAAGCAACAAGTGGAAGTGGATCGTCGAATCCCAGTTTGGTGGAAACACATACTCACGGAGATTCAGGGGCTCATGCTGTTTCTGAAGTTGAGGTGGAAAGGTGGGAGACAGTTGTCTGAAGGATTACTCATCCCTCTCATAATATCAGTCACTCTTGTCTCATGACACCCTTGTGTGTTGATGAAGCCACCAATCACAGAACAACGCAGAGTGAGGTCAGACAAGCCCTTCGTTGAATCATTTGATTGGTTGATGCAGTATCAACTGTACTCTATGGACATGCTTGAAGAGTCTTGGATATTGGTTTTGAAATTGTTAAGTTTGGTTTGTTTCTGTTTCCCCAAAATTATTAAATCCAAATCTTGAACAAACCAGCTATTACATCAGAAACTTCACTAAAATGATTCAGCATTTAACCAAGTCTTGAAAGATCCTCTGTACCCACTCACTAATAGTGTTAATAGTATAAGGCCAATACTTTTTGTAGTGGTACGCCAAGAGATGCAACATTGCACACATACTGGAACAAAGTCATTTTGGAGGAAGGATTAACTTGAGTGATTCACCACGTGCCTTGCCAAATTTATTTGGTTTAACCTAAAGTCTTTGTGATTCATTCGAAAAATCAAATTTCACTGTTTAATATATGTCTGATAGGAATGTTTATTTTAATTATTTCCCTCTCGGCCTACTAGGCCCATAATACAATGAACCGTTTGATTATTTTCCTAGATGATGACACAAAAACACATCATTAAGGCTAATCAATAATTCACATCATAACATGCTGTTGCACTAACTGCAGCCTCTCTTGGGGACCACGTGGTTCCTCAGGGTGAACTTGACACAGGACAACAAAACAAAAACAAGCCTCTGGCAGATATTTCTTTTTAACCATTATCATTTTGTCAACATTTCTTTAGTTTAATTTAATTGTGTTTAGTTGCCTTAGTCACTAAAAAAACACAACATTGATGTGCTTTTTTACGTTTCACAAAAAGTGAAAGTGAAAATAATTTTCTTGGAGTGTAGTTTATATTACTTTACAGTAAGTTTAGATAAGGAATTAATTATGGCATGTTTTTAACCGAAATAAATAAGGTATTTGGGTTTCAAACATGCCATAGTTAATTTCTAGTCTTAACCTACTGTAAAATAAACTGAATAAATAAATAAATAACATTGAAAACCACAGATAAAGTCTAGTAGTGTTCACACTGTTAGTGGGTTTTTGGGGGGAACATTCAGAACAGCTGGACCAACTTCCGTTCCCACACAGTCCAACATGGCGGCGTTCAGAACAGGCAGGGTTTGTGTTGGTTTCAGGTAAGATAATCTTAAAGATATCAAACTACGTGTCTTTAAATGCATGTGTAAGACCTTGATATACAGCAACAGGGAGATTTTGTACTCATCTAATTAATACCAGATATTTGCAGCGTTATAGGAGACAATGAGATCTTCTTCGAGGACTAAAATCATATAAAGCAGTAGAGACAGGAAGTGTCATAGTGTAATACTAGTGTGTAACACGGGAGTTTCCAAATGACGAAGTCACGACCGGTGATGTTTAATTATAATGTTATATGTGACCATGGTTCGTTGTATAAATACACTGTTTATTAAAACAGTTCTACGGTTTAACATAAGTGTCATTGTATCCACTTTCTCAATTCCACCTAGAAACTACGCTTTGAATCTGATGAAGATCAGCGTTTCCTTGATACCCAGAAGACTTGTGATGAGGAAGACTTGGCCTGTGATGAGGAAGACTTGGATCTCCATATCTGCTGCTTCAGGCGCTCTGTGCGCTGTGCCATTCGCAGCAGTACGTAATGCCCATAGACCAGGGGTGTCAAACTCGTGCCATCGCGGACCAAGAGGGTGCAGGTTTTCGCTTCAACCAAGCCCCTACACCAGCTGATTTCACTAACGAGTTTCTCCACTTGGTGAAATCAAACTCGTTATTGATATCAGCTGGTGTAGGGGCTTGGTTGACGCGAAAACCTGCACCCTCTTGGCCCGCGATGGCACGAGTTTGACACCCCTGCCATAGATCAACATTGGTGTAACGTGCTTAAAACAAACACACACACATTTGCTCAACTTAATATCCTGTGTCTGTTGCTGTCCTTGTAGAAACAAGAAGGCATGTCTCATGAGTCTCTGGTCCGTCGGGCCTCGTCGCTGGTCACAGACAGCACTAACACCTTCCTGTCTCAGACCACCCTAGCCCTGGTGGATGCCTTGACACAGTACATCAAGGTAGTCATCTCCCATTTGTAAAATGTTGTAATTGTCAGAAGAGTGTAGAGGTAATATGTAATATTCCATGATGGCAAGCATCTTTTTCAAATCAGTTTATTCCATGTACATCCAAGCATATACATTATCCCAACAGTAAGATAAGGTCTGCAATGTGGCCTAAAGTATCATGAACACCTCTCAGTACACCGTATCTGCATGTTGACCCTCTCATTCCAAAATCATGTGCATTCATGTAGTCTTTCCCACCCTGTTTCTATCCTGTCTTCACTTCCCAAGGCTTACAGACAGACAGTGGAACATGCAGGTTTATTCCATTCAGCCACGAGAGCATAAAGGAAGTTTACACACTGAGGATTGTTATTAGAACTGGCAGATGACATACACCTTCATCACTGGTTGATCTTTGTAAAGGATGATATTTCCTGCATATGCAATTTCATGCAATTTGTCTATGTTGTTTTGATTTGTCTGTGTAGGCCATAAACACAATAGTGACCCTACATACAAACTATGTGTCATCAGCCAGCAGACTGACTCCAGCAGAAGAGGAGACAGTCTGGCAGGTGATCGTTCGCCAGCGGCAGGAGGTAGGTGCTGAGTCTCAGCGGACAGGAAACACAGTCCTCTACCTCTTACATCTCCTTATGGTTTCCTATTTCCAATAACTTGTCTTAATAATGTGTGATGCTGTTTCTAAAAGCTGAAGGATCTACGGAAGGACTGTCTGAAGTTTGAGTCGTACTGGAAGATGGCTGTAGGTCTCTCAGAGCTGGCAGCAGAAACAGCTTTCAACGCAGGTACAGCAATACGCTTCTATTCCCTCATCGTGAAGGATACTATTCCACTAGGGATGTTTTGGGTGTGAAATGGGTTAGTGGGGAACTTGGGTAGATGTCCATGTCTGTGCTTCTGTCTACTTTGACATCTGGTAACGCAAAGGCCGTCTTGGTCAAAATGATAAAACAAAAGCCTCTGCCCTCAGTCTGGAAGTAAAAGTGGAAATGTTGCTCCTGTCTAATCTTAACCAGAACGTTCCGCTACCATTTCTGCATTTGCGTTTTCTGTTGGGTACCAGGCATGATTTATAAACAAAGAGATGTAAATGATGGCAGCTAGTGATTTGTGTGTGTGTGTGTGTGTGTGTGTGTGTGTGTGTGTGTGTGTACAGGGGCAGACCAGGCATGTGTGATGGCTAAAAGCAGTCTCGAGTTTTCCATGTCTCATGTTGAGCAGACCAGACAGCTTTCTCTGGAAGCAGAGAAGAAGTTAAAGGAATCCAACGCAGAGAACAGCCAAAGGGTCGTGTTGCCTGCTGCCATGGAAACAGGAGAGGACGATGATATCCCAGATGCTTACCTGAGAGAAGACTAGTGTGTGTTGTCTCTGTCCCTTTGCCTCTTCTATAAGACCTCTCCTTCTGTCAGTGTAAGGATGGTTAAGGGTCCCGTATCTCTGGAAGTCTGGTTGAAAACCTAGAAGAACAACAGTGGGGAGATGAACTAGATATTGGAGTCATGGGTATCAATGTAGCGCTTACACTGTTAAATACATATTTCTGTTTTTTTCTGGTTATGTGATTTACAGGTGATCTGTGCAATTTAAAATGTCAGCTTTGATGCTGTGTTAATGGAGATTTTTTTTTGACAGTGTTGCATCTCGACTCAAAGTAAAAGGATGATTACTCCAGAAGGGGCTCACAATCTGTAAACTGTTTTATATGCATGTTTCACTTATGTAGTGACAGCATTTTACTAGAATGGTATTGTACTCAATGTTCTGATTTGTGAAGGCCCTATTTTGCGCCACTTTTTATCAGAAAATCGAGGTATTTGAAATGTTTTCTAATAAATTCTTTATTCATAAGTTGCTTTGCATATTATGCTATATCTCTACAATCTACTCGGTAACAAGCCTGGGGTTCTTGAACATATTGAACACATTAAATGTCATTTGTAACATGAATACAATGTCCTAATAGCTACAGTTTCAAATTTGCGTACAGTAGAGTGCCAAAGTCAAGATATTATTGGCCATCAGGTGGCACTAAAGGCTCATGATTAGTTGTACCATTCATTGCTCTGATTTAGAGATGGGGAAATGCAAATGTCTACAAACAAATAAATCTAATCATGCCACGGGCAATAAGTAGGGGTGATCTTTTATTCAAGTATGTTGAAAAATAAAAACAAAATACTTGAGTTAGTGTTTGAAAAGAAGAATTGCCTGTCACTGAAAACCCCTCAAGGAATGCACCTTACTCAATTCTACTTGCAGCTAAATCGCTGTATTAATGTTGACATTTAATCACCAGGTCTGTCTTCCAGAAGGGAAAAAATGGATTGACACATTGCACAGTGCATGTAGACACGCACTACTTCACTGTGTTATTCCAGATGGGCATTTATGCACAAGCTAGAAAGAGAGACAGATGTATGGAGGTAAAACAAGTAGGGAACAGGAATAAAAGAGGCAGACAGTGTGAGACGGAGAGGGGCTGGAACAGATCTGACTGAGCTTCACATCACCACCATTCACTAACCACTCTCAAGACCTGCACGGCCCTTACTGAAGAACACTTGAGGACTTGCACAACATTCCCAGAGGAGGTGCTTGCAAGAGAGAAACAAGAACTTAATGTGTGAGCGGGGGATGATGTTGTCATGGTCACAGAAGAACAGATGTGTATATATATATATGTCTATAATTCTATGTCAAAACATTGATTAGCTATTGTAATGATGCTTAATCTATCCAAGTTAGGGTTGGTTGGTCAATCTTTCCAAGCAGGAGATACCTGTATTATTACAATCTTTCCTACGGCTTTACATTTGTCATCTTTTGAGAGTCACCTTTAAAGTTATTTAGCTATTTCTTTAATTAAAAGCTCTACCTTAACCGTTTAGGTAAAGCTGAAGATATGCAGGCAGTATTTGTTCCTTCCTCTGCAAACCAGGTGAGTTTAGTTGTCCCCATAATAATCCATGTCTATTTTAGTCAAAATTAGATTAGATTAGATAAACTTTATTAATCCCACAACGTGGAAATTCACTTGCCACAGCAGCAGAACAAAAGTAGAAAAGGCAAAACAAAAACATTAGACAACAGGCATAAGTGCTACATGATTCTTGTAAATTGTATTCACATGGGGTATGGGTTTATGCACATGCAACTACGTGAGGGATAAAAAAACAAATTCATCCCTGGTGTTAGTGTAATTAGTGGGCATGACAAATGGGGCAGATGGTCGCAGGCCTTTGGTAGGTATGATCCCAAATGATTCACTTTATCAAAGATTTATACATCTCTAAGATGATCTAGCGGCACAGGCAAGCAGAAATACGACGCAACATTGATTTTGAGTCAGGCATAAACAAGTTCCACAGGATTATAATGAAATGAGACTAGCCAGTCATGGCTTCTTGGTTGAGGAAGCAATACACATCCTGAAATAAATACCAATTTAATTTGTATCGTTTATAAACATGTGTCACTTGTCACTTCTGTATAAATGCAGCTTCTTTTTGGGGGAGGGGGGGGAGTTGGGGGAGGGGGGTTGTTGGGGGACAATGGAAAGATTGTTTAAAATACAACAGAGAAGAGCTGTTGGATCAGGACTGTATTAGGTCTGTTGGTGTAATCCCTAGCAGAGAACAGGGAGCTCCTCTTGATCTGCCTGGGAGCCCGTGCTTTCAGGCACATTGACCCCCCCCGGTTTGTGTGGGTCACCGAGAGGAAACTCCTATGACGATTCCAGCTCACTGTCCCATGGCAAGAGGTTGTGGGAGAGTTCTTTAACTGTTATATCGGTACCAGGAGGGTGGGACAAACCTAGGTTGTGCAATCACAACACAGGCTTATTTATCTGATTATCAGTCTGGTTCTCTTCTTTTTTAAAGCCACACTCACCAGCCACACCCTCATTAATGCACCATGCTAATGAGGCATGCATGCTGTAAAGGCCTGCCTGGTATAGCCTGTGGAATGTATGCAGGCACATGCATGGAATGTATGCACGGTCACACACTTACACACACACACTCGCTTCCTCCCTCATCAACGCACATACACTCACAGTCCTACCTCACAATGTCAGGATAGGATGAATGGGGGTAGAAGATATCTTGTGTCTCTAAGGGGATCTCCATAATACAGAACATAAACCTCAAATTAAAGTCTTGACCTGGTTAGATTCTAGCCAATAGGAGGGGGTTTGCCCCCCACATTTGCAGTTTGCAAGGATTATCTTGTTAATTTCCGCACGGCCCAATTAGACCTGAGGTGGCATGGGGGTGCTGCTCTAGTAGTTAAAGAACAGCAGGAGCAGGCTGAGACACAGATTGTTTTTGAAGAGGGGTTATGTGGGGATTAATGGTGGAGGGGTACAAGGGATTATCGCTGATACAGGGTCAGAGTTAACACTCAGTTAGAAGACAGTCTGTGCTGACCACAACGCCCAGTCCAAAGTGCTCCAGGGACTTCTGGCAGGGGCACACAGCAGACCCACATGAGTCTACAATGATGATGAACAATGCCCCCCTAATTGTTCTCATGTCCCTTTGTCTTGGCATCATGTTTAATAAAACCCATTAACTATTGGAAAATGCATTAAAGTGTGTCGTTTGTACGAGAAATACAAGTGGTTCTATTAACCTTAATTGCACTGGTATGTCAATAACAAATGGACTGTGCTTTTGATACTTCTCTCCCCCCCCTGTGGACCATTAATCCAATCAGGCATTTGAATACATGTTCCACAGATAAGAGAGCAATAAAGGTGACGTCATATATATATTGGCCCATATTTCAGGGGGGTGTCAGTGAATGACAGTTGGTTTGTTTGTATGGCTTGAGAGGGCTGAGCTCCCCTCTGCCTGCTGAGCTCCCCTCTCCCTGCAGCAGTGGTACAGTCCAGTTTGGAGTTGTTGCTGAGGAGCTTCGCAGCTCGCGCGGATACTCAGACAAACTGTGTTCAATAGATGAGCGGCTCTAGTTTGAAAATGTTGCTGCCTCAACACAGGAATTACCCGCTGCAACAAAGACACACTGTCTTATTCTCGGTTCTTCTGTGTAGTATGACAGGTAAGTTGTTTTATTTTAATGGATACGTGGTTGTCTTTGTACAGCAGGAATATTTAAAGTTTCGAATTTGCCTCTTGGAAGCAGTTCAATAGGGTCTCGTGCGTCTCACCGAGCTTGTCTAGCTACCTTTTAACTACATTAAATATATAAATCACTTATTTTTTTAACTCAAATACTTGTTATTCAATGTGAAGGTTGACGTTATTTGAAGACTAAGCTTAAAGTAATTGTTGTTAAGAAGTTCACTTGGCTTCAGTGCTGGAATGATGGTGTGATCCACCGCTGCCATGGAAACCTCTTCACGAAACCATTAGCAAGATCATTTATTTTGGAAAACAAAACTTGAAAGAGTAACAATCTATATATTGTTATCTAAATAACAATGTTGTAGTCACCAGCTATAGAAAGTAAACACACAGTGTGCATTTACCAAGCTCGGCGAACCGCGAAACTTTATTGGACCAAGGCTAGTTACTAAGTTACTTATTTTGAAGAAAACCGGATGAGATCCGAAAAAAAGACTAATATGCTGTATTCACTGGTCCTCTGCTGTATTCAGGGATCCTCTGGACATTTGGCCCAATTTGTCCCGTTTGTGAGATAGATATGCATTCTACCTGTCCAGTTCCAGTTGTTCAGGGAACTGACTAAAGGATATTGTCTTCCTCTCTTGTGATGAAGCTCTTTGCAGTCATGACAACAACACAGGACTCTGCATCTAGACATGTCATTTGCACTCACCTGTATCTGTTTTCCTTACAAACATGTGCTTTCAAATAAAATACTATAAAAACCCTGTAAATGACAAAGTTAAACTTAACAATCAGCTGTTTGTTTGCCAGTCATACGAAGAGAGAGGAGGTGAAAACACACACCATTTCCACCAGGACATATCTGTGTATTGTGACCTTGGGTCTGGTGAGGTGTCCTGTCCCCCCTCTTCCCCCCTTCCCCCTCCCCCCAGGTGGCTCAGGCATGTCCATTAGCTGGCGTGTTGTGCCTGACTGATTGCAACAGGAGGACAGGGCAAGATGACAAGGAGCAGTTGAAATACCACAGGATAGCGGGAGGATTACCCTGGGCATTCCTCCGTCACTGGTGTCTTGTGTGTCTCTGTTCACTCTGGTGCCGCTGCCTCCATCCTGCCTCTACTGTCTCTCTCTTTATCTCCTTCTCTTTATCTCTCTCTCTCCCTCTCTTCTCTCTCCCTCTCTCTCTGGCCGTATATGTAGTTAGCTGTGGTGTCCTACTGCTCATGACCCTTCTGTACACAGCCTGCTGCATCTCTTGGATCGATGTGATGTACTGATGTGACTTGGGAATTGAAACATTAGTAGTTCAAGCCTTTTACTGACCCCCACTTTCTTTCTCTCTCTCTCTCTCTCTCTCTCTCTCTCTCTCTCTCTCTCTCTCTCTCTCTCTCTCTCTCTCTCTCTCTCTCTCTCTCTCTCTCTCTCACACACACACACACACACTGTCTGTACACATACACATGTATGTACAGGATACTTGATTTAATGGTAGGCCTATTCAATGCTAAATCCAGATTGGTTATTAGACAGCCCTTGTGCAGTTATGAGTGCAGAGCAGCAGCTGCTAAGTAAACTGACTAAAAGATAGTGTTTCCTTGACATTTGTGCGTGCCGTTACTCCGCAGCCACTCAAGCAGGAGACAGGCTTTGTGATGGATGTAATGTGCTGTATCAGTGAAGGAAGAGTGCTCCATTCAGAGCTGTCAGTGCCCATTTGTTGCTGGGTGACCAGGCTGTAACGGACAGGTCTGCTGTGGCCATATGCTGCAGTCGCTGCCTGTTAGCGCTCCAAAGGCTGTGCCTGGGGTGGCCGGGGGGGGGGGGGGGGGGGGGGGGGGGGGGGTGATACTGTATCAGACTCAAACTCAGGCTCACTTTGATGTGAAGTTAGACCTCCCTTCCACCCACCCACTTCCTCACCACAAGCCTCACTCCCCCAGCCTGCTGTTGCAGCTCCACTCCTTCTCCACAACATCAAAGCCAGAGAAACACGGGAGTGTTGGTCGACCCGGAGGAGAGAATGAGAGAGATTCATTCCAGTTGACTGTGTTAAACTCATTACACTCCACCAATGCTCCTTACCTGTGTTAAATCTATCAATGTCCCCACTGCTGTGGTGAATCTAGATGTGACTGGTCGTAAGATGGGAGGATGGGATCCAATCTGCTCCGATCATCAAGGACCTGACACAGGATCTGGTTGATGGCAGCATTTGCATCCTTTACCAGACAGGCATCTCTGCAGTGAACAGTTTGGTCGTTCTCAATGGCTTCTGCCAAAATTGAGTCGCTCACTAGGAATCAATCTGCAATCAATTAGCACATCAAATTACCTGACTTATAGTATATCCCTACCACTCAACACTATGGCATATAGGAGCCCTCTGATTGATCCCTCGGTGAAACATTGAAAGTGTTTATGTGAGATAGTTTGATTGGGTTTGACCTTAGGTTTCTGAGTGAGAGCATAGTCACCACCCAGTGCAGCTGTACAGGAGAGGCCCAGTAACGCTCTGTTTAATGTGCCTTGACGTTAAACACACACTAAACACACACCTGCCTGACACATTGGTATTCTCTGGGACACTCGGCAGGTCGATGCTCGGTGCCACCACAATGTCATGGAAAGATTGAATGAAATGTTAACTCAGCAAGCACACAGGCTGCTGGATTTCACCCCCTTCAGCACCTTCCGTCTGTTCATTGGTCAGTCAAAGCTGGTTGTTCTAACCCAAGAGGACTGACGTAGGGGGCCTAGGAGGAGCAGGAATGGGGTGGCAGCTATTAAATGCTCCCTGACTCTCTGCGAGGTCTCAATAAGATGACTGTAGTCTGGGGAATATCCATCTGATTCCCACCCACAGTTTACACACACACACACACACACACACACACACACACAAACACACACACACGAGCACAGCCATGGCTCTTAAATCTCTCAAACATTCTGGAACATGTGGTTTGGTAGTTTAATGCCTCCTATCTGCTTGTTGGAGAGCACCCTTCGTTGTGTGGGATAGGGGCTGTTGATAATTAGGCTCTGAGTCAAAAATGCAATGCCTTGGTGAGGCTCAGTGTAATGGCAGACTGGGACTGTTAAACTAAGGCTTGACAGGCTGTGTTGGAACAGTGTGAGACTCTGCTTCTGCATTCCCACAGTCCGGGAGTTTGAATTTGGAAGAAAAAAAAAGTTTCTTTAGAAGAATCTGAAGTGAATGTTTGTGTAGAAAAAAAAAACACGCTGTTGTTGTGGCATGTGATCGTGATGGTCTATTCAAGCTGTTGGGAGGCTGAAGTGTGGACTAAGTGTTATTGGTGGTGAGGAAAGCACACAGCTGAATTCTAATGAGAGGTTTCTATCATCTCCAGTGCTGTGGCACTTTGTGTCTGAGGTCTGGTCTTGTGTTCGTGGAAGTATGGATGGGCAGGATGTCTGCAGCTTTTTAAAGGAGAACACAGTTGGCCAGACTATTTTTCATGTTGACCATGTCAACCTTTCCCATTTTCAATGGGAAAAACAGCTTTGGAAAATGACATCCTCAACCACAGAGGAAATGCATAACCCAGTTTTTTTTTTTCTTTTTCTTGTTCACGTTATTTCACCAGCAAACCAATCTTGTGACGAATGGCTCCACCCTGCCCCATCTTCCTCGTCTATAACGGCCCTCCTCACCTCCCTAAGTCCCCTGCCTGTCTTCCTTTAACCCCTACCTGCATGTTCTGTGTCCAACCCTTTCGTCTTTCCGTGTGACCTGCAGTGCCGATGGCAGATAGCAGCACTCTTATCTATTATTCATCAGTGGTGGTTGGGGCGGATACAGACCTGGGCCCTACCCAGGGTGGAGGCATGTAGGGGAAGAGGCAGGACCCAGCACCCAGTTAACCTCTCTGGGAATGGGGGGGTGGGGTGGGGTGGGAGGGGGCTGTACCGTAGAGGGTCCCATGTTCAAGCAACCTTCAGCCCTTTCCATATACCCTTTTTTCCATTAATCGCATTTCAATAGACCCACATTAAAGTATAATCACGTGCTGAATTATTTATGTTTCTCGATTGTCAGATATAAGGGTTAAAATGCCTCTGAGGTGTTTGGGTAGAGCGGATGTGTGAGCAAGGATTGTGTGTGTGTGTGTGTGTGTGTGTGTTCCAATGACAACTTTCCTCAGCACAGCATCTTGCCCTCCTCATCTTGCCCCAAAGTGTTCAGACTTAACCTGATCCAGTGAGGTGGTTGCAGAGCTTGTGTTCAGCTCAACTCCCACCCACGTATACGTGGTGCAGCTACATTAGGGCTGATGTGAGAAAGTAGGACACTCGCTGCCTCGTGTCCAAAGGGATGGGTGGGCTCCGGAACATTCTTTGTATCCGTGAACGACATTCAAGCTTGCGCTCTCTTTCTGAAAGTGTCAGGGGGGGAATGTGAACCTGTGCACAGAGCCTGGCTGCACATCTTTTACCTTGGGCTCTTTCCGTTCTCAGAATCAAATCTCACCCGATTCTAGAACTTTCGTGACACACGAAAAACACAGGAAGAGTGTTTGTGTTGTGGAACCTGAGGCTCAACGTGTGTTCGTGATGAGTGGATGAACACGGTGTTCCCTATCAGCACGTCCTAAATAATGAATGCACCACACTGTGTTGTAACATTTGTTTAGTGTCTGAATGACATCATCCTAGCACAGTTCTTCCACAGCTGGCTGCTGTAGGCTTCACTGGAGCGTAAAAGGGATCTATGATGTCATATCCTGTCTGTGGCAGTGGGTGTCCCCCGTCAGTCATGAGCTCTGGGACAGGGACATGCTGTAGTATGTGTGATGCTTGGTGTCACCCCTCAACCAGCCTGTCTTTGTGCCTGCCCATGGCCCTGGAAGGCTTTAATGAGCTCCATGATCCTGAGGGTCTGGCCAAAGGTTTAAGGATGTGTGTATCTGTGCAGGTCTACTACAAGGCTGTGCGGACTGCGTTACCCAGGCCTGGTCCTGACTTGAGCAGTTTAAACCTCTACCTGGAGCTGGCTCGACGGGAAGCAAGCCAGGCCTGGTAATCCCATCAGCCAATATCACAGGCTTAGGGATGGCAGTGTGACAGGGGATTTCGCAGTGGAAGCCCATAGCAGGCCTGCTGTGTTGTTGCTGGGCCAGGAGGGTGCGACATCAATGTTGTTTATGGCTTGTTACAGAAGACGGCTGGAGCTCCATGGGTTGCCTGGCATCCTTTTAGTAAAGGCTCCCCAAGCCATATTGTTTAGGAGTTGAATAAACTATTGGGGCAGGAGGAGGTGGGTGGCAGTCTGTCACACAGACTGGTTTCAGGCTCAGATGGAGAGAGCCAAAGTTATTTCCCTCCTAGTTATTCCCTCAGTTAAGCTCAGATGACTCAAAGCTTGTTGCAGGACTGTCTGCAGTGTAGAGACACGGAGACTAGGAGGCTTGTGGGAAGGGAGAACCGCTTGCTGACCCCCAGAGTGCTGGTGATGTGCTGAATCCCTCAGTGCCACGCTAAGCCTCATACAACTTGTATAGCATGCTGTTCTCCCCCTCCCTCCCTCCTTCTGTCTCTCTGTTCCTTTCTCTCTCTCTCTCTGTTCCTTTCTTTCTCTCTCTCTCTCTCTCTCTCTCTCTCTGTTCCTTTCTCTCTCTCTCTCTCTCTCTCTCTCTCTCTCTCTCTCTCTCTGTCTCTCTGTTCCTGTCTCTCTCTCTCTCTCTCTCTCTCTCTCTCTCTCTGTGTCCTTCCCTCCCTCCGTCTCTGCCTTTGATTCAGCCTCCCTCTCTTTTACTTTCACCCTTTCCTTCTCCTTTTACTCTCTCCATCTCTCTAACTCTCTTCTTTCCTTTGCCATAGAAACAAACATACACTCTCATTTTCACAGTCTGTGGCTGTGCTGGAACAGGAGTGATTTTGCCTCTATATTTTAACATGCCTAAATACAGCCTGTCCGAACAGGATCTGCATCAACACCAATCAACAGCCAGATCGCTCTCATTACCTGAGGGTCAGACCGCCACTTCCATGGTCTAGTTTCCTGCTTGACTCATCTCCAAAACTCCCCCCCGCTGTTTTTGTCTGAAGCCATTCCACTCAGTCCCCCCGGACATCAACTCTTTCATTAAAAATTTTGAGTTTTGCTTGACACACGCTGTAAACAGGGATTTAGTCAGAAATAGGTGTGTTTGTGAAGCTTCTGTTTGTGAGAACAGACATTGTGTTAGATGAAAGCAGAGATCTGAACGAGTGGAAGCGGAAGAGAAGGGGAATGTCATAATTATCCACAAGGGGCATCCAGCCCCCCAGTGCATGAAAACACACACGCGTACACACGCACACACACAAAGCTGTAACATTATGCACCCACCTACTGATGTTTGATGCATGAATGTAATGCAGAAATAACTGAGAAAAGCCTGCCTCATTAGTGAGGCCTTTTCGCCTGGCATTGAGTCATCAAAACAGCCCTGTTTTATCTGCTCCATTCTCTCTCCCCTCATGAGTCCAGACTCATTCTTCTGCTGTCTTTACTGAACAAGCTGTGTGCCTTAGTGGACTATCCATGCTCGGATTCAGCAGCGATAACTTTCTGTGTTTGTGTGTGGGAGAGCTTTGGGGACTGGTCAGTGGAGGGGTCCCCCCTCCTCTCTAGCAAGGCCAGACAGTTTTCCATCTTTGGGGTCCTGTCTGTGATGCGAGCTGGCCGCCTGTGTGTTTTTAGGCTGAACAAGTTTGGCTCGGTCCTGACATTCTGGCGGTGTGAATTCATACCCTGCCTCTCAGCTCACACGCGAGGGAGTGCCTCCCTGCAGAGCCACAGGATCCACACTGCTACACCCCTGCTTGGAGAAGGAGTGCAGGGCCTCTCAGCACCCTGTCATCCCTTCTGGACCCTGGGAGGGTGTCTGGGGGCTCTTAGTGCTTCTCAAGGCTGGAGGCTGTTTGAGGCGCCTGGCTTCTGTTGACCTCTGTCTCTGCTGCAGTGTCCTCCTCCTCTTCATGAGAACGGAGCCTCTCTTTTTTTTACTTGCAATAACCTGACTGTATGCTACTCCTTACTTATTCATAGAAGCAGTCATCACACTTAAATCTCACTTACTTTATATATTATTTTACTATTTTATACCCTGTGCATTTTTCATGCCCTGTGACTTCTTTCTAGATTTTTCCTTCATATGTTAGGCTTTCCTGTACCTTGTATATTTTGGTATTTTTTACATTTTAAGTGGTTCCTCTTGCAAATTGCAATCTCCCCACTGCGGGACAATGTTAACCACACCTGGGTCTCTTCCATGCGAGAGACACAGGGAAACACTGTTGTCTGCGTTGCCATGGCATCATTAAATGTTGAGATTACATTTAATAAGGCTTTATGGCTCCATTCATAGAAGAGTCACCGCAGCCTGGATCCTGAGCAGGACTTGAGGTGGACTGAGGGTGGGGTGGGGTGGGTGGTGGGGGGGACAGCCTCCTCCCTCTGGCCCATTTGTCCTTTTTTGTTTTTAGTGGCTGGGGGTTGTGGGGGGGGGGCTTGTTATTTTAGGTCCCCTGTGCATTCCATTACCCAGACCACAGTCCAGGGGCAGCTGTGAGTGTGTTTGTGTGTTTGTGTGTGTGTAAACATGAATAATAGGGGGCTGCGACTCCGGTAATGTGAAACCTGATGCTTGTCTAGCAGCTACTGTGCAAGTGTCCCTGCCTTAGTGATATGACCTTTGCCCTCGCGTGTGTGAAAGGAAGCACACGTGCACACTCCCAAAGCTCTGTAATGAGTAAACTGTCTGTGTGTGTGCTGTGTGTGCGTGCTGAGTGTGCGTGCTGAGTGTGTTTGCTATGAGTGTGTGTATGTGCTGTGTGTGTGTTTGACATACACAGATGCAGTTGTAGTAAAGACCCAGTGTGTTGTTACTGTCTGGGACACCTGCTCTCAGCTTGCTGAAGTGGCTCTCCAGCCATGTCCCCTTCCCACACACACCACACACACACACCACACACACACCACACACACCACACACACCACACACACACCACACACACACCACACACACACCACACACACATCTGCAGCACCACAGCTCCCAGTGCTTTCTGCATGCTTGCATGGTTTCCCTCTCAGATACAGTGCTCCTCACAGCAGACTGCCCTGACTGAAGCATCTGTGCAGTGAGAGCCAGCAGACAGATTCATCAGTGTCTGACAGACCACAGGACGGCCTGTTCATCAGGACGAAGGGTGATTCCTTTTCCACTCACTCACACACACACACACACACACGCGCACACACACACACAGGCACACACACACACACACACAGGCACACACACAGGCACACACACACACGTGGTGTATAGGAGCAGCTCCCCGTCACACACCTGCCTCCACGTGAGCTGTGCGTGTGAAGGAGAGCTGACTGAGGCAGAGGAGGCTCCTCTGGGAACGCTGTGTCCTTGCTGCCAGGACACCCAGACTCCTCTGCTGCTGTGTGTCTGTGTGTGTGTGTGTGTCGGTGTGTGTGTGTGTCTGTGTGTGTGTGTGTGTGTGTGTATATCTGTGTGTGTGTCTGTGTGTGTGTGTCTGTGTGTTTATATATCTGTGTGTGTGTGTGTGTGTGTGTGTGTGTCTGTGTGTGTGTGTCTGTGTGTTTATATATCTGTGTGTGTGTGTGTATGTCTGTGTGTGTGTGTGTGTGTCTGTGTGTGTCTGTGTGTGTGTGTATATCTGTGTGCATGTATTGCACACGTCACACAGACAGAATCCCTCCCTCATCTTGGAGCTGGTTGTGCACCTATAGCTTCCATTCAAGGAGAATCCCCTCTGATACAGCAGAGAAGGATGTTTAAGTCCCCATGTGGAGCCAGAGAGGTTCTGTTCTCTGGGGCAGACTCAGGTACAGACACATGTACAGACACAGGTACAGACACAGGTACAGACACAGACACAGGTACAGACACTGGTACAGACACAGGTACAGACACAGACACAGGTACAGACACAGACACAGGTACAGACACAGGTACAGACACAGGTACAGACACTGGTACAGACACAGGTACAGACACAGGTACAGACACAGACACAGGTACAGACACAGGTACAGACACAGACACAGGTACAGACACAGGTACAGACTCAGGTACAGACACAGGTACAGACACAGACACAGGTACAGACACAGACACAGGTACAGACACAGGTACAGACACAGACACAGGTACAGACACAGACACAGGTACAGACACAAGTACAGACACAGGTACAGACACAGGTACAGACACAGACACAGGTACAGACACAGGTACAGACACAGACACAGGTACAGGTACAGACACAGGTACAGACTCAGGTACAGACTCAGGTACAGACACAGGTACAGACTCGGGTACAGACACAGGTACAGACACGGGTACAGACACGGGTACAGACACAGGTACAGGTACAGACACAGGTACAGACACAGGTACAGACACAGGTACAGACACAGACACAGGTACAGACTCAGGTACAGACACAGGTACAGACACAGGTACAGACACAGGTACAGACACAGGGGCGTCCCTTCCTTTGTCCCTGAACTGAACAGAGAATCTTTTTGAATGTAAAGCAACTCTCTTTCCTGTCCTCCAGCTGTTATTTTTAGTCTGAGCTGAACAGGCAGAGGAGATGAAAGCCCAGACTGCACATTTCTCTAGTGGTGGAGTTATTAATATCCACCAATCTATTGCCATTTAAAACTGCTGCATTATTAAAAAGAAATCACAACCTGTCATTTAAACTCTGGTGAGCCTATGAGCTTCCAAATGCTGGCCCCGCCCCCATGTACAAGGATGGAGGGCTTTTCCCTGCTCACCTTCTCTGATACCGTGACCTCCACACTCTGACCTCCACACTCTGACCTCCACACTCTGACCTCCACACTCTGACCTCCACACTCTGACCTCCACACTCTGACCTCCACACACTCTGACCTCCACACACTCTGACCTCCACACACTCTGACCTCCACACTCTGACCTCCACACTCTGACCTCCACACACTCTGACCTCCACACTCTGAGCCCCACACTCTGACCTCCGCACACTCTGACCTCCACACTCTGACCTCCACACTCTGACCTCCACACACTCTGACCTCCACACTCTGACCTCCACACACTCTGACCTCCACACTCTGACCTCCACACACTCTGACCTCCACACACTCTGACCTCCACACACTCTGACCTCCACACACTCTGACCCCCACACTCTGACCTCCACACACTCTGACCTCCACACACTCTGACCTCCACACTCTGACCTCCACACTCTGACCTCCACACTCTGACCTCCACACACTCTGACCTCCACACACTGACCTCCACACACTCTGACCTCCACACTCTGACCTCCACACTCTGACCTCCACACACTCTGACCTCCACACTCTGACCTCCACACACTCTGACCTCCACACTCTCTGACCTCCACACTTTGACCTCCACACACTCTGATGGGTGGGCCCATGTTGGAGGGAATACTCCTAAAACCGTCTGTCTTTTCTGATTGGCAGAGAGAACGGGGGATTTGGCCTTCGTTGTTGTTGGCAAGACAACAACAGAATGTTTGGGGACCGTTGCCAAGCAATGCGGACGGGTTTTGATTTACGGTGACGTCTTCCCCCCCGTGCATCTTGATGCAATTAGTGATGTAGTGTAGGGGTTTGGAGGGCTGACTCTAGTATTATGTTTTGGGGGTTTATTTATCTGTCCTATCATTCCTTCCACAAGATCCCCCCCCCCCCCCCCCCACCACCACCACATTCTGGGTGCTGTGCCCCCCCCCCCCTCATCTGTGTTTCATATTAGCCTCTCCTTCCTCTTCCTCTGTTCTCCCTTCTTGTCTTACGGGGTCCCTTCATTGGGTCAACATATTTCTCCTTTCTCTTCCGCCTTTCCCTCTTTATCCGTCTCTCTCTCTCTAATTATTTCTGTTCTCTGTCTTTCTGTCTCAGGCTCTATCTCCCCCCCCCCTCCCCTGCTGATGTTAATGCTGTGTGGCCAGGCTTTCGAGCTCGTTCTGATTGGATAACTTGTTTTTCACAAAAGGGCTGGGTTTTAATTCCTGGATTCAGGTCAGGGATAGGACAGGCCATTGTACAGGATCCCCCTCTGCTCTGCTCATCTTCAGAACACATGCACGCTCAGCAGGGAATGATTTGATGGAAAAAACGGAGCGATCCGTTGCGTTTGGACTGCTTGGCTTTATGGCTCTGCGCTCGTGTTTGAAGAGAATCTTAGCGATGCTGACGTCAGCGGTCTTCAGACCCGCGCGGCTGTGACGATGGTCCTGGAACGCAGCTCTGTGTGTGTGTGTCCAGTCCTCACACACACACACACCCACCAGCCGCTCCTACACAGCACGTCACAGCGGGACACACACTTCCTGTGCTGATAACAAACTTCCCATTTCAGTTTCAGCTCACTGTGTTACAGTAGGTGAACATTCTTCAGCTTGACACCTCATGTCACAGCTCTTCTCTCCCCGCCTCTCTGTGTGTTCCTCAGGTGTGTGGAGCAGCCAGGTGGTGGTGCCCCACAAGGTCAACGCTGTCCTGGGGAAGAACGTGACCCTGGGCTGCCGAGTGGAGGTGGGCACCAACCTGAGCCTGACCCAGAGCACCTGGGAGCGGCGGCTCCCCTCCGGCTCCGTCACCGTGGCCGTCTACAACCCTGTGTTCGGCATCTCCATCCCCCCCGACTACGCCCACCGCCTGTCCTTCCGCTCGCCCTCCTCCCTGGACGCCACCATCATCCTGGAGGACGTGGGCTTCGCCGACATCGGCGTCTACACCTGCAAGGTGGCCACCTTCCCCCTGGGGAACACACAGGCCTCCACCACCGTGAGCGTGCTGGGTAAGAGAGAGCGGGAGTGGGGGGCGGGGGAGAGAGGGGGAGGAGGGAGGGAGAGGGGGGAGGAGGGGGTAGTGAGCGAAGGAGAGAATGTAAGTGGGAGAGGGAGGGAGAAAGAGAGAGAGAGTGTGTTTTGACAACTTTCAACAGCGTGCTTCACCGCTAACTGTGCATGCGTGTGTGCGCCTTGGTTTGTGTGTTGACTGTATGTGTGTGTGTGTGTGTGTGTGTGTGTGGGGGGGGGTGGCCGGGCTGTGTGCATGTAAGAGGCTGAATGTAATGCTGTATCTTTGCAAAAAGCCCCTTGTAAAATGAATTAATAATGCATGTGGCTGGTGAGCAGGAAGCCTCTACCCACGTCACTGGGCCTGAGGGGGGGGGGGGGGGGGGTGGAGGAATCCAGGAGGAGGAGGAGGAGGAAGGTGAAGGAGGGAGGTGAAGGATGGAGGTTTGAAGAGGACTAGGTGGGGAGGGCCCACAGGATAGAAGTGACATCACAGTAACGTAGTGTTCCAGTCAGAGGAGATCTGGGGAGAACAAATAGGAGCAGTGAGCACTTGTAGAGAACCAGCCCGCTATAATTAGAACAGCAGGAATGCAGTGAGCGGAGTGTGTGTGTGTGTGTTTGGGTTGCACAGTTTAGGCGGACCTCTATTTTAAGGGGTCCCTGAGGAGTGAGGGTGGGGGTTACATTGATGTAGTGTTTGAAAGGTTACTTGAATCTCTTTTGCAGCTTCTATAGGGGCTGGAAAGGAGTGGAGAGGGCAGGGTGGGGGGTGGAGGGTGGGAGATGGAGAGAGAGGAGAGGGCAGGGTGGGGGGTGGAGGGTGGGAGATGGAGAGAGAGGAGAGGGCAGGGTGGGGGGTGGAGTTTGGGAGATGGAGAGAGAGGAGAGGGCAGGGTGGGGGTGGAGGGTGGGAGATGGAGAGAGAGGAGAGGGCAGGGTGGGGGGTGGAGAGTGGGAGATGGAGAGAGAGGAGAGGGCAGGGTGGGGGGTGGAGGGTGGGAGATGGAGAGAGAGGAGAGGGCAGGGTGGGGGGTGGTGAGACTGGCATAAGTGGAAAGAAAATGCTGGAAAGAAAGGGGGGGGGGAAGGGTGATGAATGAATGAAAGATGGGGTAGCTTAGGGAGCGTCTACCTCAGCCAGCTCAGGATCAACTCTGCCCTAGATCCATCAAGGCTGCTGAGTTGACTAACACTGCTACCTTTGTGTGTGCGGCTGGGCGTGTGTGTGTGTGTGGCTGGGCGTGTGTGTGTGTGGCTGGGCGTGTGTGTGTGTGGCTGGGCGTGTGTGTGTGCGGCTGGGCGTGTGTGTGTGCGGCTGGGTGTGTGTGCACGTGCGCGCGTGTCAGTGGAGCCCAAGGTGTATGTGTCTGCCGGCTCCGCTCCGCTGATCGACGGCGCTAACGACACGGTGGTGGCCACCTGCATCGCCGAGCGGGCCCGCCCCCCCGCCGACGTCTCCTGGGAGTCCAACCTGTTCGGCCAATCAGAGGTGCAGCTTCTGGACGAAGCTAACGGCACCACCAGCACCCAGGTGCGCTACATCTGGCAGCCCAGCCGGCACACCCAGGGCCTGGGCCTGGCCTGTGTGGTGAGGCACCCCGCCCTCCAGACAGACTTCAGGATCCCCTACCAGCTCAACGTGCAGTGTGAGTGTGTGGAGGCGGGGCACCGCAGTGGGGGGGGGACGGGGGGCCGGGGGGACGTCACCCTGTGGGGGGTCTGACCAGAGTTGTCCTGCTCTGTCTGCAGACGCTCCGGACATCTCCCTGGTGGGCTACGATGGGGACTGGTATGTGGGCCGGGAGAACGTCCAGCTGACCTGCAGAGCCAACGCCAACCCTCCAGCACATCACCTCCGGTGGATCAGGTGCGTGTTGGAGAGGGGGGGGGGGGACAGGAACACACCTGGTCTGCTTCTTTATTGTTATGTAACTGTGTGTGTGTGTGTGTGTGTGTGTGTCAGGCTGGACGGGGACATGCCCGAGGGTGTGGAGGTGGTGAACAGCACCCTGCTGTTCCTGCGCTCGCTGCAGAAGAACGACTCTGGCGTCTACAGGTGTGAGGTGGCCAACGACATCAGCCTCCGCAGCCGAGACCTGCGCGTCCTCGTACAAGGTGAGGGGAGGAGCCTCACGCACAGCCTCACAGGGGCCTCACTCACAGCCTCACAGAGGCCTCACGCACAGCCTCACAGGGGCCTCACGCACAGCCTTGCAGGGGTCTCACGCACAGACTCACAGGGGCCTCATGCACAGCCTCACAGGGGCCTCATGCACAGCCTCACAGGGGCCTCATGCACAGCCTTACTGGACCTCACGCACAGCCTCACAGGGGTTTCATGCACAGTCTCACGGGGCCTCAGGCACAGCCTCACTGGGCCTCACGCACAGCCTCACAGGGGCCTCACGCACAGCCTTACTGGACCTCATGCACAGCCTCACAGGGGTTTCATGCACAGTCTCACGGGGCCTCAGGCACAGCCTCACTGGGCCTCATGCACAGCCTCACTGGGCCTCACGCACAGCCTCAGAGGAGTTTCATGCACAGCCTCTCCTGCTCTCTGTCCTTCTTTCTAATGCTTCCTCTTCTGTAACACCCACAGGCCAGATCTTTCTAACTTCTTTGCTTGAAAGACAATGAGGCTTGTGCCATAAATCACACCGAGGAGGGTGATCTCACACACACACACACACACACACCCACACACACACACACACACACACACAGTCTGTCCAGCATTTCATCATGTCCGACCCCTGTGTGTGTGAGCCCAGGGTGTGTTACCGTGGGATACGGCACGCTGCATTAGAGCCTGATTATTTCCGGTGCTCAGATGTAAGAGTCTTAATTACAGGCTGATTAGCCTTGATCAAGGCTCCAGATGTTCAACAGGATAGCAGCAGCTCCCTGCCTGGACAACCCCATCTGTCCCAGCACCCTCCAGCACCCCTCCCTCTGTCCTCACACCCGCATGCTGGATGTGGTGCTGGGGGGCTGGGGAGGAGAGCATGGTGTTCACCCCTCCTCCCCTGGAAGGGTCTCTCACTGCCATGCTGAGTGCTGTTCCTCTCCTCATGCCCGTCTACCTGTCTACCTGTCCACCTGTCTACCTGCCCACCTGTCCACCTGTCCACCTGTCTACCTGCCCACCTGTCCACCTGTCTACCTGTCCACCTGTCTACCTGCCCACCTGTCCACCTGTCTACCTGCCCACCTGTCCACCTGTCCACCTGTCTACCTGTCCACCTGTCCACCTGTCTACCTGTCCACCTGTCTACCTGTCCACTTGTCTACCTGTCTACCTGCCCACCTGTCCACCTGTCCACCTGTCTACCTGTCCACCTGTCTACCTGTCTACCTGTCCACCTGTCTACCTGTCTACCTGTCCACCTGTCCAACTGTCCACCTGTCTGCAGTGTTGACTGCATCACCCCATGCCTGTGTTCCTCACTTCCTGTCTGCGTGTCATGCAGAGAACGCGTGCAAGTCTTGACTGAGATGATGATGATGATGAGGATGATGCTGCTGCTGAGGTTGTCCCAGATTCATGAAACATTCACCGCTTCTTTTCAACTCCTTTTCATTATTTATGAACACCCCTCCCCCCCCCCCCCCCCCTCCTCCTCCTTTTACCTCTTTGAAAGGAGCTTGTGATTTGGTGGGCGTGTGTGTTCCTCCGGGGGGAGGGGGGGGGGGTTTCACTGTGTGTGTGCACGCGCCCGTACGTCTGCGTTTTTCTGTCCGCATGGCGTGATCCACCGCCGAGCCATGACATGACAACCGTGTGGATGTGACAATCTCATGTCTGTCCAGACGTCCCTCTGTCCATCTGTCCCCCCCACCCTCCCTCACGCACACCCTAAACCCCCTGGAGAGCATCTGGTAGTCCCACAGGACGAAGACTTTCTGATATCCACCTCCTCCTCTGACTGGTGAATCCCAGCCAATCTCATTGGTTAACTCCAGACGTTATTGGCTGGGGAGTTGGGAGCAGAAGGCTGGAGGAGAGCTGATTGGCTGGAAGGCTGAGATCTCCACGCCCTAACGTGACAGGAAGCTGCTAAGACAAGGCCGTGCGTGATGATTGGCGGTCCAGCCAGTGGCATGAGACCTCCTGCATCCACAAACAGGAAGTCACTATCTCTCCATTGGTGGGATCTAAAATGGGGCGGGGGAGCTCCAAGCTTGCTGATTGGCTCTGTTTTAAACCCCTCCCATCTTTCCAGTCCTTCCTGGTAGATCCTAACCCTATTAGAAGCCTTCCCCTTCCCCCTCCCATCTTCCATCAGTCTTCTGTAGACCTCCACACTCATCATCTTGAACCTCCCTGTTTTCAGCTGATGTCCAGTACATGCAGACAGCTGTGTTCTGCCTGAGCCATTACAATATGTGGGCATTAGAAATGGTACATGGCTTCAAACAAGGAAACAGCACCTGGTTCTAATCTGGCATTTAAGTCCCAGATGACATATAACTACCCTCCCCCTCCCCCCCTCCCCCTCCCTGGTCCCTTCTAGAACAGTGACATCAGCCTCCCTCCATCCCTACTTCTTCATAGTTTTCAGCTTGATCTCCTGTCCTTCTCCTCCCAGCAGTCACTGGTTTGCTATGTATCTGTCTATACTATAGATCTATAGTGACTATACATCACTAGTCAGCTATAGACTGAGAGGAAATCTCCACAGTCTCATTCATGATCTGAAATTATCATTTTCGATCTATTACTGTGACTTCTATACCCTTTTAAAATACCTTCCCACAACAGACACTTTACTTTGATGAGTTGTTTAGCGCAAACCAGAGGCTGCTGTGATCTAATTTAGATTCAAATGATGTTTTTTTTTCCATGTCCCTTTGTAGTAAAATGCTGATGTAGTTTAGCATTGACATTCTCTACTTTTCTGTCTGTCCAACCCTTTACCCATCCCCCCTCCTCCCCTCCTACCCTCCCCCCTCCTCCCCTCCTCCTCCTCCCCTGGCTCCTCTCCTTCCTCCCTCCATTAGATCCTCCCACCACCTCCATGCCCTCCACCACCCCTGCGCCTGTCCTCACTGCAGCCTCCTCCTCTTCCTCCTCCTCCTCCTCCTCCTCTGGGGGGGATAAGCGGCAGGTGTTCTTCACCTCCCCCACACTGGCAGCCCTGCCTAGCAGCAACCTGGGCAGCATTGTGGGCGGGGCGGTGGGCGGGGCACTCTTCCTCCTCCTGCTGCTGTCGCTGGGCGGGGTCTGTTACCTGCGGCAACAGCAGACCTTCCGCGGCAACTATTACACTAAGCAGTACCTGGGGCCGTCGGACATGCAGAAGACGCCGGCGCAGCACGAACTGCAGCCCACCAAGACGACCCAGAACTACGGCTCCAACCACCAGGACCGCGACCGCGAGGAGTGGGGCGACCGCCAGCTGAACCACGACCGCCGTCACCTGAACGACCACAGCCACGAGAAGGGGCACACGCCCAACGGCCACACCAGGGCAATGAGGGAGGCCGGCCTCCACCAGGACCCCCTGCGCTACTCCAGCCCTCAGAAGCCCGGCCAGGCCAGATACGTCCCCCCTCCCGCCCCCACGACCAACGGCTCCCCCTACCTGTCGGATGACTGCTATGACAGCGGCCCAGAGGGGGACTACGTGTCCCATACGGATGGCTCGGTTATCTCTCGTAGGGAGTGGTACGTCTGACCCCTGACCCCGCCCACCCCACCGTCAGACTCCTCCCCCAGGGAGAGGCCACAGAAGAACATCTCTGAGGGGTCTCTGCATTATTTAAGAAACAGATATCTCTCTCTCTCTCTTTCTCTCTTTCTCTCTCTCTCACTCTCTCTCTCTCTCTCTTTCTCTCTTTCTCTCTCTCTCACTCTCTCTCTCTCTCACTCTCTCTTTCTCTCTCTCTTTCTCTCCCTCTCTCTCTCTCTCTCTCTCTCTCTCTCTCTGTCTCTCCCTCTATCTCTCTCTCTCTCTGTCTCTCCCTCTATCTCTCTCTCTCTCTCTCTCTCTCTCTCTCTCTCTCTCTCTGTCTCTGTCTCTCTCTCTCTCTCTCTCTCTCTCTCTCTCTCTATATATTCAAGACTCTTTAGCCTGAGAATGTTTTTTTTTCTTCGTCTTGATGTTGAGCCCCATCATGGACAGACTGTGTGGACTGGCTGGCCCCACTGCATGGTAGTGATGTGGGCGTGGCCTCTGTCTCTGCACCGGAGGGCGAACGTTGCGTTATGTTTTGTCTCGTGTGTCCGGGAGCCCGATTTTTCTCGTTACCCTCTGCTGTCTCTGCCAGGCGGGGGCGTCGCCGAGGTTCGAACCCCAGCTCAGCTCGTTAACTCGGGTCACGTCGTCGTCCTCGTCGGAGCAGAGCTGGAGCTCCCTGCGTCACTTCAGAACGTCTTTTTAGAAGGAAAATCCTCAAGTTAAACCCAAGACCTTTTACATGAGTTTAGCATATGGTCCTACGCTGGGGGGGGGATTTTAGGCTTATGTGTGATCAAGGCATCAAGGGGGTGTAATGTAAGAGTGGAAGGCAGAGATGGTGCACCATGGAGTCACCACTCCAGAGCCTCAAAAGGCCTTCTAACCACCTCTGTAGAAGAGAGAGGGATGAATCATACCCTGCGAGGGAGAGGGGGAGGTAGGGGGGAGAGAGGGAGGGAGGGATGATTAAAGCAGGAGGCCGCGAGAGAACTATTTCTACAAATTATTTCAATATTCATTCCAGATTTCATTTTGGTGGATCTGTGGTCTGGTACCCACAGAGAGAGAGAGAGAGAGAGGCTCTCTCGCAGGCTCACCATTTTGGCTGCAGTGAGTCGTCATGGCCGATAGCGAACACTTTGGTTAGTTCGTTTGTTTTCTACACCTGTGTCAGTGCCAACCTCTTTAGTGTTGTCAGGTATTAAAGTAGAAAACTGCCGCACTTCAGTCGGGCCTGTGTATGTTGGTGCAGTTCCTCTTCCTCAGATAACGGTATTGACTAATCAATAGCACTTTCGATTATTTGTTTATATGAATCACTTGGTGTGTCACCTTATCGTACAGGGATATGCAGCCCCCTACGTAGAGTTCAATGGATGTAATGTTAAACCTTCCTGAAACAGTATGACAACGTTAAAAGCAGCTCCACAAATAGAGACACTCCCCACACACACACACACACACACACACTTCCTGTACTTAATGCTTTTTTAGTTGTATTACGAGGCAGCACAGTTCCCAGTGAGATGTGATACTCAGCATCATGAATCCTGTGTGAGTTGGTGAGGGGTAAGCAGGCCTGTCACTTTGGTGGCTTCATCTGTTCTGTTAAGTAGAGGGCTGGAAGGAGAGAATCCATCTTCCCGGCTTTGAAAGCTTTCTGTCACTGTTCTGGGTTCAGTAATGGTGCCTGGTGCCTTATCGCAGAGAAACAGCAGTTAGAAAGTAATAAGGATGTTCTTATTTATTGCTGTCAACATGTTCCCAGATGAAGGCGTTGACCTCTTGGGTCGCCTGCGAGGAGAGAGAGACATCTTTGTTTTGGCGGTGTTCCTCTGTCTCTTCTGCTTGGCGGCGGAGGGGTCGTCTTCTGTGCCATATCCTCTGTTCTGTCTCCACAGCATGAAGTTTGACGACAGCATGGTTTGTGCTCACATGACGAAGCTTTGCGACATGCGAGGCAGCAAAGAGGCGCCTCGTAGACAGACAGGTGCTGCAGCTCGTACACAGAAAGGTGCTGCAGCTCGTACACAGACAGGTGCTGCAGCTCATACACAGACAGGTGCTGCGGCTCGTACACAGACAGGTGCTGCAGCTCGTACACAGACAGGTGCTGCAGCTCGTACACAGACAGGTGATGCGGCTCGTAGACAGACAGGTGCTGCAGCTCGTACACAGACAGGTGATGCGGCTCGTAGACAGACAGGTGCTGCAGCTCGTACACAGACAGGTGCTGCAGCTCGTACACAGACAGCTGCTGCAGCTCGTACACAGACAGGTGCTGCGGCTCGTACACAGACAGGTGCTGCAGCTCGTAGACAGACAGGTGCTGCAGCTCGTACACAGACAGCTGCTGCAGCTCGTACACAGACAGGTGCTGCAGCTCGTACACAGACAGGTGCTGCAGCTCGTACACAGACAGGTGCTGCAGCTCGTACACAGACAGGTGCTGCAGCTCGTACACAGACAGCTGCTGCAGCTCGTACACAGACAGGTGCTGCAGCTCGTACACAGACAGGTGCTGCAGCTCGTACACAGACAGGTGCTGCGGCTCGTAGACAGACAGGTGCTGCGGCTCGTAGACAGACAGGTGCTGCGGCTCGTACACAGAAAGGTGCTGCAGCTCGTACACAGACAGGTGCTGCAGCTCGTACACAGACAGGTGCTGCAGCTCGTACACAGACAGGTGCTGCGGCTCGTAGACAGACAGGTGCTGCGGCTCGTACACAGACAGGTGCTGCAGCTCGTACACAGACAGGTGATGCGGCTCGTAGACAGACAGGTGCTGCGGCTCGTACACAGACAGGTGCTGCGCCTCGTACACAGACAGGTGCTGCAGCTCGTACACAGACAGCTGCTGCAGCTCGTACACAGACAGGTGCTGCAGCTCGTAGACAGACAGGTGCTGCAGCTCGTAGACAGGACAGGTGCTGCAGCTCGTACACAGACAGGTGCTGCAGCTGTGTTCACATTTGTATTGTATATAAGAAGAGACAGGGTGCTGTAAGATCAAAACGATTGAAAAGCGAGACGTAAATAAAGAAATAAATAAGTTGGGGGTTGGGGGTGAATAAAAAATAATCATATGCTGTATCAATGACGGTAAACATTGTTTTGTAAATCTTTCGAGATACTTTTGTTTTCAATAAAGCACCTTTTTTTCTGTGAGTGTTCTTCCTGGTCTGACTTGGTGGACTGAGAGAGAGTGTGCTGTCAGACGTGTGTGTGTGTGCTTCCGCAGGTGACGTCATCTGTTGCGCCCTCGCTCCCCGCAACACACTGAACACCCTCAATCAGCGCGCACACACCACACACACACACTCCCAGAGCGATCTCTCTCTCTCTTGCACATCTTCTCTCCTCTGCCAGCACTTCTCTGACTCCTCATGCTGTATCTGCCAATTGATTGGATCATTTCAACCCTCCCAACCTTCTCCGCACCTGCTTTTCTATAGAGTCAGCAGAGATCAAGGAGCTCTGCTCTGTTTTCTTACCCCCCCCCCACTCCCCCATTCATCCCCCCCCGCCCCCCCCCCTCAGCGGTGCTTCTCTCCTCTGGCTTAGTGACAGAACAGAAATTGCCCTTGCTCTCCTCTGCGCTCTCGTCTCCTTTGTGTGTTCCCACCCCTCCTCTCCCTCCCAGCGTCTCCCAGCTGGTGAAATCAAACGCTCTGTGTTTATGTCTGCCCCCGAGTCCTTCTCTCCAGGCCATTGACTCTGTCCCCATGGCAACAGCCTCATCTGGAGCTGGTGACAGAGGCTGTCTCCCTCAGGACTCTGCCGTACAGCCTCTACCTGCTCTGAGAGAGGGAGAGAGACAGGCAGGGGGAGAGTGAGAGACAGGCAGGGGGAGAGAGAGACAGGCATGGGGAGAGAGACAGGCAGGGGGAGAGAGAGAGAGAGAGAGACAGGCAGGGGGAGAGTGAGAGACAGGCGGGGAGAGAGACAGGCAGGGAGAGAGAGTGACGGGTAGGGAGAGAGAGAGAGTCAGGCAGAGAGAGAGACAGGCGGGGGGGAGAGAGACAGGCAGGGAGAGACAGGCAGGGAGAGAGAGAGACAGGCAGTGAGAGACAGGCAGAGAGAGAGACAGGCAGGGAAAGACAGTCAGGCAGAGAGAGAGAGAGAGACAGGCGGGGGGGAGAGAGACAGGCAGTGAGAGACAGGCAGGGAGAGAGACAGGCAGAGAGAGAGACAGGCAGGGAGAGAGGCAGAGACAGGCAGGGGGAGAGAGAGAGACAGGCAGGGGGAGAGAGAGAGACAGGCAGGGGGAGAGAGAGAGACAGGCAGGGGGAGGGAGCTGGAAGAGCCAAGTTAACAGGGGTTTCTGAAGGACAGAGGAGAATGAGAGAATAAGCCGTTTGGGTTTCAAATGGCTCATTATAACCTGCTGCTCCTCGCAGGGCAGGGAGCAGAAATCACCACTGACCTTGGCTCGTGTCACAGTGAACAGCCCTGTCCAGGAAGTCTGCATCTCTGTGGCGGTCTGGGCAGGCAGGCGTTCTCATTGAGACACTGTCAAGGTCCCGTCGACCTTCAAGCTGAACATGTTCTGTGCCGTGTGGGACCGACGCTTTGGGAGCATTTCTGTGGAAAATCAGGAGAAATCCAGCTCAGGAGCTGTAATGATTTCCAGTCAGACATGCATGAATTACTGTAAAACCTCCATTTACTAATCAATTAATTGATCTTGCTGATCTTATCTTGTCCTGCCCACACTAAGAGTTCCTAATTGAACGCAGAGGGAGGTAAAAAAAAAATGAAACACTCAGTGACGACAGCAAAGTCATCAGTTAAAATGTAAGATAGTCTAGGTGACATAGTCTAGGTGAGATAGTCTAGGTGAGATAGTCTACTCTGGGGGAGTCTATAGGCAGCACCAGTCACTGTTAGATTACAAGAGACCACCAGGACTGTGTAAACGAGCAGATGCTTGACGGAGCATCAGACCACCCACGCAACAAGGCTCCGCCCTCGGATAACGCAGGACCCGCCCACAACACGAACATCTGCTTGCTCAGGGGTGTGGCACTGGAGCGACCCCTTGATCTTGCTCCAGAGGCTTGGGGATAAATTCCTAAAGAGGGGAAGCCTGTGATCCCCCCCCCCCCCCCCCCTCTGTGTGACACTCGAGTCAGAGAGGCGTGTGTGCTGTCACCTTGGAGACGGGGTCAGCTGTGGCCTGACCTTCGCTGAGATGCAGAAACCTCTGCTTCCTCCAGGACATTCACAGGGATCAGCCTGTCTGTCAGCAGCCCAGTGGACAGAGCCACAGAGGAGGAGCTATAGAGGCAGTGGATTAAACCTCCACCTGTGTCCACAATGCAGCTTTTAAGAAGCATCACCTGGATGGAGGGATCTACTTTGTTTGTGTTTGGGATCCTGAAATCCTTGAAGGATCGTGGCGGGTAAAGCCGTCAGCTCTGGGTGTCCCTGAGAGGGGCCGCTGTCGTCAAGGCAAAGTGCTCATGCTTTAGTTAAGGTCGTCCTGCTTGACTCATCGCCAAGAGCTTGTTGTCATGGTTATCAAAGGAAAAGGTTAGTCTATGACTAACGGCTGTGTCACTCCAGAGCTCAAGGGCTTGTTTCTCTCTCAGCTCTTTAGTACAGCGGTCGCCCTCTGCCCAGATAGATCCATAGCTGCTTCTGTTAGTTCCCGGGGAGGGGGGGGGGGGGGGGGGGGGGGGGAGGGATGAGGAAGGAGACGGGGGAGGACGGAGGGAGGGAGAGGGGCGATGAGGAGAGCAGCGTTCCGGGGGTCGGCTCAAGGTCCCAGCTTGTTTGTTCTGCATCGTAATTGAGATGTTACTTTGGATTCTCGTCTCAGCACATTATTGATCTTGCTACCGCTTCGGGAGCTAAGCAACTGGACTTGGCTGTCACACTCACTGTTCGCTTTTTTACCTCCCCCACCCCCCTCCCCACCTGCTCACCCCCCGTTCTAAAACCTGCTTCTTTCCAATTCCTCTATCACACTGTATTACTAACATCTCACACAGACCCTCCAGGGTGGTCTGTAATTGGCTCTAACGGGCCACAGGCTAGCTTTCTGTGAGTTTGATTAATCTTAATTAATGTTGATCAATGTTAATCCTTTCTGCGGACCCCCCACCCCCCCAATGTCGCGGATAACGAGCGTGTGATCTAACGAAAACAGTCCACAGAGACATTGCCAAGGTACCAGGACTGAAACAACATGGAGGGGAGAGAGAGAGAGAGAGAGAGAGAGAGAGAGAGAGAGAGAGAGAGAGAGAGAGAGAGAGAGAGAGAGAGAGAGAGGAGAGAGAGAGAGAGAGAGAGAGAGAGAGAGAGAGAGAGAGGAAAGGAATGCTGGAGGTCTGAGAAGGTGAAGGTGGACAGTGACTGGAGCCCACTGAACGATCCAGCAGCATGGTGCCCCTAATTTAATTAGTTATACTGTGCGGTGCTGTGTTTATGCTGTGCTGTACTTGGCTCTGTGCTGTGTTTATGCTGTGCTGTACTTGGCTCTGTGCAGTGCTGTGCTGTACTTGGCTCTGTGCTGTGCAGTGCTGTGCTTGCCTCTGTGCAGTGCTGTGCTGTGCTTGCCTCTGTGCAGTGCTGTGCTGTACTTGCCTCTGTGCAGTGCTGTGCTGTACTTGGCTCTGTGCAGTGCTGTGCTGTACTTGGCTCTGTGCAGTGCTGTGCTGTACTTGGCTCTGTGCAGTGCTGTGCTGTACTTGCCTCTGTGCAGTGCTGTGCTGTACTTGGCTCTGTGCAGTGCTGTGCTGTACTTGGCTCTGTGCAGTGCTGTGCTGTACTTGGCTCTGTGCTGTGTGTCTCTAGTGTGTTCTGTGTTGTGTCCCAGACCAGTCACAGGAGCAGAGGTTCAACTCCATCGCCGTGGCGGGAGCGGTTCTGGGGCGGTCCTCGCTCTCTTCCTCATCGCCGTGGTGATCATT
This sequence comes from Neosalanx taihuensis, assembly GCA_030340665.1. Lineage (NCBI taxonomy): Eukaryota > Metazoa > Chordata > Actinopteri > Osmeriformes > Salangidae > Neosalanx > Neosalanx taihuensis. The sequence continues at coordinate 1,264,912 of CM059310.1, read as the reverse complement.
GTCATCTTCACAGCTCGCAGGACCCCCCCGCCAGCCTACAGCGACAAAGTGTAAGTCCCCCCTGTTCTTCCACCCCACTTCTGGACTAGGTATATCCAGCTGTTGATGGATATTCATCCTGAGAATAGGATGAAGCCTTCTTCTCCTGCAGCCCCTCTCTCCTCTCTCTCCCCAAACACATCAGAGACGCCTCCACGCTCCCCCTTTTCAAAAACTGCCCTGAAAACTCACCTCTTCAAATGACTGTTTACATTTTTAACTGCCTCTTGTTGTTTTTATTTTGTGTATGTTGGTGGGTCTTAAATGTGAAGCGTCTTCAAGCGTCCTGAAAAACAATGAATCATTTAGTAATGTGTTATTATGAGAATGGGTGAGGAGTGTATCTGAATGAAAGGTACAGCTATAAAGATGTTCCTTCATGCCTGAAACTCCTTCTTTCCCTGAGGTGTCAGTCCTGGTTCCTGCTGCAGTATTCTCCTCAGGACCTGGAGGGAGGGGGGGGGAGGTGGCGTGCGGGGGAGGGGGGATGGTGGTGGGGTCAGAGGGTACAAGGTTTAAAGGTGACAGGTAATGCAGTCTTGGCAGCCGTTCCTCAGTGGCTTTTGCTGAGTGGGTTTCTGAAGTCCTTGTTCAACTGAATGTTGGGGAAGAGAGGAGGATCTTTTCCATTCAATTATTCACCTGAGTCAGGTACACCTAACAGGACGATGGACTTGGAGTGTGTTTGTGTGTGTGTGTGTGTGTGTGTGTGTGTAGGTGGGTGTGTGTGTGTGGGTGCAAATGGCTGCCACATCTCTCTGGCACTCATCTTCGGGATGTGGTTTTCCTGTGACACGCGCACCCACAAAAACACAGCACACAAACACACACACAAACACGCACATAACAATACACAGCCTCAGCGCCAGATGAAAACAGATCTTTTATCAGTCTAAATGGCATTTCCTATAACAGGACATTAAGCATTACAACAGCATCTGTTTCTCCTTGCGTCCGTCCTCCAATTACATCGGAGATATGAAGCTCCATCCGGAATCTTTATCCTGGGAGGATTACATCACTCCTTTTTTCTTTTGTTCTTGGAAGGCCTCTCCAGTCCCACACCTCCTCTGTCTGCCTTTGTTTCCTCCCCAGCCACTCACAGACTCCCTTTCTGAACTCCAGACGAGCTGGCCAATCAGCAGCTGTCTCTCTCGGAAGCCGGTGGGTGGCGGCAGGCGAGAGCGCTTTCCTCATAAATGGTTTCCTCATGCCGAAGACAACGGCGAGAACATCTGACGACGGAACGTTCCGGGGGTCTTCCAGGGTTTATGACCGGGCGTTGCAGTTCATCCACACTGCTCAACGGAAGAGATTCATCCATTACGAACAGACATGACGAGCTTGGCTGAGACGCATGCATCATAATAAAGCTGATCAGTTGTCACAGACGCAGTTCTGAATGAACACCCAGGAGACTCTGGTTGCCGTGGCTGTGGTTGGCTCTGCGGTTGGTGCCGTGTGTGTGTGCGTGTATGTGTGTGTGTGTGTGTGTGTAATTGCATGCCCGCATAGTATCTACTAACAACTGTCTTCTGGTGTTCTAGTGAGAGACAACCTCCGGCTGATCGATAGGATTCACAATTATTCGCTTCCTTTCATCCTTATTCAGACGCTCAGCTTACTGGCCGCCTGGTAGCTTTTCCAAATCCTTGACCTTCAGTCCGTCTGTCTGTCTGTCTTTGAGCAGAGTTTTACAGTTGGACTGTGTAGCCGCTGGTCCAGGGAGCCCTGAGGCCTGTTAGGGAGCGGCGGAGTTTGAGAGAAAACAGGAGGCCTTCAAGAACCAGCCAAGAGAAACACAAGCCTGATCTGAAACTCCAATCAAACAGCTGTGTTTGGAAGGAGGTTTTCCATGCATCCTTGCATCTGCGAGCCATATTGAGTATTTCAAAAACAAACCCACACACACACTTACTTATACAGCACACACAGGTTCAGAGCGGTGTGTTTTGGCCGGCCTGGTGTGTGTGTGTGTGTGTGTGTGTCGTCTGATGCCAAGTCAAACTTAGCAGTCGTGGGAGTGACCCTGTCTGCTGGTCCCGGAGGAAGAGGAGCTCTGAGCTTCATCCTGCTCTGTCATCACACAGACATGGAAGCTCATCTCCTAATGGATCAGGTGCACTCTGGCCCTGCGTCTACTGTGGGAAAACAACACGCAAGGTCATTAACAATACATCAGCCTCCAGGAACCTCTCCCCCCCATCCTGACTCCTGCAGCGAGAGAGAGACTCCGACTCTGGTGTTTTTCTTGGCTCAGAAGCAGAGGTTTACCGCTGTGAAGTGATCTAAACAGCTGACAGTTAGACTTCAGGAAATCAATGACTATGACATCCACGTCTGTGTGGATATGGGTCAGGGTCTAGACGGGGGGTGTGGGGGGGGGGGGGTTCCATCTTTTTTTTTTGCTGTTTGGGTTTGGGCCAGTGTTATTGTGGGTCTGTGACCTTGGCGTCTGTCTCTGGTCTCTGGAGAGCGAGGACATGTCCCCACATCCAGACTCGTCCGTCCAGAACGTGCCGCATGCGCACGGTCTCCAGGGAGACGAGAGGGGGGGGCGAGCGAAGGACACAAGCAGAGAGAGAGAGAGGCAGTGAAACGAAGGAGGGGGAGAGAAAGAGCTGAGGATGTCCACAGGAGAGGGTGTAGAGTAGGAGCCTTCTGTGGGGGTGGGGGGCCAGCGGCTAGGGGGCAAGAGAGGAAACGATATGGGTTGAAGGTCTGTGTTTGAGTAAGGGGAGGGGGGGGGGAGGGAGGGAGGGAGGGAGGGAGGGAGGATACTGAGGTGTTTTAGAGGGAAAAGGCTTGAGATTAGGTTGACTGGCAAGTCAAGCGTGAGGTTAGGTGTGATGAAAGGTTGGGCCGTTAAGTTAATCACTCCCATTTTCCTGCAGCTTAAGAGTCTGTCGATCTGAGTGCAGAAATGGATTCGGTTCGCAGCGGTAGCCATTCCTAACATAATACTATTAATCTGCTCTTAACCACCTTGTAATTACACAGCTCCGGGACACACAACACAACTGTGTTTCCAAGGCTCCACTGACCTCTCCTCTGTCCTCCAGGATCGACCTCCCTCCGACACACAAGCCCCCTCCTCCCTACACAGAGAGACCCCCCGCCATCCCACTGGCTGTCCACGCACCCCCAGGTGGCCTCGCTATCGCAGGTAACCCCCCCCCCCAGCCCCCCTCACCCCACCCCCTGCTCCTCATCCCCCCCTTCCCCCAGCCAGCCCCCCCCCTCCACCCCCGCAGTGCATCAGTAATGATGCTGCCATGTTGAATGAAGTATGTGCAGCTAAGAAGCTGTGGCTGAGGTAACCACAGTTACTGCACAGCCACACTCAGGAAGTAGAGATCCAGACCTCCACACTTTAAACACATGATTTATAGGCATCTTTACTTATCCACCCATGCAGTCCATCTCTCTCTCCCTGCCCCCCCCTCCCCTCCTTCCTTCCTTCCCCACCCACCCTTCTCTCCTGTTGCCGTTTCATTTAATTTGCCGCCTCATTTAAGAGCGTTAATTAGTATTCAGGTTCATAAAAGGATTGGAGCGGCTTTGGCCCTTTATACTTCTCTGCCTCACCCCCCTTCTCCTCCCCCTCCTCCTTCCCCTCCCCCGCACGTACACAACACACTCAGACAGGAACCCTCCTGCCTCCACACACACACACACACACACACACACACACACACACACACACACACATACACTTTTGATGGTGCTCTATTCGCTCTTTTATTACTAAAGAAAACAGAATGGGTGTGTCAGGGATGTCAGGGTCTGTCTTCTCTGTAGTCGCTGCTTCTCTTTGCTTCCGGGGAAAATGGTCTTTTTCATCCAATTAGCAGCTCTCCTCAGAGACGCTCATCACGGAACCAATATCGACCAATCCCCGCTGTTTCCAGTCCTGTCCTACCGTAACCTTCTTAAACTAATGTTTACGCGGCGCTTGATGTGTGTTTTAGGCTCGCCGATCAGAGAACAGGATGGAAGCGCCTGCGAGGTCAGCAGCACGGCCCCTGCAGCGGCAGCCCAGAAACCCCGCCTGCCAGCCGCTGTCCTATCAGGAGTGGGTGTGTCATCAGAACGGCGCCGACCGCGTGTACATCAACCACCGGGAACACTACGTGTGACTGATAGGCTGCCGTCACAAGCCACTCCCACCGCGGACCTGTCAATCATCTAGCCCCGACCAATACCAAGCTTGTCGAGTCCAATCTTGAGCACGAGCAACCAATCAGCAGGCACCATGACAGGTCGGTATCTCTCCTGATCTCGCCACACACCTGGTCCTCACCTCTCCTCCGTCTTAGCAGAAGTGACTGAGTTCCAACCAGGCATCTGCTTGGTCTACTAAGGATGGACCCAGTCCGTCATAACAGTGTTAATGAGCTTGGCCTCTCCAGGGAGCTGCAGGACCCTCCTGGCTCCTGGTCCTGATAGGGAAGCAGCCTGCCTCCTAACCACAATCAGGGCCATTGTTGTTTGTCCCTGTCAGCTGAATAAACCTTCAGGAATGTGTGAACTATTGAAATATTGAAAATGTGTCAGTTCCTAGCTAGTGTCCCTCCCTCTTTCCTGAGGCTCCATGGGGGCAGTGTGGGGTTGTTTGTGTGGGTGTTAAGGGGGGGGGGGGGGGTGCAGGACTGTGACCTAATGTGTCAGCACACTGCTGGACTTGGACTGGGCTGCTTCATCACAGTGGTTTACGGTGGGCCAAACGTTTGTTCATGTACCTCAACTGTGAGTGAGGGGAGTGAATGAGTGTGTGTGTGTGTGTGTGTGTGTGTGTGTGTGTGTGGGCGTGACTGTGTGTGTGCGTGACTATGTGTGTGTGTGCGTGACTATGTGTGTGTGTGCGTGACTGTGTGCGTGACGTGCGTGACTGTGTGTGTGTGCGTGACTATGTGTGTGTGTGCGTGACTGTGTGTGTGTGTGTATGTATGCGTGACGGTGTGTGTGTATGTGTGCGTTTGTGTGTGTATGTATGCGTGACGGTGTGAGTGTATGTGTGCGTTTGTGTGTGTGTGTGTATGTGACTGTGTGTGTGTTAGGAGTTTTCTCTAGCCTCGGCAGATTACAGCACATCCTGCTCAAGGCTTCTTATGAATAGTTAAACCTAATGTTTCATTCAGGCTGGCCTTAAAGGGCAGCCAGACCTTTCAGGAACATCACATACCAAGTTGATGAATAAACATGTACTGTACGAAGTCCTGTACATCTCCAGGCCCCCCCTTCCCCAGCACGGCCCCTGTGCTCTGGTCTCTTAAGGTTTCCTGAACCCTCCATGGTGCTGATGTCATCCTCCAGGCCCCTCCCCCAGCTTCAGGGTTGTATCTCTTCATATATCTGAACAGATACAGAGTCTGGGAACAGCATGAGTAACAACCCACAATAAAAAAAGAAAATCCCCGCCCTGCGCAGCATCACCAGTCAGAGGGGGGCGGCCTTATCACAGCAGGCCACCAAGGAGCTTTATCTGACGACCTGGGGGGGTCAGGCCCCTCCCCCTCCACAAAGCAGATCCAGCTGAGGGTTCATTAACGCTCCCACATCTGCAGAGAGGCTGAAGGGAGCCCTGCGTTTCGACAGGCGGCACGCTCCCCGTCTGGAAGAGCGATAACCTCCCAGGGTCAGGTCAGAGAAAGGCTTCTCATCAGCCCCGCCCACACCATGCTGGGGCCACGGAAGATTCCAGCGCCTAAGACCCACCACAGTAAGAAGATGACGGTGATGATGGAATATGCATCCCACAGCAGTGCGGCTTTGAAGGGTTATAAAACTTAACTGGCAACGTGTTGCCATGCCGATGACTCAACCTGGGATGTTGTTCCGTGGCGCTGGACAGCCAATAGAAGATAGATGAACCTTTATTTGTGTTCCAGGGGGTGGAAATTGCAGAAGAAATTATCTCTATTAGTTACCTAATGGGAAATTTCAACAGCGCACACATTTATTCAACGCATCGGCCGGGATTCGAACCCCAACTGAGAATGAAACCCAGGCTGTCAGCACATGGTGGGCAAGAATCCTACCACTGAACCACCGGTGCTGCCAAACCAGTGTCTGCTTAACTTCATTACGAGTCCTGGCCTTTAAAAGTTTATCCTGTTCTGAGAAACACTTCGCTCTCCCACTCTCTCTCCCACTCTCTCTCCCACTCTCTCTCCCCACTCTCTCTCCCACTCTCTCTCCCACTCTCTCTCCTACTCTCTCTCTCTCCCACTCTCTCTCCCACTCTCTCTCCCACTCTCCTCTCCCACTCTCTCTTCCACTCTCTCTCCCACTCTCTCTCCCACTCTCTCTCCCACTCTCTCTCCCACTCTCTCTTCCACTCTCTCTCCCACTCTCTCTCCCACTCTCTCTCCACTCTCTCTCCCACTCTCTCTCCAACTCTCTCTCCCACTCTCTCTCCCACTCTCTCTCCTACTCTCTCTCTCTCCCACTCTCTCCCACTCTCTCTCTCTCTCTCTCTCTCTCTCTCTCTCTCTCTCTCTCTCTCTCTCTTTCAGATGGTCTATGTCTCTTTCCCTTTGTTGCTCTCTCTGTCTTTCAGGCTCTGCCCGTCTCCTGGCTCAGACTTTGTCCTCAGTGGCTTGCTCTGGCCACCTGCCATCCTCTTCTCCTGTCAGACTCTCAGTGTGCGTCCCGGCCAGTGGCTGAGGGGGGGCGGGGGGGGGCGGGGGGAAGGGAATTTAGAGTACTGTGGGGAGAGGGAAGACTGGGGGTGGGGGTGGGATGGCGGACAAGGGGGCTAAGCACACGCAGATTTACTGGCCCAAAGAGGAGGGGCTGCCCCCCCCCCCCCCCCCCCCCGAGCAGTTTGTCACATAATTTGCTTTACGTCTGAAGGAGGATAAAGACTTCCAGAGCCGTGGAGATGAGGCTGGAATAGTAGATGCTGGAGCGAGGCAGCTGCAGGGGGTGGGGGGGTGGGGGGGGGATGAACAGAGGGGCACAGCTTCAATGGCTTCTCTGCAAGTCAGTGGTGATCATGGCCAACATAGTTTGCGATGCGCCATCTGTTGGGTGTGTGTGTGTGTGTTTGTGTGTGAGAGAGTGCGTTTGTGTGTTTGTGTGTGTGTGAGAGAGAGTATGAGAGAGAGAGAGTGAGTGAGAAAGAGAGTGTGTATGTGAACGAGAGAGTGTGTGTGTGTTAGAGAGAGCGTGTGTGTGTGTAAGAGGGAGTCAGCCTGTGTGTTCATTGGTCTATGGGTGATAGCATGTGTTCGTATGGTAGTGCGGTTGCCTTGATGCATTGAGCTGCTTGTACTCACATCACACCCTCTGGATGATTTAATCAGCCACCCTGAGAGCACAGCTACACTCCTCAGTCACCCTGAGAGCACAGCTACACTCCTCAGTCACCCTGAGAGCACAGCTACACTCCTCAGTCACCCTGAGAGCACAGCTACACTCCTCAGTCACCCTGAGAGCACAGCTACACTCCTCAGTCACCCTGAGAGCACAGCTACACTCCTCAGTCACCCTGAGAGCACAGCTACACTCCTCAGTCACCCTGAGAGCACAGCTACACTCCTCAGTCACCCTGAGAGCACAGCTGCCACTCCTCAGACACCCTGAGAGCATATCTACACTCCTCAGTCACCCTGAGAGCACAGCTACACTCCTCAGTCACCCTGAGAGCACAGCTACACTCCTCAGTCACCCTGAGAGCACAGCTACACTCCTCAGTCACCCTAAGAGCACAGCTACACTCCTCAGTCACCCTGAGAGCACAGCTACACTCCTCAGTCACCCTGAGAGCATAGCTACACTCCTCAGTCACCCTGAGAGCACAGCTACACTCCTCAGTCACCCTGAGAGCACAGCTACACTCCTCAGTCACCCTGAGAGCACAGCTACACTCCTCAGTCACCCTGAGAGCACAGCTACACTCCTCAGACACCCTGAGAGCACAGCTACACTCCTCAGTCACCCTGAGAGCACAGCCACACTCCTCAGTCACCCTTAGCTGAGAAGATCACAGCACCAGCAGCACCAAAGTCATATAAATTAAGAATCCATCTCAGTATTGATCTCTGCCAGTGTACCAGTGACGTATCGTTTAGCAGAAGCTAGAGGACTGTGCACAGATCACGGCCACAGCAGGGTCGCTAACGCCGCTAGCCAAGTCCAGCTCAAGACGTCTCTGTGGAGGACGACATTGTTTACGAGCGCTTATCTATACACCACAGGCGCATACCGAAACACAACAGCTGCAAAAGCTCAATTGGGTGATAGAAAAGTCAAGAAGGTTTAGAAATGGACTAAGTGCCTCGTCGACAATCCTACAAGGTTTAGAAAGAGTGAGGATAATAAATGTTTACATATAACATATTTACTGGAGTATGCTACCAAGCGTTGACCTTCTGAGGGGTCATGTGGGTTGTTTAAGGACATGTGAGTGCCTGAGAGAGCTGTGTCTAAGAAGCTTCCAGTAAAGCAATAAGACATGTTGTCCAGGCTTTCCTCTAATCATTATTTATGAGTCCAGGTCCAGACTCCTGCTGTACAGTGAGGAAAAAACTGCCTTTTCACAGGAGTACAAAAATAGCTGCCATTATTCTTTGTTAGTGTGTGTCTAGACATTTGCAAGATCTACACAACGCCTTTTTTTTGGGGGGGGGGGGGGGGGGGGGGGGGGGGGGGGGGGGGGGGGGGGGGGAGTCCCGGGCTGCATGTGTGTGTCGTGATTGTGCGCGCGTGCCTGTGTGCCTGTCAGAGGATTGATTCTGGGTAGTTGGATCATCCATCTCTTTCTTCAGACCTTCATGTCTCCCTTAACCCCGTTATCTCAGGGCCTTCTTCTCCCCCTCTCTCTGTCTCTTTTCATATCCTTTCATGTTCACCCCCCACCCCAAACCCCCACCCCTCTCCCCCCACAGCCTACCACACTCCTTCTATTCTGTTGCTCCGTTCTTCAGAACCACAGAGGAGCGTTTTCGCTTGGTTCTGCTCGCGGTTACGATCCTCTGCTGGTGCCGGTTGACTTCCTGTACATGCTTCTGGTGTTTTCCTGCCTTACAGCCACTCTCAGCTGCTCCTTCGCAGCCCCCTGAGGCAGTCTGTGAGATGTGGAGATCTGCTTCCTCAGCCCATCACTCTTCCCCGAGGCCTCATCATGTATTTATGACAGCTGAGCTGAAACTCTTCGTCCCCGGGTGTTAAGCGGACACCGCCGGCGAGCCACTCAGAGTCATTCCTCTTCCCCCCGTGTGACGTGGCGGTGGCGGCGGCGTGGTGATCAGAGCAGAGCAGGATTGGTGCGCCTCAGCTCAGACCTTTCCATACATCAGGGGGGAGAGAGCAGCGGCCCTCTTCCCCCCTGCCAGAGCCTCATTTCTGCCTGAGATACCAGCCAGGAGACTGGACCATCTTCTTTCCATCTCATATGTCACTCTGTGTGTGTGTGTGTGTGTGTTTCCAGGAGGTTAAATGTGATTTATGAGAATTTCCAGTCACAGTATGTAATAACTGAATGTAAATGGAGGGTTAGTTGTATTTCTCTGGTTCCATGTCATGTTTTTTATGAAACTGCAGACAGCATTTTTGACAGTTCTCATGACGTGTGTTACATTATTTTCCTAAATGTTCCAGGGTCATCAAGTGTTCCAGCCAACATTTCTAGGAGAGATCAGGCTAAGGTTGGTGAGTTTTGGCAAACATTAAGGAGATAAAAATATGTAAACATCCACATTAATCAGAAAAAATCAGGCCCAAGCACATAACTACAGAAGTAAGACGACCAATATGTTCAGTCTTTGTAAAAAAAAAAATATATATATAATAATAAACAAAAATACACCAACTTTTAAACGTTTGAGTGTCGGTTGGCAGAAACAGCAGGTCTCTATGTGTGATGTTTAGCCAGCCTTCCTGTGCAGTGTGTTCTCTAGGGATCAAACCTCAGAAGATATGAGTCACAGTGTGTGTGTGTGTGTGTGTGTGTGTGTGTGTGTGTGTGTGTGTGTGTGTGTGTTTAAACTGAACAGCAGTGAGGTAACATTGACATGATACAAGAGACAAACATCTGATGATGAGACAAACACACCAGGACACAGTTTGATGATTGTTTTGCTCTTTTCCAGTTCAGTTTGGGATCATTCTGCTTAACACTGCTTCCTGAGCAGTGTGTCATGATCACATGGTCACATGGTCACATGATCACATCAGGACACACTGGGGATCAGAAAGCAGCATTAGGGTCTAAACTCCTAAATTGTTGCAGATATACCACATATGGATTCATGTCCTAGATTTTGTTCACCTACTGTCTCATCATGGCCGACAGTGGCCCCTTCTCGCGTGTGTGTGTTCTTGTGTGTGTGTGTGTGTGTGTTCCTGTGCATGTATGCTCAGTGAAGGCTGACTCAGCAGAGCTGCAGCCCAGCTGTCGTCTAGTCGCATGCTCACATCTCTTTGGATCTTCACAGGTCAGAGGTCATGATACTAGTCCTGCTGGGCTGCCATGACAACTGCCTCTCAAGGACACACACACACACACACACCCACACCCACACCCACACACGCACACACACACCCACCTACACACACACACCCACCTAAACACACACACCCACCTACACACACACACACACATTAAAATGATAATCATGTTTGTATTGTCACACACCAATGATCCAGAGCCATAAGGGCTCAGTTACTCTGAGTGTTCTAGTGATTTCTGCCTCCATTTACACTTCAGCAGATCAGATATCAATGAAGGTGGTCATGTGATAGAAGAAGTTCTCCTTTATCTGATCCCATCTAAGTGGGCGTCTAGGACTGATAGAAAGACTCAAATGTGAATCCAGTTATCAGGTTTTTCATAAAAGTTTAAATGAAATGTCCAGCAGCTTATCTATGCTTTTTGATTTCACAGTGTTACCTGTAATAATGACATCCTAACTGCAACACCCACACCTACCATAAGTGACTAAATGTACTAAAGTAAAGTAGTAAAGTCATGGAATGTTACAACACAGTAAATGATCAACTGTGGTAACACACTGTGGCAATGTAAACTCTGGCCATATATTACATAATATAATACCACTATCAATCAAGTTTATAACATCAAAACATTTTAATGATACAATTACTTGGACCTTTAACCCCCATCTGCAACACTGATAAAGCCTGTAGGTAGAAGATGTAACTAAAAAAAGTCAGTAAACCTCGTGTGGTTAATTGTAGTGGTCTTACTGCGCCCTCTAGTGGTTGTAAGAGAACAGCAGCGTAAAGACAAACCAATCGTCATTTCACCTAACTATTATTACACAAAAATTGACTTTGAGGACAAACATTATCTTAAAAAGTATTTTTTATTATTATTATATTTAAGTCTATATCACAGACTTTCAGTGGCAGTTCACCAGTTCAGCATCATAGTTACATCTACTACACACACTGAATACATGATGTATTTCACAGACAGGCATGTCACATGGAAGATCATGAGTCCAGATATATGCATCTAACAAAAACACACTCACAAACACATTTGAAAAATGTACTTATATGAAATGTCTCAAATATGAATGATTCATTATTGTGCTTTACAATGAGCCAACACTGTAGTCAACTCAACCATTCATCACTTTACCATTATTCAATATGCGCTTATTATATAATAGACACACATGGCCTTACTAATGTTTCAACAGTCACTGCACAAAACCCTCCACATGAAGACATTAGAGCACAACTTGCCCTAATCCCAGGTTAGCAATGATCATCAAATCTATTGCACACTTTATATATAATAGGCATTGCTTACAATGAAAATGTTCAGTCAGTAAACACTGATTCATATGGTTTACGCAGGACTCAAACTGATTACAATCAGTTGACACAGATACATATTCATACCGCTCTGTAGTAGTAGTAGTAGGCCCTCCGGATAATGTTGACTATAGTAGCTACACAATTCTGCTTCTCTACGAGCCTTCTTAAAATATCGGACGTCAATAATCACGTTACTTGTACACATCTGTTGGATTTATCTACATGATCTCACAGTTTTCTCAGCAGGATCAATAAATAGACTGTCAGGCGCTCTCAGATCACATCCAATGAGACGAGGTGTTCCCCAGCCTCCGCCTTCAGAGACGATCATCTCTGCAGTACCAACCATCCTCCCTCCCAGAGACAACAACAAATCAAACTCCTGATGTAGTGTAAGTGTCTGTGGGCCGAGCTCTGATTGGCCAGGCGTTCGTGTCATTTTGTCGTCGCCAGGGCAACCCAGGGCAGAATGTTAAGTCAGAAAGGGCCATGAGGAGAGTGCCTCAGTGACTTGACTCGGATGCCATGTCCACCACAGCTCCTGATCAACATGCTTATCAAGCCAAAATGTCCACATAGGGTTTCCCCAGCTGTCGTTCAGGGGTAAGGGGGGGGGGGGTCAAAGGTTACGGAGGCAATCTTCCCTAGGCCGGAGTGGGAGGAGACACCAGTAGCAGAGCTGCACACCAGGCCCTGTGGGGAGTCTAAAACAGGAAGTCAGGAAACAGGAAGTCTCAGTCAACAACAGATCCATTCCCCCAATAATACAGCTGTGAAAGAGGAGTGATGCATGTTACCTGAAAACTGAGGCAGTGTGCATGTTGGGGAGGACTGTTAGCCGATCTAACAGTTGCACTGCTCCCTGGCCTGTGCAGAGCCTCCCTGTGGCGACTGGCGAAGCTGCCTCACTGTCGTGTCTCCATACTGGATCCCTGAGCCCATCCTCTCTGGGTCCAGCTCACCTGCAGACACACAACCACACCTGGGTGAGAACGCCCCCCACCCTGCCCCCACCCTGCCCCCACGCTGCACCCCCCCCCCCGGGTGCTGCTTGGCGGTTACCTGACTCGATCTTGTTGAGGATGGTGCGGGCGCATTTGAGAAAGGCCTCCTCCACGTTCTCTCCAGTGAGTGCGCTCGTCTCCAAGAACATCAGCTCTGTGGAGAGAACAAGCACAGGTAGCGCTGTCATCCACCTGCTCCTGTCCCTGCTCCCAAGCTGAGGCCCAAGCTGAGGCCCAGGCTGAGGCCCAGGCTGAGGCCCAAGCTGAGGCCCAAGCTGAGGCCCAGGCTGAGGCCCAGGCTGAGGCCCAAGCTGAGGCCCAAGCTGAGGCCCAGGCTGAGGCCCAAGCTGAGGCCCAAGCTGAGGCCCAGGCTGAGGCCCAGGCTGAGGCCCAAGCTGAGGCCCAGGCTGAGGCCCAAGCTGAGGCCCAGGCTGAGGCCCAAGCTGAGGCCCAGGCTGAGGCCCAAGCTGAGGCCCAGGCTGAGGCCCAAGCTGAGGCCCAGGCTGTGGCCCAGGCTGAGGCCCGTCCAGCCTGGCTGGTGGTGGGGCTGCGGCACGTTACCGTTCTCCTGGGCGAAGCGGGACGCCTCCAGGAAGGTGACCTCTCGGTCGGCCTCCAGGTCCTTCTTGTTCCCACAGAGGATGATGACGATGTTGGGACTGGCCAGCGTCCGTGCGTCCGTCAGCCAGTTCGTTAGCGCATTGTAGGTTTCCCGACTTGAAGACAGACAGACAGACAGAGATTAAGATGGATACATTCAGGCTGGACAGCATGTTAATACCTGGACACACACCATCTGACCTCCAGCCATGTGTTACCTGGTGATGTCGTACACCAGCAGAGCCCCTGCTGCTCCTCTGTAGTAGCTGCGTGTCACAGACCTGGGCCCCAGAGCAGAACACGCCTCAGAACACGCCTCAGAACACGCCTCAGAACACGTCTCAGAACACGCCTCAGAACACATCTCAGAACACGCCTCAGAACACGCCAAAGGAAACACGCCTCAGAACACGCCTCAGAACACGTCTCAGAACACGCCTCAGAACACGCCTCAGAACACGTCTCAGAACACGCCTCAGAACACGCCTCAGAACACGCCTCAGAACACGCCTCAGAACACGCCTCAGAACACGCTGCGCACACGCTACACCCAGGCAGTGACCACAGCCTCTGGTCAGTACCAGACAGTACCTGAATCTCTCCTGTCCAGCTGTGTCCCAGATCTGGAGTTTGACCGTCTTGCCAGCCACCATCACCACCCGAGAGCCAAACTCCACCCCTATGGTGTGACTGGAGTCCTGCTTAACTACACACACACACAACAAACAGGTCAGCCTGAACTATCTTACAGGAGATCAGTGATGTGCAGGATGTCATGGGGGATTCAAGGTCTGTATATTCTGACTATACTGTTCATACTTTGTATATTCTGACTATACCAGTGGTCTTCAACCCTGGTCCTCAGGACCCACTGTCCTGTATGTTTTAGATGTTTCCCTGCTCCAACACACCCGATTCTAATGCATGGGTCGTTATCTAGCTCTGAAGAATCCTGGTAAACGATCATGCATTAGAATCAGGTGTGTGGGAAGGGGGAAACATCCAAAACATGCAGGACAGTGGGTCCTGAGGACCAGGGTTGAAGACCACTGGACTATACTGTTCATACTGTGTATATTCTGACTATACTGTTCATACTGTGTATATTCTGACTATACTGTTCATACTGTGTATATTCTGAGTATACCCATATTTATTATATTCTGTTGTAATAACTGTTTTGAACTTCTGGTTGGATGCTAACTGTATTTCATTACCCAGTACTTCATTAGTACTTCATACCCAGTACTTCATTCATAATGTCATACCCAGTATGACATTAAAGTTGAATCTAATCTAATCTAATAGGTTGCTTGTTTACTGTTAAACTCTCTGGGTGTGTTTGCCTTGACAGGTGAATTGCAGAGGTGTGTGAACTGTGTGCCTGGGAATACTACAGCTGGTGCTGAAATCTTACACTTGTTCTCTATGAACTGGTGGAGTAGACAGGACTTCCCTGATCCAGCACTTCCGATCACCAAGAACTTGAAAAGGAAATCTGAAGAAGAGGAGAGAAATTATTAAAATAAATATGGAAGGTAAAAACATTAGACATTGTAGTTAGGGGAGATCATGCTAGACAGGCTCTCTTTAAGAGTTATTTCTTATTTCTTATTCTTTATTCTAAGATCTCGTCCTTTACATGAACTATTCCTCTACTGAGCCTTACTAACACTGTTAGATTAAGTTAGTAAGGAGAGATTCAGCTTTAACTAGCCTGGTACCAAGTGAGGAGAGGACATATTGACAACTAATGTTGAAATTAATACACTTTAAACGAACCCCAATAAAACAAAGACACGACAAATAATAACAAGTTAAGTTAGTTAAGTTAACACTTCATCTCGAGACTTTGTCGTTATAAAATAACTGCCAGCCAGGCTAGTTAGCTTGTGGCTAACCGCTACATAAACAAGCTCCTTCCTCACCATACGTCTCTGTCATTCTCCTGGATTCAAGTATCACCAGCGGCTGAAACGTGATATATGAAGTGCAGATAAGGTGTTTAGTTAGACCGACAGACACTGTTTTTAGTAGTATTGTGTGTTTATTCCAGAGGACTCATCTCTTGCTGGTTAGATGAAGAAGCTCCATTACATTAACCAGGACGTGATGACGTGTGTTGCGACGCTGCGTCATGAGTCACATACATGAGTATTTGACCTCCAACCTTTTAAAGAAGTGCTAAATGAGGTGTCATCTTCCTCTGGATGAGCTGTAATGGCTAAATGACATCGATGTTGCACTGTTCAGCAGCAGGTGTTCAGTTAAAACACTGTGCACAAATTGTTCAGATTTATTCAATGAGAATAGGTATGCAAAAAATGGAAGGAAAACGTGATCAAATACAGTTTAATCACACCTTTGTTTCAGTTACATTAACCACACGATCAGATTTAGTCCAGCCATCCTGTACTTTGTGATGGCGATTCATTTGTCATATAAAAATCCCCTGAACCCATTTGACCGAGTGCCGTCCTCTCCAGATATTGTATCTTCTTTGTAGCCTAAGAGCCCAGATCAAAATCTGACTTTTCATTCTTGCTCCCTTTAACAGGCAAACATGGGGAAATGGTAACAAAATCACTTCCACCCAAATACAGTACAACCCCCTCCCCCCTCCCCTCCCCTCCTAGCCCCCCCATTAGGTCCCTATAGCCTCATCCAGATCAGTCCAGGACAGTCCAGGTGGCCTCTGATAAGACATGTGAGCGACCCCCCCTCCTCTGCTGCAGCGACTCCTACTCATCACTTAGACTTGGGTTTTTGTTTGGGGGCAGGGGCAGGGGCGGGCAGAGGCACAGGGGCAAGGGCAGAGTCAGCGTCTGGAGCAGGGGCAGGAGCAGGAGCAGGTCTTATCTTTCTGTACATCCTCTTCAGCCTGGGAAGACAGTAACCCAAACACACAGGCCAGAGCGTTACAGGGTTTGTCATGAGATTAGTATCTTTCATCAAGTACATCTAGAATTGTTGGGACTGTTTTGACCTGAATTTTTGGAATGAAACAGAATATTTAATGTCCCTAAAGGGTGTGTGTCTTAAAAATGACCAAAAAACTAGCACATCATCGTAGTCAGAGAGGGCTCACGTGTTTCTGATTCTTCGCAGGAAAACCTTGACCGCTCTCACCAGCTTCTTGATCCGTCCCTGTTTCCCAAAACAAGAGCTAGTTAGCAGACAGACCAGCGGATGCTGTCAACCAGCGCTTCTTAGACGTGTTCCAGTCGTGACTTCCAGGGTCGATGATGACCGATTGAATACCTTACCTGCTGCTTTTTGTAAAGTAGCGGAAAAGAGAACAGACTGATGACACCTGAGAAAAGATAATGAATTGATGAGTCATTTGTGAGTCATCTGTGAGTCATCTGTGAGTCATTTGTGAGTTAGATCAGGGGTGGGCAATTCCGGTCCTCGAGGGCCGCTGTCCTGAAGGTTTTGAGTGTTTTCCCTGCTCTAAGCACACCTGATTCTAATGAGGGGTCATTATCAGGCTTCCACTGAGCTTGGTAACAACCCGTTCATTAGAATCAGGTGTGCTGGAGCAGGGAAACTTCTAAAACCTTCAGGACAGCGGCCCTCGAGGACCGGAATTGCCCACCCCTGCATTAGATAATATGTAGATGTGGACCGGAAGATTCTCACCAGCAATCACCAGGGTCAGTCCATTGGTCAGTACTCCCACATAAGACAACAGGTACAACAAAACTGCAAACTGGTAACAAAGAGGTGAAGATAGTTTGATTTAATTCGTCAAAACAGATTTTTAGAACCACTTTGTGCAAAATCCAAATACGACAGTAGAAGATGTGATCGGTGACCTCTGACCTTCAGAGAATCTGCGATGCTGCCAATGAACAGCAGGCGTTTCAGTTCTGTCACAGCAAACGCAATCAGAAGCACCGCCTGCTCCACCAACACCACCGTGTCTTCGTTTGTCAGACTGCTGTCTTCATCCAGGTAAGATCTGAAGGAA